>CM030362.1:65869128-66334993 GCA_017893485.1 Hemerocallis citrina | reverse complement strand
GGCGAAGGCCCGGGATTTTTTGGAATCCCCTCCTCCCTTTCTATTTAAGCCTGTTAACCGCACTTCCACAATTTCTGTTGGATCGGTTAAGGCTTCTTTCTTCTCTTCTTCACCTATCAATTCGGGAGCATCACATGTACAATCTTCTCCTTATCAAGAGAAGGGTGTCCCTACCTCCGATTTCGTACAATCCTCTCGCTTGTATCAACGTTTCATTAGGTCAAGCGCGCGACTAAAAGCTAAAAAATCTCTCCAATCGGTTATTACTGATTCGCCTGCTAAATGTAGCAATTCCAGTTATGTCCAGCGGCAGTCTTCTCCAGCCCACTCATCTCTGATTCCCATCAACCAGTTAGGATCCATTTACGTTCCCATTTTTGACATGCTCTCCAACTCTGATCTAGCAGCTTCTGCTCATGATCTAGGGTTTCTGATTGACCCTATGGATTCTCCCCGTATCCTTTCTCTTAGGAGGCAGGAATATACTAGAGTCTTGGAGCACCGTCTATTTAATGATTAGTGTTTCCTGGAACATTCGTGGTCTGCACCGCCCTTCTAAGCAGAGGGCGATTTTTGACTTAATTTCTTTGTCCCGCTGCGATCTTATTTCCATCCAAGAGTCCAAACTGGAGTCTCCCTCCCCTGCGATCTTTCGTTCCTTAGGTGGGTCCACTATCTCTAAATGGATCTCACTGGACGCGATTGGATCTAGAGGAGGGATCCTCTTTGGATTCAAGGAGGCGCTTTTCTCGCTTATATCAGTTCAACGCCTGAATTTCTTCTTAATCGTCCAGCTCCAATGGACTACTTTCAATTGCCTGCTTACCATAATTTCGGTGTACAGCCCCTCCACTTCTGATAGACGCCCTTTATTCTGGAATGAATTCCTTTCGCTACAGTAGTTCTCCACCGAACTCTATTTCTTTTGTGGAGATTTTAATGTCACTCGTTTTGCTTCTGAAAGATCGAACCCGGTCTTTTCTATTTCACAATCTTGCCTTTTTAATGATTGTATCCGTGACCTACAATTATCGGACTTACCAATCTCCGGTAGGTCGTTCACCTGGTCAAACCAACGTGATCACCCAACTTTTGCCAAACTTGACCGTTTTTTAGTATCACAAAATTGGATAGCGCGATTTCACCAATCTTTTGTCCAGGCTCTCCCCAATCCTTCATCTGATCATGTCCCGATAGTGCTCCATTCTAATTTCTGCTTCAATTATCAGCACAAATTCCGCTTCGAAAAACTCTGGTTGCAAGACCAGCACTTCGTCAATCTCGTGTCTGAATGTCTTACCTCCGTCACTGGCTCATCCGGGCTGGGCAACATCCTTCTTAAGCTGCACGCCATCAGGCATGGTTGCAAAATCTGGCGTTATGAGAGACAAAGCCACACCAACTTCCTTAAAAATTTTCTTTTGCAATCCATCGCGTCCATCGATAAGATGGAAGAGTTAGGTCCTTTATCCGAATCTTGTCGGTCGGAACGACGATCTTGCAAGCAAGAGTACGCGGACATCCTCCATCAAGACCATATTAAATGGACTCAAAGAGCCCGGGTCAATTGGATGAAGGAGGGTGACGCGAACACTGCTTTCTTTCATAACTTTGCATCTCATAGACAACGTTGCAATCGTATTTCTTCCATCTCTGTTCAGGGAGTGGACCTGACTACCGATGATTCCATTCACCGGGAGTTCCTTTCTTTCTATAAAAATCTTATAGGCTCGCAGAAACATCGCACGATTGAGCTCGATTGGGCCCATCTTTATGGTAACCAAGAGCATGATCTTTCCTCGCTCGAGGCCCCCTTCTCCCTTGAAGAGATTAAAACGGCGGTGTTCGCATTAAAAAGCGATTCGGCTGCAGGGCCCGACGGGTTTCCTGCTTTCTTTTTTCAAAAATTTTGGGATCTGCTTAAGGCAGACCTTCTCAAAATGTTTCAAGACCTTCACCAAGGGACCTTTTCTTTTGACCGTATTAATTACGCTCACATTGTGCTCATACCCAAGTTAGTGGGGGCACACCTGGTCTCTGAATTCAGACCTATCAGTCTCATCAACACCTCTTTCAAAATCATTATGAAAGTCCTTTCTTCTAGATTGAGTGCAATCATCTCTCCCTTGATCGACTCGGCACAATCGGGGTTTATCAAAGATCGTTTCATTCTTGACAGTGTTGCTTCAGCCCAGGAAATCATATCCCACTGTCAAAGAACTCAGTCGGAGGGCATTCTTCTTAAGCTTGACTTTCAAAAAGCCCACGACAATGTCAATTGGGATTTCCTCCTGGACATACTTATTTATCGAGGTTTCGGTCCCAAATGGATTGCTTGGATTAAATCCAGCTTATACTCTGGGACTTCATCTATCTTTATCAACGGCTCGGAAGGTCATAAATTCAAAATTAGATGTGGCCTCCGCCAAGGAGACCCCCTATCATCGCTGCTTTTTTCGCTAGTAGCATATGTCTTTAGCAAACTCCTTCGGAATGCTTGGAACTTGAATATGATTGAGGGTCTTGGCAGTTCCCCCATCTTTGAGGGAGTGCTCAACCTTCAATATGCGGACGACACTATTATTTTCACCAAACCGAACATCCACTCTCTTCATAATCTCAAACTTCTCCTTTACTGTTTCGAAATGGCTTCCGGTTTATCGATCAATTTCCAAAAATCCTCTGTTCTCTGGTTGGGTGGATCTCCCAATCGCCAAGTGGAGGTTTCCAATTTTTTTAATTGTCCCGTCGCCTCCTTCCCGATCTCTTACTTAGGGATTCCCCTTCGCTGGGGTAAGCTGTATAGATCGGATTGGCTCCCTCTTATTGATAAAGTAAAGGCCAGGCTCAATGTTTGGTCGAGCAAACTTATGTCTAGAGGTGGAAGACTGACTCTTATTAACTCAGTGATTTCGGCCATGCCCCTTTATCTTATGTCTTTCTACTTTTTACCCTCCTGGGTGATCAAAAGGATTGATCAAATTAGAAGTAATTTTTTCTGGAATGGTACTTCATCCTTTAAACCAGGATCCCACCTGTGTCAGTGGAAACTGATTTGTACTTCCAAAGAGGAAGGGGGTCTTGGTGTTTTGGACATTCGTAATCATAACATCGCTCTTTTAGGTAAATAGTTGTGGAAACTCCATAATTCTGATCATTTACCATGGGTTCGGTGCATTAGAGATTATCGATCCACCTCATTCAATTGGTGGGAGTTTCCCGAGGCGACTTATCGCCACGCCTCCCCTTTTTGGAAAGGTATCTGGAAGGCATCAGCCGCTTTTCATTGTGGTATTTATCGTAAATGCTATGACGGATCTAGAGCCAAATTCTGGACTGATCTGTGGATTGGCAATACCACGCTTGCCACGGCTTTCCCTTCTCTCTTTAGGTTGGCAGCCTTCCCGACGGCTTCTATAGCGGACTCTTTCACTTTGATCGACAATACTCGTTATTGGTTTATACCATTCACGATTGATCTTCCCCTATCGTTGACTGAGGTCTTTGATGATCTCATCTCATCCCTCAATAACTATGAATGGAGACCTACCAAGGGCATCGGTTGGCACTGGTCTTCAACTGGTACCTTTTCTGTTAAATCTTTTTATAGCTTCCTTAACTCGAGGGGAGTTCAATCGCCGGTAGCTAAATATTTCTGGGATTCTTGGGCTCCCCTTAAGGTGAAGATTACTTCTTGGCTTGCATTTAATAACAAGCTACTCACGGTTGAAGTTCTGAACAAAAGAAATTTGGCATGGGGACAGCTCTGCTCGCTGTGCGCTCAGCACGCTGAAGATGTTAATCATCTTTTTACTCAATGCCCCATTATCACTTCGTTGTGGAAGATTTGCACTCTGGCGTGGGGCACTGGATCTATCCCCCCAGATTTAGCCTCTTGCTAATCCGCTAAGCCTTCGAACACCTCGTATCGAAGCGCTTGGATCTTGTCGGTTCATACCATTATTTGGATCATTTGGAAGGAGAGAAATTTCAGATTGTTCCAGCATCGTAGATCTTCGATAGCTGCGATGATTGATGAGTTTTTTTTCCTATTCAAACTCTGGTCTTCGGAGTTGAAACCTATAGACAAAGCCTCTACTGCTTACCATAAATTAGAAAATGCTTATCTTTGTCTTCGTACTCTTCATGCGTTATAATTTGCCTTGTTTTATTGGCTTTATTATAACCATTTTTATTCTTCTCCCCCTTTCTTATGCAGGCTTGAGTTACCCCATAGGGTGCGGCTGCCAGCAATGTTTTGCTTGTTCTGTGGTCATGTTACTCGACTGATGTTTCTTCTCTGGGCTTTGGCTTTATTATTTCTTGACAGTTCTGGTAGCGGTTTACTCACCTTTACTTATGTTATGGAGACTTATGGCTGTCGTATTTTTTTGTGTGCTGTTATATATCATCAGCATCTCTTCCATAGACTTTGCTTATCCTATCTTACTGTCATTTCTTTCTGTGGACGGTTTGTCTTCAGATGTTTTTGTCCTTTCAAGGATATGGGCATCTGGATGGTTGGAGGACTATGTTGTTGATGCTTTGAGCATCGTTTTGGTTTAATTTGATGATATTTCTATGTTTATTATCTGTCGCTCTATGTGTGATGCTTGCTGCCTGATTATTTAAGGTGTCTCTTGAGGTGGTTTATAACTCAGCCATCTCTTTCATGTGATTACATTAGGTTTTGAGATGTTCCTGGGAACTTTCTTCTCTCTCAGTTGGTGTTTTTCGATTATTTTTTATTCCTGCGTTGTGCTTTTATCTCAGGTTCCTACCCAATGGGTTGTTCCTTGCCGAGTTGGGTTGTTTATCCGACTATTAGCGGCACTCTGGTGCAGCCCTGCTGACAGAGGCGAGGGGGATCGGATGGTGTATCTCTAGGTGTCTTGGGGCTGATGGGGCTCCAGTATCCTCGAAGTGTGCCCTGATCGGTTGGTTTTTTCTTGCTGGGATGGAGCTGATTCAGCATCAGAGAGCTTCCTTTTTTTCGCACTCTAATGTTTTTGTTGTCCCTTTTATTGATGTCATCTATGTGAGTTTTTTCCATTTTACGGCTTGTAAAATTAACTTTTTATTGCATTAATATATTGAGTATCTGATGGCTGGGGTCGTAAGACCCTATCCGATTCATCAAAAAAAAGCACCTTTTTGATATACAAACATGTCTACTCTACATTTTCTTTTTTCGTATTAAAACATGGCTACATCTCCTGTACATTGCTAATTAATTCACAAGTTTTGTGGAGAATTTTGTTTTCATGTTCCAGCAATTCATTGTTAGCTGATTTAGGACTCGCGCGGATTCATTATGAAAACACGGTCGGTCAGAAGGTTTGATTATATATGCATGGGTATATTACTGGGAAGAATTCGGAACCAATATTTACCACAGTCGTTTTGTATATTTGCCAATTTGCCATTTTTTGGCAAATGGATCGCTGCAGTCGTTTTCTATTTTGCCATATTTTGGCAAATGGCCTACAGTGAATTCTCAAAAATGAGAAACAAAATAGCGATTCTTAAATTATCGAGGACGGTATAACATATACCGTCTCGCTTATTTTAAATTTTTTTAATCGAGTCGAACGGTATAACATATACCGTCCCAAAAATTATTTAATTTTTTTATTTTAAAATAGGGGTCAGATGGTATAACATATACCGTCCTTCCTCTAATTATTTTTAATTGAATTTTTTTTAAAAAAAAATCTCCTAATACGGGATATGTTATCCCGTATGATCACCAAAGTGATCGGATGGGACAGCATGTCCCGTCCCATGGAGTTTTAAATTTTTTTTTAAAAAAAATATTATTTTGTTCCCAAAACACCCTTCAACGTCTCTTTGCTTTAAATCTCAAACAGCTATAATTTTACAACGACCATATGGATCAAAATTAGTATAAATATTCCACATTCCTCAACAACAGGGTGTACAAAATTCACAACCAATTCATAGCAAACAACTCTTCCTACCGAGACCGAAAGCTAAGTCTGAGAAAAAATTTTCAACAACAATGGCAGCTTCAACTAGGGGTTCAAGAGGCAGAGCCTATACAGCAAGTGAAGATGTTATTTTTTCACAAAGTTGGATAGTAATTAGTCAAGATCCAACAATTGGTGTGGACCAATCAGGTAGCCAATTTGGGGATCGTATATTCAACACCTTCAAAGGTATATTAGGCATTCCGACGGATCGGACATCGGTATCACTTAGTAGTAGATTTCACATTATTTCCAAAGATGTGTCTCTATTTGTTGCTAAATTGGCGAGTGTTACAAATAGAGCGGCGAGCGGAACCACCGAGGCCGATAAGGTATGTTTATTTGAAATATATATTTATAGTTTTTTGAATGCATTGTTAGAGTTTTTAATTAGTGTTGATTGTAAATTTTTTTTTTCTTCAAGATACGGGAAGCAAGAACCGAATATATGCATTCCACTGGCAAAGCTTTCTGATTTGAAGAATGTTATGAATTACTAAAGGATTTGCCCAAATTTTCTCTACGTACAACGAGTGTCTTCGAGTATGGCATTGGAACACAATCATCAGATGTTGGTAGCAGTCAACGTACGCCCCTAAATGTTGACTCTCCCAACTCGGACGTAGCGGCTGGCGGTGAATCCTCTACACCATTGTCCCGGCCACCCGGACGCAAAGCGGAAAAAAGGAAGGCAAAAAATAAAGCGGATAGTTCTGACGAGGCTATGCTTGAAGAGACGAGAAGATTTAACTCCTGCTATATTGAGACACAAGGACGTAGAATACAAGCGACAGAATTGAAACTTGCTTTGAAAAAAAAGACCAGGACATGAAAGAGCAAATGGAGGAAGATCGAATAATGGGGTTGGACCTCACTCAATATACGGATGATCAATGTTATTATTTCATTTGTAGGCAACGTCAAATCATGGAAAAAAGAGGTTTCATTAGGGATTAAAATGTAAGACTAATTATTTCTTTAAGGGTTTGAAGAATTAAACAACTTGTATTATCAATTTTAAATTCAATGTAAGACCTGCAGTGAATTTTACTTTCAACGTATTAAGTTTTTAATTGAACGTATTAAAAAGGGAGTTTAATGTGTACAATTCATGTAATACAATTTGACCTTTCATGTATACCTTCTTCTCTTTCATCCTCAATAATCATATTATGTAAAATAATACAAGTTTTTATTATATAGGACAGACTTTCTGCAACCCACATTCTAGCTGGCCCTTTCACTATTGCAAACCGTGCTTGTAAAACCCCGAATGCTCGTTCGACGTCTTTACGTGCACCTTCTTGCATCTGAGCAAATTTTTTCTTCTTTTGTGTCTCAGGTGCAGTGTAGGTTTGACTATAGTAGCCAATGTGGGGTAGATTCCATCTGCCAAATAGTACCCCATGGAGTAATGATGATTGTTTATAACATAATTAGCTGGAGGTGCACAACCATTAATAATATCATTAAATAATGTAGATCGGTTAAGTACGTTCAAATCATTATTGCTTCCCGACATTCCAAAAAATGAATGCCAAAACTAGAGATCATAGGACGCAACTGCTTCAAGTATAATTGTAGGCTCACGGACATGACATGTATATTGACCATGCCAAGCTGCAGGGCAATTTTTCCAAACCCAGTGTATGCAATCTACACTACCCAACATACCCGGGAATCCACAAGTTTTATTCTCTGCGAGGAGTCTGTTTACATCATCTGCATTGGGTTTTCTTGTATATTGCCGACCAAAAATATTAACAATTGCAATACAAAATCTGCGTACCGTGTTGAGCACTGTCGTTTCCCCAATTCTAACATATTCATCGACTGCATCAGCAGAAGATCCATACACTAAACAACGCATTGCAGTTGTTAATTTTTGTATAGGAGACAAGCCAGCCGCGTTTGTAGCATCTGTTCGTTGTTGAAAATATTGATCATAACCAACGCATGCTTCAAGTACCCTCATGAAAAGAGGCCGACGCATTCGAAAGCGGCGACGGAAAATAGTATCGAAATAAACTGAATTGTCGCAAAAATAATCTCGCATCAAACGGTTGTGGCCT
Organism: Hemerocallis citrina; assembly: GCA_017893485.1. NCBI lineage: Eukaryota > Viridiplantae > Streptophyta > Magnoliopsida > Asparagales > Asphodelaceae > Hemerocallis > Hemerocallis citrina. Next base: position 66,326,931 of record CM030362.1, on the reverse strand, counting down.
TCAACTCTCTCACGGCGAATATAATGGCGATGCAAATCTCGTTGTGAAGTGAGATTACCCAAAGCACTTTGCTGCATGCGGTTGTTGAATATGATTGCCACATCGTCTTCTTCATCCCATTCATCGGACGAGTCAATGGAAGTTGAAGAAGAAGAGAAATGAGACATTTTTTTTGGGTTCTCTGTTGAAGATGTTGAGATTTTTGGGCTGATGGTTAAAAAAGCTGAGTGCTTGGACATGTATAAATAGATCTTGTATACTCTTCACGTGATACATAATGCCCAGAATTGAAATGTGGAATGGAAGAAATTCTAGGTTGGCGTGCATTGACCAAGTGAAAATTTCTTAAGATTAATCATCACATGTTGCCATTTCCACAAATTTGATGGTGTGCCCAAAATACCAAAACATGGTGTACCCCAAATACCTATACAATGTTATATGAAGGAAAATTTAATACAAACTAACAATGTTACTAATCATATTGGGTGTTTGGCACAAATGAAGGGGTCCGTGTGGAATCCTCAGAACCTTCTGTCTGCCGCGATGTGGAAGGGCGATGCCTCGATACCGATTTCCTTCCTGTTACTGCTATCAGGGGAACTGAATCTCGTAGCACCATTTTTTCAATAATAAATTTTTGCAGTAGACAATTATTTCTTGGTAGTTCCTGGCATTGTCTATACAGCTCCTCCTACAAATGAAGTAGTAATATATAAAATTAACAAAATCAACATAAACCAAATACAGATATTAATAATTGAGTCATATTCTTACGTATGATTGATCGCCGCGTGGTTGAAACTCAAAAATTTCCTGACCAAGTTCTCCTGTTATTGTACCGCCCGTGAATATGGGTGTTTCAACTAAGGGCTCACCATAAAATGTTGGTCTGTCAAGCACCGGTTGTGTTGGATATTGTTTGGGAATATAAAAAGGAGGTGTTGGAAATGGCAAATGGGTAGATGGATCGCTGCAACTAGCTACTCCTATGAAACCAATGTTAGCTCCATGCGACAGATTAGGCATAATAGGACCAATTGACACCTTCGCCCAATACTAATCATATACCCTCTGTGGAACAAGACAGACCATTATAGAAGCATCAATAGGAGGATAGAACTCATGTGCTTTCATTCTAGACATAGTCTCAGGAGGATTTGATGGGATAGCAATAACCCCATTTACTTGCCGATAACATCGGTCGCCGAGATACCAGACCCCCTACATTTAAACTATAATTAGCGCTAACAATCATAAGTAAAGTAAGTATTAAATGAATAACTGTATATATTATTACCTGACTACCATATTGGAAGATACAGCGGTGGCCAGATAAGATCATCGCACATTGAACATCATACTCGTTTTCATATTTGGTTCCATCATATGGTTGCCATATAATAGATGCTGCTGACCTCATCTCTAGCTGACTCCGGGCCATGGATATATTGTAACGTATCAGATCACAACTTGTTTGATCCAAATTACTGCGATTCCAACGTGAAATTTTTGGTCGAATATCCGCATTTTGGTAATGGATTGCAAAGTCTACGGTTCGATCACTCATTGGTGTACAAATACTTGTGTATTCATATGCCCAGTACTGAAAGAAACACATATATGAATATTTATTGTTAATAATTGGAACATTAATATTTTGAATTTTAAATATTGTAACAAAATAAATAAAATTGTTTAATAAGATTATCTCCAGTACTTGCCACGGGCCGTTAAATGCTTTCAATTTAAGTCGGCTATAAGAATCCAAAGGCATATATAGCAATGCCAAAGATGGACTCCCTCAATCATGCGTACTAACAATATTCAAATCTTCAATAGCAGCAAGGAAACCACAGCTCACTACACCAGAAGCATTGGGCAGAAGAAACTCACCCACAAAGTACATGAAGAAAGCTCTGCCAACTTTCATTGCCACTACAGGATCGGCTATAGCTGCATCTATTGATTCCTTCACAAAATACTTCTTTAAGAAAGAGATACGTATACCGTGAGATTTCCAATCTTCCGGTGTAATTTTTGGGAAGAAATTAGATTGGACAACCTCAAAGGGGTATGCATCGTCATTACATGGCGGAAACTCACCGACTCCAATAGATAAACCCGTTAGCAGTGCCCAGTCTAATGGGGTAAAATCCCAACTCACCGCTAGGAAGGTGGAATGTGTGGGTCGTGTCCCATCATCTCTCAACCAAAGCCTCAACAAGACGCGCAAAGGACTTCTCTGTATCGATAGTAAAAAAAAGGACCAACTCGCATTGTCGATGAGCTGCTTTATTATAGGGACAGTGCAAACTAGCTTGTAGGCTTTTATCGGTCCCTTCCAATTTCCTCTGAAATTAACAAATCCACCTATAGGTTCCTCCGTAATTAGCTTACAAATGTGCTGTCCATCATCGACAACTCTGACCCACTCTGATGGATCGCTATAATTGATAGGCGCAGTTGTTTCTTCTTCACTTCTGTTTTGTGACGATGCGGACTGTGATGGTGCGAACTCTGACCAACACTTTGATTTAACTTTCCCAATAAATCGCCTAATAGAAGAAGACATTGCAAATATTCCGTAGCGAGAGGGAAAGAAAAGTTAAGAAATTTGAAGAGGGAAAGAGAAGAGCCGAGAGCAAATAATTTTTTTAAGAACAATGCATAGGGAGAGCACAATGAGCAACTCCAATTCATATGGAAGGATTTATAATGTTTTGCAACGTTGAAAGGAGGGGTATTATTGTCATTTAATATCAAAAGAGGTGGGGCAAACTCATTTAAGCTTTAAATAAAGTTAAATAAAGTTGCTTTTTATAGGATAACGCCAAGAATAATTTCCCCATTTCTAGGACGGGTTATCCCATCCGACAATATAACTTTATTTTTTTTTTTAATTTTTTTATTTAAAGGGACGGTATTTGTTATACCGTCTCTCCCATTTTTTTTAAAAAAATAATGCGCGACGGTATATATTATACCATCCCGCGCTTATTTTTTTAAAAAAAGGAGAGGGACGGGAAATGTTTTCCCGTCTCTTTCTTTTCTTCTTTGACACGTAAGCGGACGGTACAACATGTACCGTCCGACTACGTAAATGAGAAAAATATAGCAAACAACCACTGCACAACCTTCCCCTATATGCTATTACTGTAGCTGCCATATTTGCCAATTTGAGAAATGCCATTGTGGATGCTCTTATGGTTCCAAATAGTATGAAAAATATCTTTCAAAAAAACTTGAACTCATTCCAAATTCCAAGGCCTTTAAAACATTCTTTTGTCGCTACAACTGATTCATAAGCTTATCAATGAATACATACAACTCATATAAGTTTATAAATAGAACTAGTATAATGCACGTGCGATGCATGTGTTAATTTTTTAAAAATTAAAGTAAAAATTGTGATGTACACGTGCGAAGCACGTCATAATAAATATAACTTTTTTGATAGTAAATATATATTTTAAAAACAATATAACATAGCACGTGCGATGCATGTGTTAGTAATATGTACATCTCTAATCTCTAATATTATAATGGGAGAGTTGGACGTGACATGCGGAGCACGTGTTAATAAAAAAAATTAAGTAAAAATTTTTGATGTAAACGTGCGGTGCATGTGTTAATTAAAAAATTTTAAAGTAAAAAATACACATGTCAATTAAAAAAAATTAAGTAAAAATGGAAGAGATGGAGTTGCACGTGCAACGCACGGGTTTGTTTGTTGACAAATTACAACTCCAAGTTTCCAAAATGTAGCACCCTGTGTTCTGATTGAAACAATGTACAACACATCTGGGTAAGGTGCATGTTTCAGATCATAAGATCAGACCTTCATAGTCATAAAACCTATATCAATAGAAAAGAAAGGAAAGTCATCAGCTAAAGCTTTGTAACCCATAATGTTTCATCACTTCACAATTTCTACATTCCGTTTCTAACCCAATTCACAAAGCGCTGAAATTGGCTTCTCCAACATTCACATTCCTAAATTAAAACTTGGATACTATTCACATCTGAATTAACAGTTAAGATATCAATTTAAACAATTTAAAGCGGGGAATACTATTCACAGCAAGAAAATTGTTAACAATTCCCCACTTGTATTACTCAAATCCATACCATATCCTCACTCACATGTAGTAACTTGATTCGCAAATTATGTAATATAAGTTAATAAATGAGATTTATATTTCTCAGGGTAATTAATGAGATGTAAAGCAGAATATATTACTCAAATGCAATAATTTTTACAATAATAATTATAAGAACCGAACCATGCTCTTGAGTTGGCTCATTTCTTCACCCATCTTCATCTTTATCTCAATCCGGACCTCATTAATGGCTACCTCAAGATTCTGCTTCAGTGATTCCAGCACAAGCACACTGTACTCCTCACTCTCGTCAATATTCATAAACCTGTAGTTTCCACAGTAACAATTAGACTAAATATACTGTCTTTCCCAATGCAATGCACATATTCACTTACAACATTCTGGTCTATCCACAAAACCACCTTTGCATGGTATATAAATTGTTATATGGTATTTGAGATGTTTCTACACCTTTTTCTGCTGCAGGCCTTCAGTTCAAGAGTTAACAATCGAGCATTAGAGAAATTATACACTGTATGATCTCTCAAATTCATCTTATGCTTTTCGTATTTCTTACTTGACTTTATATGTGTGTTATTTTTGAAGTCCTATTTATCAACATATTCACCTGCTCATATTTGTGGAGAATTAGTATCTCTTTACTATAATTTGAGCGTATGAAACTATCTATACTTTTCTTTTATATTATGATGGTGGTGTTCTTGCAATTTTAGTGCAACTACTAAACAAATGTAAAGTTGTTTTTGATTTTTGAAGAATCCATATCACATAAACAATGTATATCTTGTCATGCAATAAAGAAAACGGCCAACTGGATGGGCCTTAACAGTTGTCCCATTCATCACATGATACAGTACCCGTAAATAAAATGAAGATATAACAACTGGATGGGTCGTAATTCATTTGCCCATTCATTGAAGTGTTACAAAATTGTATGGCTGAAAATCATTGTTTTTATAGTCACATGATGGATGGGTAAATGAATTTCGAATGATTTGATTTTACATATTTAGACTAATTTAGATGTGTAGATCAATGTGAACGGTTCGGATTTTCGATATGAACGCCCGAAGGCCTAGTGTTCATGCGGTGAGCACTAGAGGAGTGCTCAACCGATCCTTTCCCTATATATATATATATATATATATATATATATATATATACACACACACACACACACACATACAGAGAGAGAGAGAGAGAGAGAGAGAGAGAGAGAGAGAGAGAGATGCTCCATTGAAAATGGGTCTGTTTTCATAATCCCGTGAAAACAGCGATTCTAGCCGTTGGATCGCTCTTGATCTTGATCAACGGATCAGATCGAGCCCGCCGATCACTCATCTCACTTAAGTGGTAGAGGGGTAACCTGGGAATTTCGTCCCAAATAACTCTTCACCTCATTCGCTCTAAAAAATTGAATGAACCTAGGCCGTTGTTTGAAACAATGGCCTTTTATGACCTAGTTTGGCTATAAAATTTCGTTGTTTCAAACAAACTAGGCTATAAAATTTTATAGCCTAAGGGCGTTGTTCCCAACAACGGCCTTGGTTATAAAAGGTCGTTGTTCCAAACAACGGCCTAGGTTCATTCAATTTTTTTATGACCTACAACTAAAACGGGTCTGTTTTAACGGGTCTGTGAAAACAGACCTGTTTTCAATGGAGCATTTCTCATATATATATATATATATATATATATATATATATATATATATATATATATATATATATATAAAGAACAAAAATTATACCTGTTCATAAATTTTGTCAGATTAGAGAAAGATTTCAGAGCTAGGGTTGGGGGCATCGAAAGGAGCTCGAGAACTCTGAGGATGGTGGAAGAAGGTGGGGGAAGGAGGAGCTAGGGTTTCAGGATCTTTGAAGGGGAGTAGGGGAGGTCAGAGCCGATGAGAGGAGGTGCGATTTGGAGTAGCAAGGGACTCTAACTTGAGGGTTCGATTTACAGGAAGTGAATAGGGTTTTGATTTGGAGAATTGAAGGCATTTAAAGCTACAGTTTCCGGATTTGGGGATTCAGGTTTGGGTGTACGATGAGGGAGAGAGAAGGAGAGAAGGTAACTGAGAGAGAAGGAGAGAGGAGGGTATTTATGTGGTTCAAATGACCATATTACCCTCGGGAAGAAGTGAGAAGAGCGGGAGCAACCGCAGCCTTCGGATTTTGATTTTAATTTAATTTTTGATCGGATGGCCTGCAGATTAGTTCTCACCTTCGTTCGCATTTCCTCCTTTCGCAACCGAAGGGTTCCCTTTATATATGTGTTTTTTTGTATGTATGAAGACCACCCCCCCCCCCCCCCCCCCCCCCCGGCATTCATCTCGGGCGGGCCCCCGTGAACTCGGGGTCGGCCCTGGACATACTACATAATATACATAAAGAGACCCAACGTATAAGTTTGACAAAAATTAGTTCGTCCTTCACAACTAAGGGTAATTTTGTATTAATCATTTCTATTTGTTCGATTTCAAAGTTTGATAGACCTTATTAACTAAAAACTGTTATCACTAATATATGTTGCACGAGTTCTTCTTTTAATTATTTATTGCATAGTATGTCATGCATAACTTTTTTGCATGGAAGTATTGATAGTAGTTGTGTTTTAAGAAACATCTTCTAAGCCAATTTAATAGGTATATAAGTTTTCTTCTATGCTCACAACAAATTATATGGTTATTGTTAGTAATCTCCAAGTGCATCGCATGTGCAGATTACTAATTGTTTTCAGTAACATTTGTTGGAATTTGATATTGATGGTGAATAATTTGATCCTAGCTTGACTGTTGTAGCTTAATTGCTAACTGTTCTTTATTTTTCAGAACAAATTTTTGATATAGGCAATTAAATAATATACTATATCTTTTCTTATGGACAATTTATTCAATTTAGTGACTATACTTTTTGTTGGCGTGCATATCACACGTGCATTATATTAATCTAAACTAGTAGTTTACACGTGCGATGCACGTCTTAATAAATATAGTTTTTTAAAAAGTAAAAATTCAGACGTAGTCTGGATTTGATCTAAAACCTCATTTACAATAGTTATGCACGTGCGTTGTACGGTTTGGTAGATAGACCAATTACACTAAGGCCTTCACCCATTATAGTAGTGGAGATTATTATTATTATTATTATTATTATTATTATTATTATTATAGTAATTTACACGTGCGATGCACGTCTTAATAAATATAAATTTTTAAAGTAAAAATTTTGATGTAGTTTGGCCTCGAACCTCAGACCTCTTTTATATTAGTTATGCACGGACAATGCACGTCTGAATAATAATAATAATAATAATAATAATAATAATAATAATAATAATAATAATAATAATAACTCCGACGTAGTAACGACTCGAACCTGAAACCTCCTTTATATTAGTTATGTAGGTGCGCCACACGTGTTGATAGATTGACAAATGACACTAAGGTCTTCTCCCATTATAATATTAGAGATTATAGATTATTACTAGTAATTTACACGTGCGATGCATGCTTTAATAATTTCAACAAAAAAAAACTCTCAAGTAGGGAGGATTTGAACCGGAAACCTCCTTTATATTAGTTATGTAAGTGCATTGCACATGTTGGTAGAATGACAAAATGACAAATGACACTAAGGCCTTCTCCCATTATAACATCACTAGTAATTTACACTTGCGATGCACGTTTTAATATTTTCAAAAAATAAAAATAAAAACTCTGACGTAGGGAGGATTTGAACCGGAAACCTCCTTTATATTAGTTATGTACGTGTGTTGCACAAGTTGGTAGAATGACAAAATGACAAATGACACTAAGGCCTTCTCCCATTATAATATTAGAGATTAGAGATATAAATATTGAAATATTGGATAAGTAACATGTAAAGAGTTGTTTTACCAATATGACGCACTTTTGAAAGCAATTACCAAACTAACCCACTTTCGAAAGTATTTACCAAAAATAACCTTGCTGTCTGAGATAGCGAGTGTATGTTGAGGTGTTAAAACGTGAAGAAAATTTCCAAGTTTAGACTCTCTATCTTAGATAGCGAGTTTGGTGAAAGCAACATCGCTATCTGAGATAGCGAATGTATTTTGAGGTGTTTCTCCACCACTTAGAGAAAACTTAAAGAAAAATACCAACTGTTATGACATGCAATTATAATAATTATAGCTGTTGTTTGGTAGTAGCAATCTTTACACTCTTCAATTGACTACATATTTGTTTCTTGCAACAGTGGTACGAGCTTAATTAGTTGTATAATTAGCATTATTAGTTGCAGCTGAAAATGATAGGGTGAGGTAAGTAAGAACTAACCAAAAATACACTCAACTAAAACACACTATAAACCCATTATATATTAACTCTACCTGAAATACATACAACAACACTCGCTATCTGTGATAGCGAGTTCATTTGAACAAGACTCGCTATCTCAGATAAGGAGTGTAGTTGTAGTCAATTATCAAAAAAAATTGAACATGAAATGCATACAACTACACTCGTTATTTGAGATAGCGAGTCTAGTTCAAATGAACTCTCTACCTCAGATAGCGAGTGCTGTTGTATGCATTTTTCAGAGAAATTTTGAACATGAAATATATACAACTACACTCGCTATCTGAACTCGCTATCTCAGATAGCGAGTGTAAGTCTATACATTTGCATGTTTAATTTTTTTCTAAAAATAAGTACAACTACACTCGCTACCTGAGATAGCGATGTCAGTTGAACTAGACTCGCTATCTCAGATAGCGAGTGTAGTTATATATATTTAAGGTAGAAATTGCATGTTTAAAATTTATCTAAAAAATGAGTATAACTGCACTCGCTATCTGAGATAGCAATGTCAGTTGAACTATATACATTTCAGATAAAAATTGCATGTTCAAAATTTTGCTAAAAAATGAGTACAACTACACTCGCTATCTGATATAGCGAGTTCATTTGAACTAGACTCGCTATCTCAGATAGTGAGTACGTCAATTTCGTAAATAGTTTTGAAAATGGGTCATTTTGGTAAAAAAAATTCACATGTAAAATCCATTATATATCGTTGTTCTATATTCCCATCTTTTAAAAAAAAAAAAAAAAAAAAAAAGGTAATCACAGCCGTTGGATTTTCCACAAATTAAACGGCTAACACAGTAACACTTGCCCCCAACTTCAAAATTCAAATATCAACAGCCATTTAATACTACCAAATAAATCCCAAATGACCGTTATAACTCCTCTCTCTCTCTCGTTCTTGATCGATTTCTTCAATTCGCCAAACCCCAAACCCCCCCCCCCCAAATCCCTCAGGACAATTTCATGAGATCGATTAGAGAACAAACCATGGGTGAGAGATCTAAAGAACTCTCAGCCCTTGAAGGGATCACCCAAGAAGTCGAACCCCAAGGTATATATCTCTTCGTCTTTCCTCCATTTTATATATTTTTTGTTCTCTTTTGATTGTTTTTTTTTGTGGGTTTTTTGTTTCTGATTCTAATGGCATGATAATGTGCAGATCTTGATGTTTCTGATTGTTTTAAAATGGGTTTTTGTTTCTGATTCTAATGAAATGATAAAGCACGGATCTTGATGTTTCTTGTTTGTTTGTTGTGAATCAGAGGATGGGAAGACATTTTCCCGAGAATGGATCATGTCAAGAAATGATTCGATCTTTAGTTGAATTAATGTGTGCTCTATTTGATTTTATTGATGGGTTTTTTGATCATTTCCATTTTCTGGGTTTTAGTTGTTCTTTCAGATCAAGACGATGATTCAGCCAATTCGGAAGAGACGGATGATGAACAAGTCAACATTCAAGTAATCTCTCTCTCTGTTTTTCTTAATTGAAATTTAATTTTGAGAAATGGGTTATTTTTTTCAAATTTATTTATTTATTTTTTGTATGTTTGGTTTTGTTTTAGGGACCAAGGACAACAGCTTACTGAACCAGACTTCTAAAGGTGCAGAATTTGCTGGCTGTTTGTGAGGAGTTGATCAACAAGTGCATTCAAGAGTGTGAGCCAAAATATGAGGCAATGTAGAAGTACACTCCGGAGTGCTTGGAAAGAGAGAGCGTTTGTACAATGAGATAATTGAGCTGAAAGGTAATATAAGGGTTTTCTGCAGGTATGTTGAATGGATATACTTTTGTGGTTGAATTCGATCAAGATTCGGAACTGTCAGTTGTTATCTCTGATAATTCAAAGAAGTTGCAGTTTCTTAGTTTTACCTTTGACATTTTTTTGGTTAAGTAAGTCCCATATCTTTTTACCATCAATTTATCAATTTATCGGTAACATCCCTTAATTAGCTGCATAGTTATTTATTTAACTTCTATGAGGCCTTACTAGCATAAGATTAATGCTAATGTGATTTAGAATTGAGCTGACATGATAATTAACAACAACAAAGCCTTTTTCCCAAGTAGTTGGGGTCGGCCAGCTGACATGATAATTATTGTTACCAAAGAAAATTATTCCAAGTTGTGCAGCTCATATTATTGGTATTTAGACAGTACCTCAATCATCTCAGAGCAGAGGAATTAGTTATTCCATTGATTTATTCCATCTAACTGAACATTGGATTTGTTAGGTCAAGACATATTCATAGATAAACGTACAGTTCCCATTTATGCGTATTCTTCAGCATTTTGTGTACCTTCTTGTTCTTGCATAAGCCTATACTTGAGCATGCTTTAGAAGTTACATGTCTTCCATGAAATTTCTCTTCTGTCCTTTTGGAACCTTTGTTTGACATTTGATCCATGCTTACTTTGATTGGAGGCAGGCGGTCAATTTGAAGATCTAATGAAAACTGAATTTTCTTGTACCATATCTTATTTGCAGATGTTCTAAATTTATACTGATCTGATGATTTTTCTCCGGTGAAATTACACGAATTTCTAGTCAATTAACTGATTAGTTTACCCATCATAAAATTGGTAGACGAGCTAGTACATTTTGCTTCTTGTCAGACTTATGCCATAGATGAGTCCCAAATCAATTTTCGGGTCAGACCTAGGTTTCTATAGGCACAACATGTGCAGAACCTGTAGATGTCTATTTGAGCAGACTACATGTATTATCTTATTCTCTTTGTTTGTATCTGATATGGCTGAAAATGGAGTTAAATCGGAACCGTCCAGACTGTGCGCGAATCTTGAAGCTCGGGGGTAAAACGGTAATTTCACATACGAATGAGTCCGAAATGGGTACTGGATCTCCTTCTCACAGATCCAATAACCCACAAACGGATCCACTCCAATTGGGTACGCGTCCCGACCCGAGGCGAACCTAGACCAACAAGAGGCAAATCAGGGTCACTGATTTGACCAAGTCAACGGGCCTGATTTGCTCTCACCGGGAATCAGGGATTAGTTTCCTAAACAGACTGTGAGGATTTTACTCCTGACAGTTACACAGGGAATCCGGCCCCTAATCACTCCCATGGCGACTATAAATACCTCCCACCTACCACTGTTACAGGTTAATCACTCTTTTTCCACCTTAAAGCTCTTTCTTAATCTCCACTGGTTACTGACAAGAGCGTCGGAGGGTGCGTCGCCGGAATCAACCTCGGTGCATCGCACTTCCTTGCAGGTTGCGGCAGGAGTGGAAGGCTTGGATCAGCTATTCAGGTTTCCTACGAACTCACAAATCTCATCTGTTTACCCCTACACCGAAATCAGCGGTAACAGATTGGCGCCGTCTGTGGGAAAGCCACACGAATAGCCTTCGCCTCTTCCTCATCAACTAGCCCTTCTCCAACCATGCCTCCCAAGAAGGTATCATCTAGGGGGTCCAACCGCGGGCCCAACCCCGCCGATCAACAAGAGGACGTCCTCCCGCACCCTGCTGCGCAGCCCGAACTTCCTCCCCCGGCCCCACAGGGCCAGCCTCCTCATCCGAACCAACCACCCCCTAATGGCCCTACCGGTCAGAACCAGAGGAGACAGAAGCAACCTCTCCACCCGGACCATGTCTCGGTCCATAACGCCTCCTCGGACTCTATGGCTTCCCATAGCCCCGACCTCCGCAACACTGTCCTGAATCGCCAAAGGGATGGGGACCTTCGCAACCGCCTAGAGGAAAGCGGGCCCGAGAGGGAGCCTCCCGCCAACATCAAGGCGATCGTTCCCCCCATCGCCCGAATGACAGAAGGTCTCCGGACCGAAGAAGGTCTCCAGACCGAAGAGGACGGGGGGAATCTCCCAAGCGCCGAAGGAGGAGGCCACATTCCCCCGCCGATCGGCGTCATCATAGGAACAATGAGGCACCAATCACTCGTGCCGAGTTCCTACAGTTCCAGGCAACTGTGTTGCAGGCTCTCAACCTTCGCAACAACAACAATGACGCCCAGAGGGTTCCAACACCCCCACGGGTTCCGAGCCCTCGCCAACGATCCAGAAGTCCCCTCCCGGCTCCCAGTCAACAGCAGAACCACTATAGTCCTCGCCGATCCCAGGACTACCGGTGCCGCAGCCCCCGCTTCCCTTCCTATGAAGATTCCAGGGGATCGTTTGATTACCAGCGGAAGGATGATGCCCTCTACCGTCGTCTCCACGAGGTGGAGAGGTGCATCGGCCGCATGGATAAAGAGGAGCAGTCGAGAGCATGGACCGTCCATCCCAGCAGACCCCCCTTCTCTCGGACAATCATGGAGGCCCCCATACCGAGGGGTTTCAAACCTCCACAGTTTGAAACGTACTCAGGGGAGTCCGACCTAGTTGATCACGTCGAAAGCTTCAAGACCTTAATGCTGATCCATCAAGCTTCCGACGCCATGCTCTGTAAGACCTTCCCCGCCACCCTTAGGGGATCGGCTCGGGAATGGTACTCCAGGCTCGCCCCCTCTTCCATCTTCTCGTTCGAGCAGTTCGAAACGCTCTTCATAACTCACTTTGTGAGTAGCAGGCAAGCTGAGAAGACAAGCCTCTCCCTTCTCAACCTGCGACAGGAGAGGGCAGAAAAGCTGAGGGACTATGTGAGGAGATTCACCGTAGAGGTCAGGTCTATTGCCTCCCTAGACCAGTCGGTTGCGACCGTTGCGTTCCAGTCGAACGTCCTCAACTCCAACCTCCGGTCGTCCCTCACCAAGAAGCCCCCGCACAACTTCGCCGACCTTCTCCTAAGGTGCGAGAAGTACATTCGGGCGGAAGAGGCCGAGTGCCTCTCGAATTTCGGAGGGTCGGCCTCCGGATCGAAGAGGAAGGCGATGGAGGAGGAGGGGTCCAAGAAGATGCAGAAGGACAACGGTGGTCAGCGCCGTCCTCCCCCTAGGTTCGAGAAGTTCACACCCCTCACCACCAATGTCTCCACCATCCTGATGGAAGTGGAGAAGGAGGGGGTTATACCTCTGGCTCCAAGGATGAACACCCCGGCCAAGAGGAGGAACAAAGAAAAATGGTGCCGTTACCACCGGGACCACGGCCACGACACCAACGACTGCCGGGCGTTGAAAAACGAGATAGAGGCCCTCATCCAGAGGGGGCAATTGGCCAAATTTGTGAAGGCAAACGATCGGGCGGATCGCAACACTCCTCCGCCTCGGGGGGCTAACAAGCGCTCCGAGCGGTGCGATGAGACCCCCGAGTTCGAGGAAGAACGAGTTCTCCACCTCATCCACGGAGGTCCCATGGGGGGCTCCTCCAACTCCTCTCGGAAGGCCTTCGTCCGAGAGGTAAACTCGGTTCACAGCGCCCCTCCTCCCAAAGGTCTCGGCGTCCCAGTGACTTTCTCCGATGAAGACCTCGAGGGGGTCCGAACTCCCCACTGTGATGCTCTCGTCATCGACCTTCGCATGGCAAACTTCAAGGTGCAGAGGGTCCTGGTCGACAACGGGAGCTCGGTGAACATCCTCTTCCTCTCGACCTTCCGAGGGCTGCAGCTGTCTCGGGACCGTCTCAAGCCGGCCGGTTACACACTCCACGGGTTCACGGGGGTACCAGTAACTGTCGAGGGGGTTATAACCCTAGACGTAACTGCTGGGAAGACCCCTACTACCCGGACCGAGCCGATGGACTTCATGGTTGTCGACGTCCCGGCCGCATACAATGTCATCCTGGGCAGGCCCGGCCTAGCTGCCCTAGAAGCTGTCCCTTCAGCGTACCACCTTAAAATGAAGTTCCCCACTCGGTCGGGAGTGGGAGAGGTCAGGGGCAGCCAAGAGACGGCTCGGAAGTGCTATATGACTTCCACTGGGGGACCGGTGCTCTCCCTCGAGACTCTAGAAATCCCCGAGCCAAATGCCCGACCCACGTCCAAGCTGGCGGACGAGTTGGAAGAAGTGCTCTTCTCGGACGGGGACCCGAGTCGAAAGTTCCTCATCAGCAAGTCCCTGCCAACTGCACTGTGTTTCGACTTGGTGCAGTGCATCCGAGATAACTGCGACCTATTTGCTTGGTCAGCCGCAGATATGCCCGGGATTTCCGAGGAGCTGCTAGTCCACCACCTAAGTGTCGAGCCGGGGTGCAAACCGGTTCAGCAGAAGAGGCAAAAATTTGCTCCCGAGCGACAGCAGGCCATTAAGGAGGAGGTGGATAAACTCTTAAAGGCTCGGTTCATCCAGGAGGTGAACTACCTCGAGTGGCTCTCCAACGTTGTAATGGTCAAGAAGTCCAATGGCTCTTGGAGGATATGCATCGACTTCACCGACCTGAATAAGGCGTGTCCGAAGGATCCATTCCCTCTCCCAAATATCGACACCCTCATCGATGCCACCTCGGGCCATGAGCTCCTCAGCTTCATGGACGCCTTCTCTGGCTATAACCAGATCCGGATGTTCCCCCCAGACATTTCGAAGACCTCCTTCATCACCGACCAGGGCCTCTACTGCTATAGAGTCATGCCCTTCGGTTTGAAGAACGCTGGAGCCACCTACCAGTGCCTCGTCAACAAAGTCTTCCAAAGCCAAATCGGCCGCAACATGGAGGTGTACGTCGATGACATGCTCGTTAAGAGCATCCGGGGTACCAACCATGTGGCCGACCTCCAGGAGGCGTTCGGCGTGCTAAGGAGACACAATATGAGACTAAATCCGAACAAATATGCGTTCGGAGTATCCTCGGGAAAGTTCCTCGACTTCATGGTGAGCCAGCGAGGGATCGAAGCAAATCCTGAGAAAATCAAGGCCATACTAGACATGGCCCCGCCTCGGAGCGTCAAGGAGGTGCAGGAGCTTACGGGTCGGCTCGCAGCGATTGGGCGGTTCCTTTCCAAGTCTGGGGAAAAGTGCCTCCCCTTCTGCAAGGCTCTCAGGGGAGCCAAGGGTTTCCAGTGGGGCGAGCTGCAACAGAAGTCCTTTGAACAGCTGAAAGAATACTTGGTCAATCCTCCCCTGCTCAGCAAGCCCGTTCCGGGAAAACCCCTCTTCATACACTTAGCCGCCTCCGAGCAAACGCTAAGTGCTGTTTTGGTAAGAAACGAAGACCAGGCTCAGAGGCCCATCTACTACGTGAGCAAGGTTCTTCGGGACGCCGAGCTCCGTTATCCGAAGATAGAAAAGATGGCCTATGCCCTGATCATGGCGGCGAGGAAGCTCCGCCCGTACTTTCAGTCCCACTCGGTCGTGGTCCTTACTGACCAACCGTTGAAACAAATCCTCCACAAGCCCGAAACTTCGGGCCGGCTTATGAAGTGGTCCATAGAGCTAAGCCAGCACGACATCTCTTACCAGCCTCGGACTGCTATCAAGGCTCAGGCGCTCGCCGACTTCATCGTTGAATCCGCCATTCCCTAGGTCAGCCTCGTCCCGAATGGCCCCCCGATTTGGACGGTCTTCGTGGACGGCTCCTCCTGCAATGAAGGAAGCGGCGCCGGTATCATCCTGAACGGCCCTGATGACTTCGTCCTCCAGTATGCGATCCGTATGAGCTTCAAGGCCTCGAACAATGAGGCGGAATATGAGGCTCTCATCGCGGGCCTCGGACTCGCCCGAAGTACCGGGGCGCAACGCCTTCGAATTCATAGTGACTCTCAGCTGGTTGTGAACAAAGTTTTAGGCGAATACGAGGCGCGAGACGAGCGGATGGCGAAGTACCTTGCCAAGGTCCGAGCCCTCATGAGCCGGTTCGAAGAGGCACTCATCCAACGAGTCCCTCGTGAGGAGAATTCACAGGCCGATGCCCTCTCCAAGCTGCCCTCATCCTCCCTCCAAGGTCTCGAGCAGACCGTTTTGATCGAGGTTCTCTCAAGGCCTAGCATAGAAGAGGAGACATCCGGTTCAGTGGAGTCATTGCCAGTCCTGCTGCAGGATAACTGGATGAAGCTGTTGGTGGAGTTCTTAAGGGACGGACTCCTCCCCGAGGACCCCAAAGAAGCACGCCGAGTCAGAACCAGGGCCGAGTGGTATATCTTGATCGAGGGAATCTTGTACAAGCGCTCCTTCTCGCAGGTTGATGGCCGACCGTACCTAAGGTGCCTCTCCCCAGAACAAGCAGATTACGCTTGGCAAGAGCTCCACAAGGGCATCGCCGGAGCAAATTCAGGATCTAGGTCCTTGGCTTGGAAAGCTTTGAATTATGGGTACTTCTGGCCGACCCTCCTCCAAGATGCCGAGCGACACGTTCGGCAATGTGGCTCCTGTCAGAGACATTCCAATGTCCGTCGCCTCCCTCAAGCCAACCTTACCTCCCTATCAAGTCCTATCCCCTTTGCAATGTGGGGAATGGATTTACTAGGGCCGTTCCCTCCAGCTCCCGGCCAGTTAAAGTTCTTAGTCGTAGCCATCGACTATTTCTCGAAGTGGATCGAAGCCGAGCCCCTCGCCACTATCACCGAGAACAAGGTGCTTCAGTTCTTCTGGAAAAGCGTTATTTGTCGGTTCGGCGTCCCCCGTGTCCTCATAACGGACAACGGAACTCAATTTACCAGAGCTGCGTTCCGAGCTCTGTGCGAGGACCTTGCTATCCAATAGCACTTCTCTTCCTTCTCCCACCCTCAGTCGAACGGCCAAGCAGAAAACGCCAATCGGCAGTTCCTCACAGATATCAAGAAGAGGTTGGACAAATGTTCCAAGGGCCTATGGGTCGACCAGCTCCCCAATGTGCTGTGGAACTACCGCACGAACAAGCAGACGCCCACAGGAGAGTCCTCTTTCAACCTCACTTACGGGTCCGAGGCAGTGATACCCCTCGAGGTCGGAATACCTTCCCCTCGCCTCGCGGCCTATAATGAAGAACAGAACGCCAGAGACCTCAGGGCGAACTTAGATCTGGTGGACGAATTAAGGGAGAGAGCATCAATTCGGCAACAGAATTACCGAAGAAGGGTCGAGTTGGCATACAACAAGAAGGTCCGACCCACCAACCTTAAGCAAAGGGACTTAGTCATGAGAAAGCTGGCCATATCCTTCCCCAATCAGAAGAGCAAGTTGGCTCCGAGCTGGGAAGGACCCTACAAGATCACAAAGGTTGTTCGCCCCGGGGCTTATCGTCTGGAAGATCTAGAGGGCAGAGAGATTCCGAGGACCTGGAATGCCGACCACCTCCTAAAATACCAGGAAAGCGCCCCGGCGCCTCTCTGAGTATCACGAGGTGTCGAACCATTCCTCTCCTCTAACTTGTAACCTATTTCATAAGTTGTAATATGTAAACACGGTTCGCCGTCAATTATCAATAAAGAACGCTCTCTCATACTTGTGAATTTGTTTGCGTCTCTCTTGTTTCTTTCATTTCTCGACCAATGGTTCGGAGTCCAATGTTCGGCTCGACTTTAATTCCTCGGCTCGCCCCCGGGCGAGCCAGGAGTAGATCGCCGCTCGGAACTGCTCCCGCAATCATTGAACTACACCGATGGTTCGGAGTCCAACACTCGGCTCGACTTTGTTTCCTTGGCTCGCCCCCGGGCAAGACAGGGGTAGATCGCCATTCGGAACTGCTCCCACAACCGTTGAACTACACCGATGGTTCGGAGTCCAACACTCGGCTCGACTTTACCTCCTCGGCTCGCCCCCGGGCGAGCCAGGGGTAGATCGCCGTTCGGAACTGCTCCCACAACCGTTGAACTACACCGATGGTTCGGAGTCCAACACTCGGCTCGCCTTTACCTACTCGGCTCGCCCCCAGGCGAGCCAGGGGTAGATCGCCGTTCGGAACTGCTCCCACAACCGTTGAATAACTACAACGATGGTACCGGAGTCCAACACTTGGTTCAATTCTACTCCCCAAGCTTGCTTCTCGGCAAGCTAGGAGTGGATCACCATTCGGAACTGCTCCCACAACCGTCGAACATTCGCTATGACCGGCGAGCTTCACCGTGGAAAAGAGCTCGGCTCACCCCTCGACTACGCAAGGAGAGGGAGATCGAAGAACTGCTCGGCACCACCACCCGAGCCATCTTGCCACGGAGACGGAAGCCCCAAGAAGAAGGGTCAGACCGTGCTGCCTCCGGTCGGATGCCGAGCAAGCGCCATTCCGAGCCTGCAAACAGAGAAAACTCACTTTCTCCTCAACTTTCGCGTAGGATCTCGATCAGACGGTCCAGATCTTGCCAGCAACGCTAGATGACAAGATAGCGTTTTCTTGGGAACAGAGCCGTCTCGAGATTCGTGCCAAAATCCAATGGCCCAGATCTTGTCAGTGCTGCTAACGACAAGATAGTGTTCCCATAGGAACTGGTTCGCCTCGAGATTCTTGCCGACGGCATTATACGCTCGGCTCGTAAACCTCGGCACAACCAACACACTCACAAGCGAGATAAATACGCAGAGCAACAAGAGATATGCTAGTTCTTAAAAGAAATTTTATTAATGATCGGGACATAATACAAAGCAATCTTTCCATAGGTTACAAAGTATTAGAAAACAAAAAATACAGCGCCGACCCACCACACTTGGCCTTCAAACCGAAATGTCTTCACTGACCCGTTCGGTCGCCAGTCCATCCACTTCGGCTGATAGCTCCTCCGCCTCCCTTCGAAGCTTTGCCTCCACGGTCTGCAAGTGATGGATCTCAGAGAGCAAATCGTCCCGCTCGGCTAATATTTTCGACTGGTTGTGTCGAATACACTGGACCCGAAGAGCATTGCTAAAAGCAGTCTGCGAATCTTCGTGCGAATCTTCGTCCTCTCCTACTCTCCAGACGTTGGATCTCGGCGTCTCGTTGGCCGAGGACGGACTGAAGGTGGGCCCGCTCGCTCTCAGCTCGGCGTAACTCCAGCTCGACGCCATAAAGCCGTTCTCGGCACTTCGACGAGCACGATTTCGTCGCCCCTGAGATTGCCTCGATTTCAGCATCATTGTCCGAGCCGTTGGAATCAGTGTATTGGGCTGCCACCACGAGCTGAAAAGCAGGGAAAACGAATGGCAAAATTTCAATACACTGCCGAAGTCCAACACTTGAAAAATTTTCCAATCAAACTTTCAGATTCGTATTCAGATATAATAGCTCTACATACAACAAGACCGACCCTACAATAGAGTTTTACAACAGCCAGAAGAAACATAAAACGACATGATCAGGGCCTCTTCGGAAGGGGAACGCTTCGGTTCAAGGAAACGCGAGGACGACGAGGCCTGCCCTCCGAGCTCGATCCCAAACCAACGAAGCGTGACCCCCCTTCGCTGCTGACCCTTACTGTGGCACCGACCGAGGCACCGCTCGACGAGACGGCCACGCTACTCTGAGCGTCAGCATGGCTCCGCCTAGCCACAGGCAAACGTGTCGCAAGTTCGTAGAAGATAATCCCTCTCTCACCCTCTTCGCGAGTACACGATGTACTACGGACGTTGGCCCTCTCCGAAAGTGGCTTGAGTGACGCGACCTCTTCCTCCAGTTCAATGATTCTGTCTCTCAAAACGTCGTCCTTCGCCAACTTCTTCAGACGAGGAGGCTTGACGAGCCCGAGGCGTTGGCGCTATCGGTCGCGAGCCGTCGGTAGTGGGTGACCTCGATCCCCCTATCTATCGTGATCCTCCTAAGCCTGTCAACCTCGACCAACAACTTCTTGCGTTCGGACGACGCCTTCTCCAGCTCAGAAGCAAGCTTCTCTTCTTCCGCCGAGCGACCTTGCTCCGCCATTTCCAAGTGTCGGATCTTGGCCGAGAGCTCGTCGCCCTTCCGCACGGCGACGGCGAGCTCTCTACGAAGCCGCTCGACCTCACCTTCGGGACAAGGGGCTTGGGGTTGCTTCTGCAGTTGCTTCAATTCGCGACAATACCCCCTCACAGCTGCCTTTGTCTCCTCCAGCTTCAAGAACATGAGAAACCGCCTCTGTCGGCTATTCGAGAGCTCGCCCTTCATTTTGGACAGCTCCTTACGAAGGTGTGCAACCTCCTTGATCGGACCGAACTTCACCTGAAAAGCAGAGATAAATCCGAGACCCAACACTTGGAGAATTCTATGCCTAATCGAACACAAAATCCGAGACTCAACACTTGGATAAATTTTGGCCAAACATACTGTTTTCATTCAAAACCGAGAAGAAAGTTTTACAAGAGCGGTGGCCAGTCCACAGTTAGGCTTACAAAAAGAAACAAAACAACAAAAGACTAAAAGAGGCAACCGAGTCAGGGGTCGACCTTTTTGTCGTTTGGGTCCGTCGACCCCTCGGCCTTGTCCTCGCCCTCATCCTCGTCCTCGTCCTCGCTCCCACTCTCCTCCTCAGAGTCGTCCTCCTCTTCATCCTCGGCCTCGGTCTCACCCGGGCCTTCGACACCGTCCGTCTGTCCCTCGGGGTCCAGCATCCCCTGGGGAACCTCCTCCTCCCCCTCCACGGGGTCGTAGAAACGGTAGGAGGACGTGTCGAAACCCGGATTCCGGGCAGCGACATGGAGCAAGGCTTGACCATATGCGTCCTCCATGTTCTTGAACATGTGTTGCACGGCCTCCTCCTGCACAGCCTTCTTCACCTTCTTCACCTTAGACCGGTGTTTGGCCATGATCTTCTCGGCCCTCTTTCGAGCCCTCTCTGCCTCCAACCGAGCATTGGCCAGCTCCTCCTTCAGCTCGGCATTCTCCTTCTCCGAAGCCTCGAGCTTGGCTACCGTGTCCTTCGACAGCTGAATGGCGTCGACCAGCTGCTTCTCCAACCCCGCCACTTCGGCACCCCTTTTTGCCGAGAGGAGTTGCTCAGCATCAAGCAGCTTCGTGGCTTTGACACGCTCCAACCTCTCTCGCTCATACTCCTGTTCCTTGCTCGCAAACTCCTCGAGCAGGAAGTTGAAGTGGCAGAGGGTCTGAAAAGAGAACAACCCGTTAGAGTCCGAACCCAGGAACTTAGAAAAATTCAGAAAAAGTTTCAATGAGAAAGAGTTCGGTCCACTTACCGACATTGTGTTCCGAGCGATCTGCATTGTGGCGTCCCCTGCCAGCTCGGCCTTTAGGGCCGCCCGATCCTTTGGGGTCGGCAGGTGCCTCATCGCTTCCATACAGATGTTGCCGTCGCCCAAGAAGCCGTCGACATTCATCACCTGCCAGTCAGGGACGAAGATCTGCTTGTGCCTCTCGGTCAAGATCTTCTCCGCCTCGGCAGTGAGGGGCGGAACCAGGAGGGACAGCACCTCTTTCACACCGAACGCACCGCTCGACGAGCCGGCTGCATCCCCCTCCACCGTTGGTGTCGGCACACCGGAAACTGGAGGATCGGTAGCCGCAGACCTCTCCCGCTCGGGGCCTGCCCCCGGGACAACGACCTTCTGCAGGTCGCTTGTCTTCTCGACCGAAGGTATCTTCGGGGCTCGGCCACCCTGAGGCCCCGCTGAAGGCCTCTTCTTCCTCGTCTCCTGCTCCGTCGCCCTGGCCTTCGCCATCAAAGCCTTCTAGTCCATCTTCATTGTCTCTGCACAAGCCGAATGAAAAAACTTAGAAAAATTGTCATGAACTTCAAGCAAAGAGTATAAATACCAGGAGCGTACTAGTGTCGATGGGACTGAGACCCCCTCGGAACAAAGCCTCCTCGGTAATATCTTTCCAGCTCAGCGCTGGCAAAGCGAGGAGCTTCTTGAGGACCTCTGCTTCCTCGTCACTCAGCACCGGCTCTTTCTTGGCTCGCTTGGGCAGGCCATCCTTCGCCCAAACTATCGGGATCACCCACGGTGCGGGAGCTCGGATGATGAAATACTTCTCCTTCCAATGTTTGATCGAGTCCGGGTTCTCGATCAACTTCACGCCCGTCCTCGGCGAAAGATAGAACCTCTGTTCGTTTCGGTTTGGCTGGCAAGGGCGATAGAGGCTCCGAAAGAGAAACATGCTCGGCACGGCACCGACCTCTTGGCACCGGAGAACAAACACCAGGACGTGCCTCCAGGTGTTCGGCATCAGCTGGGCAGGGCTCAAACCGTACCAATTCAAGACATCAACTATGAACGGATGAAGGGGAAAGCGGAGCCCGGCGCAGAGGGAATCAAGAGGAAAGACGCACACGTCCGTTGAAGACTTTGTGTTAGCTCAGAAGCCCGGTCCGGGGAGGAGTAGCCCGTATTCGGCGGGAATCTGGAATCCCTTTCGGTTCAGATGTAGATCGGCCTCCGTAAGAGACGAGATGGTATGGTCCACCTCGGACAACTCTTTCGGTTCATTCTCCTCCACCGACTTGGCCGTGCCTTGGGTCACCTTTTCTAAGATTTCCTTGGCGTAGTCCCGAACGCCTCCCACGCTCGACAGAGCAATAGGCTGCCGACCGAACGCCCCTGCCGTCTTCGGCTTCTCGATGACCGTGACCACTCTTTTACCCTTCTGAGACGCCACCGCGACCTCCTGAGGTGGCTCGGCTACTTCGCCCTCTCTGTCCGGCTGAACGACACTCTGATCGGTCAGCTCCACCACCTCCTTTCCTTTGCCTGCTCGGCCTACGGCTTGGTCTGAGGCGGGGGTCTCATCCGAGGATGTAATCTTAACCATTTTCTAAAGAGAGAGGAAAGAGACTGACCTTGAAGTGACAGCTACGGTCGGAAATGCTCAAGAACGCCTTGCCGCGACAGCTAGCAGTGCCACCAAGGAGCTAAAAACTTCGAAGGTGAAAGTAAAAACTGGAGAGAGAGAGTAAAAGTGAATAATGAGGCTTGGATTAAGGGGGAGTGAAGATTTATAGTAAAAAAGAAAAGACCCTTGGACTTCCAAACGTGAGGGCGCGACTTTTGGGCCGCTCTCGAAACGTCGCGAAGGCCCAAAACCACTTTGCCTTCTCACCAAGTCAAGTAGCTCGGCACAACAGGATCTAAATCCGAATCACATGCAATCCGAACTTAGCAGCAAAGGACCCGGTCGGCCAACCGAGCAAGTGCCATTCCGAGCTCGCAAACGGAGAAAACTCACTTTCTCCTCAACTTTCGTGTAGGATCTCGATCAGACGGCCCAGATCTTGCCAACGACGCTAAACGACAAGATAGCATTTTCTTGGGAACTGAGCCCGTCTCGAGATTCGTCACACCATCTGACGGCTCAGAATGCGCCATGTCGCTCGGACAACCGTGCCCTCGGATCCCGATCGACCAATCGAGCTAGTGCCTATCCGGCGGCCCAGAATGTCGCTCGGACGACCGTGCCCTCAGACGTCCCACCTCTGTCTGAGGAAGCCAGAAAAAATTTAAATTCAAAGTTTTAAGGCACCGCCCTCGGCGAGCCCCCCAGGCCCCAGGTCTCGGTCGGCCTTCCTCTCACCCGTGAGCAAAACAAAGCCTCCGGCCTCGGAGCCGAAGCCACGAATTGTTCAGGGATTAGAGAGAAACCGCCGACCCACGGGGCCCGGTCAAAAGCAGATCGGCACGCCTCCCATCTCTAACTCCTCTGGGCTGACAACCATCAAAGCCACCAGCCCGGAAGGAAGACAGAGGTCGGAAGAGACCCATCATTCCGAAGCTGCAGTCCCTCGAATCCGGACTTGGGTCATCACCTCTTCTACCGTGATCTTCCTCGACCCTGACACCCACATCGGGGCAGTCAGAATCGGGAGAAGATCACGGTGGAAGAACGACCACCCATCCTTCCGAAACAAACTAGTCCCTCGGATCCGGACTTGGGTCATCACCTCTTCTACCGTGATCTTCCCCGACCCTGACACCCACATCGGGGCAGTCAGAATCGGGAGAAGATCACGGTGGAAGAACGACCACCTGTCCTTCCGAAACAAACTAGTCCCTCGGATCTGGACTTAGGTCATCACCTCTTCTACCATGATCTTCCCCGACCCTGACACCCACATCGGGGCAGTCAGAATCAGGAGAAGATCACAGTGGAAGAACGACCACCCGTCCTTTCGAAGCAAACTCGTCCCTCGGATCCGGACTTGGGTCATCACCTCTTCTACCATGATCTCCCCCGACCCTGACACCCACATCGGGGCAGCCAGAGTTGGGAGAAGATCATGGTGGAAGAACGACCACCCATCCTACCGAGGCACACCGCCCCTCGTGTCTGGACTTCGGTAGTCAACCCTTCTGCCAATATCTCCCCTGACCCTGACACCTCCACCCGGGCCGTCAGAATCAGGAGAAGATTTTGGCAGAAGAACGACCACCCGTCCTTCTGAAGCAATTCGCCCCTCGGGTTCGGACTACGATCGTCACCACTTCTGCCCTGTTCTCCCCCGACCCTGACACCCACTTCGGAGCCGTCAGGATCGGGAGAAGAACAAGGCAAAAAAGTAACCACCCCTCCGAACCTCGAGGATAAAATCTCTCAAGACGGGCGTCCGCCTTGACTCCGATCGTCGCCCCCTCTGCTATGATCTCCCCCGACCCTGACATCCGCATTGGGGCCGTCAGAACCAGGAGAAGACCATAGCCGAAGAGCAACCACCCAAGGCAGATACCTCCGAGGTCTAAAACTCTACATTGTTGCGACTGAAATGACAAGGGGAATGGGGTACTTATAATCACCCTCCAAAAACTAGCCATTATGGCCCTCGGAAGTTGAAACGCCACACATTAATTGGGGGGCGCCATGTCTTAATGACCCCGGGAAGATGGAACGCCGCACGAATCCTGGGACGCCATTAATGCCCTTGAAAACTAAACCATATCGGGATCCGTTCCCCCCCTCTACGGCTCGGAACGCGCTTCTACGCTCGGATTGCCGCACCCCCATGCCTTCGGTCGGCTGCCGAGCAAGTGCCTTTCCGAGCCTGCAAACGGAGAAAACTCACTTTCTCCTCAACTTTCGTGTAAGATCTCGATCAGACGGCCCAGATCTTGTCGAGGACACTAAACGACAAGATAGTGTTTTCTTGAGAAATGTGCCCGTCTCAAGATGCGTGTCGTCATCCGACGGCTCAGATTGCGACACATCGCTCGGACTGCCGAAACCCCATGCCTTCGGTCGGCTGCCGAGCAAGTGCCTTTCCGAGCCTGCAAATGGAGAAAAAAGGCACCGAGCAACTACGACCGTTGGATCTCTCAGAAATTCGTGCTTCTGATGATGAACGGTCCAGATCGCGCCACGCGCGCTAAAAGACAAGATAGCATTTTCTTGGGAGATGCGCCATCATCCGACGGCTCAGATTGCGCCACGTCGCTCGGATCGCCGAACCCCCCTGCCTCCGGTCGGCGGCCGAGCAAGTGCCATTCCGAGCTCGCAAACGGAGAAAAAGGCTGCCGAGCGATAACAACCGCCAGATCTCCCAGAAAATCGTGCTCGACGCTGATCAAAGGTCCAGATTGCGCCACGCCAATAATCGGTATTTAAAAATCAATTTTTATTTATTTAAATCGTTTTATTTATTTAAAAATTGTGAAAAATTACCAAAAATTCGGGAAAATTAACTAAAAATTCTAGAAAATAATTATAAATTCGGGGGAATATTTTTAAGCCCCTGAATGAACAATTATTGTCTAAAATATACGGTTAAGGCCCTCGAACAATTGGTTAACACATCGCAAAATTAAATAAATAATCCGAAAAAATAGATAAAACCCGTCGAATATCCAACAAGGCTTCAGAACAGCTCACCTCTTCAAACATCTCCTCACTACCCCCTTCGAGGCTCAAAATCCTCCATTCGGACTCCGATACAACTCCACTAGCCACTAAAATAGTCAAACTACTCCTCAAAGGCTGATCGCACTCAGTCTTTAGGAGTGGGGGGATTCGTGATATGGCTGAAAAATGGGTTAAATCGGAACCATCCAGACTGGGCACGAATCTTGAAGCTCGGGGGTAAAACGGTAATTTCACATATGAATGAGCCCAAAATGGGTACTGGATCTCCTTCTCACTGATCCAATAACCCACAAACGGATCCACTCCAATTAGGTACGGGTCCCGACCCGAGGCGAACCCAGACCAACAAGAGGCAAATCAGGGTCACTGATTTGACCAAGTCAACGGGCCTGATTTGCTCTCACCGGGAATCAGGGATTAGTTTCCTAAACAGACTGTGAGGATTTTACTCCTGACAGTTACATAGGGAATCCGGCCCCTAATCACTCCCATGGCGACTATAAATACCTCCCACCTACCACTGTTACAGGTTAATCACTCTTTTTCCACCTTAAAGCTCCTTCTTAATCTCCACTGGTTACTGACAAGAGCGTCAGAGGGTGCGTCGCCGGAATCAACCCCGGTGCATCGCACTTCCTTGCAGGTTGTGGCAGGAGTGGAAGGCTTGGATCAGCTATTCAGGTTTCCTACGAACTCACAAATCTCATCTGTTTACCCCCACACCGAAATCAGCAGTAACAGTATCCTCTTTGATTCTCATTTCGATTGGATTAGCAAAGTTGTCTATCATTTTTAGTTGAAACAAATTTAATTTAACAGGCATAAGAAGAGAAAGAAACAGAAATAATAATAAGCCTAGATAGAAAAGTACTTTTTTCTCCTGAACTGAGATACATAAAATGTCTTATATACCGGTGAACTAATGACTTCATATATACCAGTGAGATTTTTTTTTAGAGGAATGTTAATGGTCTGGTAAAAAGCAACATGCGACTATGAAAAACATGGTTCGCTGTGGATTCTTACATCCACCATTTTCCATAGGAATGAAGATGCTCTTGAATCGACATAATTAGTTGTAGTTGATGTTTGTTAGTTCATCTTTCTCACAGAGAAGCTCTAACTAGGTCATAAAATTTGTCCATCTTTCAGCACACTATTTGAAAGATATACCAACCAGTGTTTACACAGTTTATCCAGAGTTCTTTTACTCAATTGTATAGACTCTTATAAAATATTAGGATCTTGATATAATTAATAAAGGTTTTACATCCTTTATTCTACTGTAAAATATTATGTAGGCTTTTGATCTCAACCCCAGTGATGCTACATTGTTATCAAATAGAAGTCTTTGCTGGATGAGGTTGGGGCAAGCTGAAGCTGCCTTAGCTGACGCTAAGGCTTGCAGAGAGCTTAGACCTGACTGGCATAAAGCATGCTACAGGGAAGTATGTCCGAAAACCTTATTAGAAGTATGTCCGAAAAGCACTCCGTTTATTAGAAGTATGTCCGAAAACCTTTTCTTATAAATTATTAGGATATATTCATAAATTACATGTTTTCCTTTCTATTGTAGATATTCGATGAGGCAGCAAATGCCTTTTATGAGGGGTGTAAAGCTTGATCCTGAAAACAAGGAGCTCATAGATGCTTTCAGGTAAGATATTCAACTCAGCTGTAGCAGACTATCAGAATTGAAACTTCATAAATAGTTGGAATTACGGGTTTCAGTGAGACTGACAAATTTATTGTAATAATGGGCTAAAGTCTATCTATATTTCTTTATTTAAAGTAACAGCGAACTAAAATAGAATGGTAGAACTCATGTTTCTTGCAAATGATTAGTCTTATTCAATAATTCTTAACTACCATCCGTATTAATTTTGATTGAAATCCACATTCAATAATTCTTAACTACCATCCGTACTAAAATTGGCTTCTCAAAACAGTTTTAAAGGTGAGGGAGGAGGGGTTTAATTATATAAGAGGTGTAAGGCTAATAGATGAGAATATTTTTCCTTATCTCAATCTTTACTCTTGCTTTCATGTTTCATGGACAATCATATCCAATAGGACCAATACTGATACTGGTTTATTTGGAACAAACAATAAGATATAGTTGAAAATGAGGCTACTCTAGAATCAGGAAAAGTGTGTCAGGAGAATGACAGGCTCGGTCACAGGTGTTTCAGGCTTCTGGACCGAGGGAACGATCCAGTACTAGGAAAATGAGGCACAAACTCCATTAAAATCACATCAGCCGATAGATAAAATTAGCCACTGAACTGATGAATATAAAATTAAAATTTACATTGTTTTTGAAGTTTTTTTAATGTTTCAGTAGAACTTCCAGGATTAACTGCAATATGCGAATAGTAGCTTACAATCTGCGGATAGTAGCTTATATGGGCTCTTAATGCTTGTAAAGCCTGGGAGATTTATTGTTTGCTCAAATTCATCTCATAAATAAAATACGATTAACTATTATAAGCTAGTCATGTTTAGATGTTATATTTGTCAAGGAAAAAAGTAATTTCACTTGCAACTTATTGCAACAGTACATGTGCCAATTTACTCAATCCATGCATCCATGCATGCGTTTATACAAATTATAAGCTATTTTTGCTGTCTGCAGGTATATTCAAGGAGCTCGATCACTTGATCAGCAACCCTTCTTCAACTGTAATTGCTCCAGTTGATGAAAACCAGGGAACTACCGAATTAGTCGCAAATAGTACCGAAAATAAGTTTGTATCTGTCACTCCCACTCTTCGTGCCCGTTTTGTTGGCCAAGAAACAGGTACATAATCTATATGTATTAATATAAGAGAGAGAAAGGATACAAAGGTTAGATTACAAAGTATGTAATTAACTGAAAGAAACATATCAGAGCATAAACATAATCCGAGAGTTTGCATCTAATCACTGTATCTGCAAACTACATCGAGTTGATTCTACAAGTTTGAAAAGGTCAAAATTCTTGATATATGTTTAAAAGATAGATTTCACGACATTTGAAACAAATAAACTGCATTTAAGATAAGTGATTGTTTCTAGCAATGCATGAAGTCAATGACCATAAGAAATACTAGTCGTCATTGTCATCGTTTAAGCCCTTGTCCATCAAAATGGAGTCAGCTATGCGTGAATTGATTCTTAATTATTTCTTCCATACTGTATGAATCTTTCAAGTGTTAATTTACTCAAGCATGCATATGAATAGGTGAGTGGGCTTACTGAATGGGCGACCCTTCTTCCTATTCTTACTTGACAATATTAATTCGTGCTCGGTATTGTTCCTTCCTAGTCACGACTCACTTATGCCTTTGATCCGTACTTCATTTTTTTTTGTTTTGTTTTTTTTGTTGAGGTTATTCATTTTTCTTTGTTTATCAAGGGAAATCTAGGTTTAGGCTGCATTAGTACATAACTCAGAAGATAAGTTGAAAAATAAGTTTATCAAGGGAGTCAGCTATGAGAGAACAAAAATAAGTTGAAAAATTGAATTACCTTATTATTATCTAGTAGAAAACTAGGAATCTTCTCATACTGAATAAGGGGAATAAGCTATAAAAAGGTACATATAAACAGGTACATAATCTATATGTATTAATATATTGTATAAAATACAGATTTGATTTTCCCTAGAATGCTGTAAGCATAGTCACGTTGTGATTGGACTCACATCCAAATTAAGTTTTCAGTTGAATAATAAAATTCATACTATTGAAAATGATCTTCATATCGTTTGTACATAGAGGTGATACGAAATTACTAAATTTGCACATGTTTTTCTCGTCCATCATGTGGACGAGAAAAATCGTACATATTGCAGTCACATGATGGATGAGCATAAAAGCAAGCGATTTTGCATCAACATATATATGATCAAAAAAAATTCCCGCCATATATGGTCGAGAGTATCGGCCACAACCAATCCTGTTTATGACTATACAAAATAGTGAGAACATTAATTTACATTAATTTATTTGCTGTTTATTGAAACTTCCTATACAGTAATAACTTTGTTGTTGTTGTTGTCGTGTTGTTGATCACGACTTTAACTAAAGAAGAAATTAATTAGTTACTGTGAGATTAGCCTAAAATCTATTTCGTCATGTCAAATTCAGATTGCAATGAGTTGGGCATGAGATGTATCACACATACTGTGTGTAAAAGTAATATGATCATAATATATGTTATTATAGGTTTAAATCTATAACATTTTTTTAAATAAAAAAAGAGTATTTTAGGCAGGTGAAGATCTTTTAACATTGATTAGGTGAAGATCTTTTAACATTGTTGCAGGTGAAGATCTTTTTAAATAGTTGCAGGTGAAGATCTTCTAACATTGATTAGGTGCTAAGATATTGGAGAAAAATCAAAACTTATAAAGATGCATTTTACATGCATAATTGTCTGTATATTTTATTTAATTTGTATCAGTAGCCGCTGAATAGAAGAAAAGAAGTTATAAAGATGCATTTTACACACATGATTAGGTGCTAAGATATTGGAGAAAAATCAAAACTTATAAAGATGCATTTTACATGCATAATTGTTTTTATATTTTATTTAATTTGTATCAGTAGCCGCTGAATAGAAGAAAAGAAGCGAAAGTAAGCTAGGTCCAAACATTTTACAGAAGAAAGGAAGCGAAAGTAAGCTAGGTCAAACTTTTTGGTAAAATTCACGTAATGTCATGTACTTTGTTGTGTATGTATAATTTTATTATTTGAAGTTAATATGTATATTTTTTTTTCCCCAATGTGTATTGCAGTTTTTTGTCATTTATATTAGGCAGGTGAAGATCTTTTAACATTGATTAGGTGAAGATCTTTTAACATTGTTGCAGGTGAAGATCTTTTAACATTGATTAGGTGCTAAGATATTGGAGAAAAATCAAAACTTATAAAGATGCATTTTACATGCATAATTGTCTTTATATTTTATTTAATTTGTATCAGTAGCCGCTGAATAGAAGAAAAGAAGTTATAAAGATGCATTTTACACGCATGATTATGTGCTAAGATATTGGAGAAAAATCAAAACTTATAAAGATGCATTTTACATGCATAATTGTTTTTATATTTTATTTAATTTGTATCAGTAGCCGCTGAATAGAAGAAAAGAAGCGAAAGTAAGCTAGGTCAAACTTTTTGTAAAATTCACATAATGTCATGTACTTTGTTGTATATGTATAATTTTATTATTTGAAGTTAATATGTATAATTTTTTTTCCCCAATGTGTATTGCAGTTTTTTGTCATTTATATAAAAATTTAGAAATTAAATATAAGATGCATTTTACATGCATGATTAAGTGCTAAGATATTGGAGAAAAATCAAAACTTATAAAGATGCATTTTACAGGCATAATTGTTTTTATATTTTGTTTAAGTTGTATCAGTAGCCGCTGAATAGAAGAAAAGAAGCGAAAGTAAGCTAGATCGAACTTTTTGGTAAAATTCACATAATGTCATGTACTTTTGTTGTAAATGTATAATTTTATTATTTGAGGTTAATATGTATAATTTTTTACGTCAAAAAAAAATATGTATAAGTATAATTTTTTCCCCCCAACGTGTATTACAGTTTTTTGTCATTTATATAAAAATTTAGAAATTAAATATCCATATACTTTGTTTTTTTTGCAGCTTTAATCCATCGTGAAATTAAGGAAAATATTCAAAAAAGGAATGTTAGGGGAAGTAAGAAATTAAAATACAATATTATCTCTACTATTTTAATGGGAGAGTTGGGGTTTGTAATAAACAAACCCTAACTTTGTAAATATATAAACACGTATAATACACGTCCAAACTATATCCAACAGATATAAATGTGCACCGCACGTGTAACCCAAACCAAAATATTCAAATATAAACTATTTCTTTCTTATTCGATATACATTTGATTTGATAACTTTACTTTTTTCAGACGTGCATCACACGTACATTATACTAGTATTTTAATAAGAAAAAAAAGAACGAAGATAAAGAAGTCAGACAGTGGTTGTTGGCAAGTTATTTAATACCAACTTTTTGATAAATAACAAATTGTGAAGTATATTAAGTTGTTGATTTTTAACACAGAAGATAAAAAAAAAATAAGACATATGTAAATAACCTTATCCTTATTCTTATTATGCTTTCTCATACATTCTCTTACATCTACAACTTTCTTATTCTTTCTTATTCGATATACATTTGATTTGATAACTTTACTTTTTTCAGACGTGCATCACACGTACATTATACTAGTATTTTAATAAGAAAAAAAGAATGAAGATAAAGACAGTGGTTGTTGGCAAGTTATTTAATACCAACTTTTTGATAAATAACAAATTGTGAAGTATATTAAGTTGTTGATTTTTAACACAGAAGATAAAAAAAAATAAGACATATGTAAATAACCTTATCCTTATTCTTATTATGCTTTCTCATACATTCTCTTACATCTCAGCTTTCTTATTCTTTCTTCCTCACATCATCTCTCATTCTCTCATCTCTCATTCTCTCTCATAAAGATAATAAATAAACAAATAATACAATTTGACAAATATACCTTATTGAAAATACTATAAATATTTTAATGGGAGTGTTGGGGTTTGTAACAAACAAACTCTAACTTTATAACCAAACAAATCCGTGCAATACACGTCAAAACTATATTTAACAAATATAAACATGCAGCGCGTGTAGCCCAAATCAAAACATTTATATTAAATTATTTCTTTTTTTATTCGATATATTCATTTAATTTGATGATTATATTTTTTGTAGGCGTGCATTGCACGTACATTATACTAGTACTGTAAATCTTACAGATTACATATGTATTGAATAAAAAATTGAATAAAAAATTGAATTTATATTGAAGATACATATAGCTTGCCAACAAGATACATTACTGAAGATACATTATACTAGTCTCTGGCAATTTGGCTCATATTATGCATTTTATTTCATTTTGGGCTAATGTGGCAGCAGCAGGTCTCAGGGGAAGGATTGCGAGTGTATTCCAGGTAGAGGAGTTTGATGATGAGGAGATCGAGATCGGGCCGACGGTCGATCGATAGCCAGCACGGTTTGTTGGGGGGATATGATGTATATCTTTGCGGCTACTCTATGTTTCTTTTGTCCCACCCTCCATGTTCGAGGTGGAGATTATTACTTTTGTTTTGTAGGATTTTGTAGTTGGCTCAGTATTCTGAGTTTGTTTTATTAATCACTTATTAATGAAACAAGGTGGGTCAGACTCCACCTTTTCTTTAAAAAAAACTATAAGACCAAAAGGTGTCACTCAAACCCCCCCCCAACACTTAGGAGACCTCTAGTTAATTTTTCGATGAAGAGAAAAATTATTTAATACCAACTTTTTGATAAATAACAAATTGTGAAGTATATTAAGTTGTTGATTTTTAACACAGAAGATAAAAAAAATAAGACATATGTAAATAACCTTATCCTTATTCTTATTATGCTTTCTCATACATTCTCTTACATCTACAGCTTTCTTATTCTTTCTTCCTCGCATCATCTCTCATTCTCTCTCATAAAGATAATAAATAAACAAATAATACAATTTGACAAATATACCATATTGAAAATACTATAAATACTATAACAAACAAACTCTAACTTTATAACCAAACAAATCTGTGCAATACACGTCAAAACTATATTTAACAAATATAAACATGCAGCGCGTGTAGCCCAAATCAAAACATTTATATTAAATTATTTCTTTTTTTATTCGATATATTCATTTAATTTGATGATTATATTTTTTGTAGGCGTGCATTGCACGTACATTATACTAGTACTGTAAATCTTCAATATGTATTGAATAAAAATTATATTGAAGATACATATAGCTTGCCAACAAGATACATTATTGAAGATACATTATACTAGTCTCTGGCAATTTGGCTCATATTATGCATTTTATTTCATTTTGGGCTAATGTGGCAGCAGCAGGTCTCAGGGAAAGGATTGTGAGTGTATTCCAGGTAGAGGAGTTTGATGATGAGGAGATCGAGATCGGGCCGACGGTCGATTGATAACCAGCACGGTTTGTTGGGGGGATATGATGTATTTCTTTGCGGCTACTCTATGTTTCTTTTGTCCCACCCTCCATGTTCGAGGTGGAGATTATTACTTTTGTTTTGTAGGATTTTGTAGTTGGCTCAGTACTCTGAGTTTGTTTTATTAATCACTTATTAATGAAACAAGGTGGTCAGACTCCACCCTTTCTTTAAAAAATTAAAAACTATAAGACCAAAAGGTGTCACTCAAAACCCCCCCAACACTTAGGAGACCTCTAGTTAATTTTTCGATGAAGAGAAAAAACAACATTCTTGATTCTCAAGTTTAAAAAAAGCCCTCAAAACTCTGCATCCTGCTCTCGTCAATTTGTTTTGATAGCAAGGACGTGAGAGAGGCGAAGGTATCATCTTCACTGCTCTCTTAATAATAGCAAAATTGTAGGAGGATAGGAGGTATAAACTGAGCTTGGCGGTTGTCAAAACTCTGCCTACGGGGCTTGGGCCCAAAGATGGGGTCCCCCAGCGAGGAGAGGGCAGGGCTCGGCGGGTGATAAAATCCTGCCAGGTGGGTGTGCATGTGCCGTGGAGGCAGTGTACGAAGCTAAACTGACGTACATACAATTTTGATGGACCGAGCTTGTTTGTCGGCCCACCCTCCAGGGTTGTTAGAAGTATTTTTTGTTTGTACGGGTTATGTTGCTTCATCTATGTTCTATTTTCTGTCTGTAGGTTGTAACTTTGCCCAGTATTCTGAGTTTGTTTCTTTAATTTCTTATTAATGAAACATGGTGGTCATATTGTACCTTTTTCTTAAAAAAAAAAAGCCCTCAAAAGCGAATCCTCAGTTCAAAAACTAATTATATTTGTTGAAAATACACCTGATTCATTTAAAGCGAATCCTCAGTTCAAAAACTAATTATATTTGTTGAAAATACACCTGATTCATTTTCTCCCTAAAAAAATGCAACTTCAAAAGTTATTATCACTATAAATTGAACAACTAGCAGCATATCAGATATTCAATGATATGATCAGTTGTATGTTGTATTATCAGTTTAACTTGTGATCGGAATTCTCAGAAACTGTGCTCCACGTTAAGAGGAATTAGTAGGTCTTACTCCTTTGAACAATCTGATGTCTTAGTGATTGTATTATGCATAGTTCCAAAGCAATTAGTTCTAATTTTGGATTAAAAATACTTAACAGTGTCTTTGTTTGCCGAATTTGAAGCCTTGGCTCCTTTGAAACAGTCTTTGGTTTTGGTGATCTTCACCGAAAAAAGAAAAAAAAAATCAGTCCAACATGAAATTAATGAGGTTTTTCTAAAATTCAACTGAATCGTATAGCTGTTCATGATTTCTTTTGAAGCGAATGGAGTGATGTAGTAAATATTGTAGTAAATATTGATGATATGATTGAACTACAATGTATGCACACTTTACTTACTTTTTGGGAACAAAAGGCTTCTCAAAGTAGGACATGCTCTTTCTTCAATCTCTTCATCTCCTCCTCTTCTTCCAACTACAGTGTGTAACAAAGTCAAATTATAAATCTGAGTTAAGAGGACTACTTAGTTGATATATTATACATATTGAAAGTATCAGTTTACCTTTTGAAGTTTCTCCTTTTCCTGTTTTATTTGCTCAATGAAGTGTAAAACAAACGCTCAGCAACCTGCCAAAATCATAGAAGTACATCCACATTTCAATTATAAATGTTTTTGTGAAAGTAATATAGATAAACTATGGCCATTTGCTTTGAGGATTGGTAATGATGTATACGGTAAGTTTTCATCAAGGAACTTACATGAAAAATCAAATTCGGCACACACGAACATCACTATGGATAAGACGATCCAGTTGGTTCAGTAGGTTCCTTTACTATTTGGATGGACAAATACTAATAAGATCCAACCAAAACCATAAAATTAGACATCGTGAATCAAGAAAATCTTAAATATTTGGTTACATATACTTATTTGCTAATTGGTTCAGCTACACAATCCTGTTCATGTATAACTAGCACAGTGTACAATTTTGTAAATCATTTATTTAATAAGTATGAAACTTCTCCTGGAAAATATGAGAATTGCATTTTTGCACAGCATCGAGTAAGAAAGGGAAGAAAATGAGAACCTTCGGCATTAAGATACACAACAATGTACACTTTATAAAAAGGGACTAAAAAGTAGAATTACTTTAGCTAATGATCAAAGGGAAGAAACTGAATGAGTGATATGTTCAAAAAATTTTAGCCACATTTGCAACGACTATTTTTGTCCAATAATTCATAATTCAGGAAAAAATATATTAGCCAAACAATTTCTGTCTATCCGATTTTTCGTAATTCAGGAGAAGGAACAACAATATATTAGCCAAACTAAAGATTACAGAAGTTAATCAGCATCAAATTCTAGACATGTTGGATAGAATTAGTATTTATGAACAGTAAATAGCAATTTAATCAAGTTAATGAAAATGATCAATTTAAATTATTCGTTTAGAATAATTAGATCAAATACACAAAAACTATGTATTTGAAACAATTAACAACCTCGGGATTTTCTGTCGTCCATGGAAGCCCTTGTGCAAGCAATCGGTATCCGTTGTTTCTCCTCTTCACCAAGAAGCATTTCCTTCACCTTCTTAAGGAAATGCTCTTCTTTGTATCTTCCTCTTTTGCTAAGATGGAAAACAATATTAAATAATCATAATTATTTTAACGATGGATAAATTTAAGTGTATTACTCTCAAAATAGCAATGAGAACTTTCAGTGATATGATAAACATAAACATCTATAGGGATACAAGTCTACACTCCCTGCAATAAAGCATAATTATAGATAATGACACTAAGGCCTTCTCCCATTATAGTACTAGAGATTAGAGATATAAATATTGAAATATTGGATAACTAACATGTGAAGAGTTTTTTTTACCAAAATAACCCACTTTTGAACGTATTTACCAAACTGACCCACTTTCGAAAGTATTACCAAAAATAACCTCGCTGTCTGGGATAGCGGGTGTATGTTGAGGCGTTAAAACGTGGAAAAAATTCCAAGTTTAGACTCTCTATCTTAGATAGCGGGTTTGGTGAAAACAACATCGCAATCTGAGATAGCGAATGTATTTTGAGGTATTTCTCCACCACTTAGAGAAAAACTTGAAGAAAAATACCAACTGTTATGACATGCAATTATAATAAGTATAGCTGTTGTTTGGTAGTATTTGCAAATCTTTACTGTCACGCCCCATTCCCAAAAAGAATACGTAATACGGATGCATAACAAAAGCCCAGCGAATGATTTTCATCATTCATAAGCTGTTCAAGAATCTTTACAACATATTACAGAAATAATCAGAGTCGAAAGCTAAAGTATCAACCAACATGCATAATTGAAACAAGATACCAACAGAAATTTACTTGAAACAAAAATGCAATATTCTCAAATAAATCAGATCTTAGATAGTGAGTTTGGTGAAAGCAACATCGCTATCTGAGATAGCGAATGTATTTTGAGGTGTTTCTCCACCACGTAGAGAAAAAGTTGAAGAAAAATACCAACTGTTATGGCATGCAATTATAATAACTATAGCTGTTGTTTGGTAGTAGCTGCAAATCTTTACACTCTTCAATTGACTACAAATTTGTTTCTTGCAACAGTGGTACGAGCTTAATTAGTTGTATAATTAGCATTATTAGTTGCAGCTGAAAATGATAGGATGATGTAAGTAAGAACGAACCAAAAATACACTCAACTAAAACACACTATAAATCATTCTATATTAACTCTACCTGAAATACATACAACAAGACTCGCTATCTCAGATAAGGAGTGTAGCTGTAGTCAAAATTGAACATGAAATGCATACAACTACACTCGTTATCTGAGATAGCGAGTCTAGTTCAAATGAACTCTCTATCTCAGATAGCGAGTGCTGTTGTATGCATTTTTCAGAGAAATTTTGAACATAAAATATATACAACTACACTCGCTATCTGAACTCGCTATCTCGGATAGCGAGTGTAAGTCTATACATTTGCATGTTTAATTTTTTTCTAAAAATAAGTACAACTACACTCGCTATCTGAGATAGCGATGTCAATTGAACTAGACTCGCTATCTGAGATAACGAGTGTAGTTATATATATTTTCGGTAGAAATTGCATGTTTAAAATTTATCTAAAAAATGAGTATAACTGCACTCGCTATCTGAAATAGCAATGTCATTTGAACTAGACTCGCTATCTACGATAGCGAGTGTAGTTATATACATTTCAGATAAAAATTGCATGTTCAAAATTTTGTTAAAAAATGAGTACAACTACACTCGCTATCTGATATATCGCTATCTCAGATAGTGAGTACGTCAATTTCGTAAATAGTTTTGAAATTGGGTCGGTTTGGTAAATACTTTCAAAAAGTGGGTCATTTTGGTAAAAAATTCACATGTAAAATCCATTATATATCGTTGTTCTCTAATCCTATCTTAAAAAAAAAAAAAGAAGGTAATCACAGCCGTAGGATTTTCCACAAATTAAACGACTAACACTTGCCCCCAACTTCAAAATTCAAATACCAACAGCCATTTAATACTCCCAAATAAATCCCATATGACCGTTATAACTCCTCTCTCTCTCTCTCTCTCTCTCTCTCTCTTTCTTGATCGATCTCTTCAATTCGCCAACCCCCCCCCCCCCAAATCCCTCAGGACAATTTCATGAGATCGATTAGAGAACAAACCATGGGTGAGAGTTCTCTCAGCCCTTGAAGGGATCACCCAAGAACTCATTACCAACAATTTCCTCATACAATCTTCAACCACGTTTCAACTTCATATATATATATATATATATATATATATATATATAGGGAAAGGATCGGTTGAGCACCCCTCTAGTGCTCACCGCGTGAACACTAGGCCTTCAGGCGTTCATATCGAAAATCCGAACCGTTCACATTGATCTACACAACCAAAATAGTCTAAATATGTAAAATCAAATCATTTAAAATTCATTTGCCCATTCATTGAAGTGTTACAAAATTGTATGGCTGAAAATCATTGTTTTTATAGTCACATGATGGATGGGTAAATGAATTTCAAATGATTTGATTTTACATATTTAGACTAATTTAGATGTGCAGATCAATGTGAACGGTTCGGATTTTCGATATGAACACCCGAAGGCCTAGTGTTCACGCGGTGAGCACTAGAGGAGTGCTCAACCGATCCTTTCCCTATATATATATATACACACACACATATACACAGAGAGAGAGAGAGAGAGAGAGATGCTCCATTGAAAACGGGTCTGTTTTCATAAAACCGTGAAAACAGTGATTCTAGCCGTTGGATCGCTCTTAATCTTGATCAACGGATCAGATCGAGCCCGCCGATCACTCATCTCACTTAAGTGGTACAGGGGTAACTTGGGAATTTTGTCCCAAAGAACTCTTCACCTCATTCGCTCTAAAAAATTGAATGAACCTAGGCCGTTGTTTGAAACAATGACCTTTTATAACCTAGGTTGGCTATAAAATTTCGTTGTTTCAAACAAACTAGGCTATAAAATTTTATAGCCTAAGGGCGTTGTTCCCAACAACGGCCTTGGTTATAAAAGGTCATTGTTCCAAACAACGGCCTAGGTTCATTCAATTTTTTTATGACCTACAACTAAAGCGGGTCTGTTTTCACGGGTCTGTGAAAACAGACCCGTTTTCAATGGAGCATTTCTCATATATATATATATATAGAAAAAAAGAACAAAAATTATACCTGTTCATAAATTTCGTCAGATTAGAGAGAGATTTCAGAGCTAGGGTTGGGGGCATCGAGAGGAGCTCGAGAACTCTGAGGAAGGTGGAAGAAGGTGGGGGAAGGAGGAGCTAGGGTTTCAGGATCTTTGAAGGGGAGTAGGGGAGGTCGGAGCCGACGAGAGGAGGCGCGATTTGGAGTAGCAAGGGACTCTAACTTGAGGATTCGATTTACAGGAAGTGAATAGGGTTTTGATTTGCAGAATTGAAGGCATTTAAAGCTACAGTTTCCGGATTTGGGGATTCAGGTTTGGGTGTACGATGAGGGAGAGAGAAGGAGAGAAGGTAACTGAGAGAGAAGGAGAGAGAGGGGTATTTATGTGGTTCAAATGACCATATTACCCTTGGGAAGAAGTGAGAAGAGCGGGAGCAACCGCAGCCTTCGGATTTTGATTTTAATTTAATTTTTGATCGGATGGCCTGCGGATTAGTTCTCACCTTCGTTCTCACTTCCTCCTTTCGAAGCCGAAGGGTTCCCTCTATATATGTGTTTTTTTTGTATGTATGAGGACCACCCTCCCCCCCCCCCCCCCCCCCCCCCCGCATTCACCTCGGGCGGGCCCCCGTGAACTCGGGGTCGGCCCTGGACATACTACATAATATACATAAAGAGACCCAACGTATAAGTTTGACAAAAATTAGTTCGTCCTTCACAACTAAGGGTAATTTTGTATTAGTCATTTCTATTTGTTCGATTTCAAAGTTTGATAGACCTTATTAACTAAAAACTGTTATCACTAATATATGTTGCATGAGTTCTTCTTTTAATTATTTATTGCATAGTATGTCATGCATAACTTTTTTGCATGGAAGTATTGATAGTAGTCGTGTTTTAAGAAACATCTTCTAAGCCAATTTAATAGGTATATAAGTTTTCTTCTATGCTCACAACAAATTTTATGGTTATTGTTAGTAATCTCCAAGTGCATCGCATGTGCAGATTACTAATTGTTTTCAGTAACATTTGTTGGAATTTGATATTGATGGTGAATAATTTGATCCTAGCTTAACTGTTGTAGCTTAATTGCTAATTGTTCTTTATTTTTCAGAATAATATACTATATCTTTTCTTATGGACAATTTATTCAATTTAGTGACTATACTTTTTGTTGGCATGCATATCACACGTGCATTATATTAATCTAAACTAGTAGTTTACACGTGCAATGTACATCTTAATAAATATATTTTTTAAAAAGTAAAAATTCAGACGTAGTCTGGATTTGATCTAAAACCTCATTTACAATAGTTATGCACGTGCGTTGTACGGTTTGGTAGATGGACAAATTACACTAAGGCCTTCTCCCATTATAGTAGTAGAGATTACTATTATTATTATTATTATTATTATTATTATTATTATTATTATAGTAATTTACACGTGCGATGCACGTCTTAATAAATATAAAATTTTAAAGTAAAAATTTTGATGTAGTTTGCCCTCGAACCTCAGACCTCTTTTATATTAGTTATGCACGGACAATGCACGTCTGAATAATAATAATAATAATAATAATAATAATAATAATAAAAACTCTGACGTAGTAACGACTTGAACCTGAAACCTCCTTTATATTAGTTATGTAAGTGCATCACATATGTTGATAGATTGACAAACGACACTAAGGTCTTCTCCCATTATAATATTAGAGATTATAGATTATTACTAGTAATTTACACGTGCGATGCATGCTTTAATAATTTCAACAAAAAAAAAACTCTCAACTAGGGAGGATTTGAACCGGAAACCTCCTTTATATTAGTTATGTAAGTGCATTGCACATGTTGGTAGAATGACAAAATGACAAATGACACTAAGGCCTTCTCCCATTATAATATTAGAGATTAGAGATTAGAGATATAAATATTGAAATATTGGATAAGTAACATGTAAAGAGTTGTTTTACCAATATGACGCACTTTTGAAAGTATTTGCCAAACTGACCCACTTTCGAAAGTATTTACCAAAAATAACCTTGCTGTCTGGGATAGCGAGTGTATGTTGAGGTGTTAAAACGTGAAGAAAATTTCCAAGTTTAGACTCTCTGTCTTAGATAGCGAGTTTGGTGAAAGCAACATCGCTATCTGATATGGCTAAAAATGGGGTTAAATCGGAGCCGTCCAGATTGGGCACGAATCTTGATGCCCAGGGGCAAAAAGGTAATTTCACATACAAGCGGATCCAAAGCGGGTACGGAATCTCCTCCAACAACCCGCGACAGGATCCACACCACTGTTGGGTTCGGGTCCCGACCCGAGGCGAACCCAAAACATCAAGGGGCAAATCAGGATCCCTGATTTAGCCAAATCAATAACCCTGATTTGCTCCCACCGGGAATCAGGGGCTAATTTCCCAAAACAGAATAGGAGGATTTTCCTTCTTGCTGTTAAGCGGGAAATCAGGCCCCTAACCGTTCCAATGGCGACTATAAATATCACCCCTCTACCACCAAGACCAGGTTAATCACTTTTTCACCACTTAAGCTCTTTCTTAATCTTTTTCTGATTACTGACAAGAGCGTCGGAGGGTGCGTCGCCGGAATCAACCCCGGTGTTTCGCACTTCCTTGCAGGTCGCGACAGGAGCAAGAAGGTTGAGTCAACTGTTCAGGTTGTTCTCGGACTCACAAATTCTATCTGTTTACTCCCACACCGAAATCAGCGGTAACAGATTGGCGCCGTCTGTGGGAACACCACACGAACAGCCTCAGCCCATTCTCCGTCGTCCTCCGCAGTCATGCCTCC
Organism: Hemerocallis citrina; assembly: GCA_017893485.1. Classification (NCBI taxonomy): domain Eukaryota; kingdom Viridiplantae; phylum Streptophyta; class Magnoliopsida; order Asparagales; family Asphodelaceae; genus Hemerocallis; species Hemerocallis citrina. The sequence continues at coordinate 66,284,327 of CM030362.1, read as the reverse complement.
GAAGAAGGTCAGATCCAGAGGGTCGAACCGTGTGGGCAACCTCGCCGACCCGGCGAATGAAGTCCCATTCAATCCCACTCCTCAGTCCGACCTCCCTCCGCCGGCCCAGTAGGGCCCACCTCCTCCTCCCAAGCAGCAGCCCAACAATGGTTCGTCCGGTCATAACGGCCGGAAGGAGAAGCAGCCCCTCAATCCGGGCCATGTCTCGGTCCATAATGGGTCCTCGGACTCGATGGCTTCTCATCATCCCGACCTCCGCATCACACTTCTGAACCGCCAGAAGGACGACGACCTCCGCACCCATCTTGACGAGAGGCGGGCCCGAGAGGGAGCCTCCCGCCAGCGTCAGGGTGAGCGGTCCCCACGTCGCCGAGACGGTAGGAGGTCCCCGGACTGCAGAGGCCGAGCGGCGTCCCCCGAGCGCCGAAGGAGGAGGTCTCGTTCCCCCGGGGATCGGCGTCATCCGAGGGACCGAGAAGTGCCTATCAGTCGGGCCGAATTCCTCTAATTTCAGGAGACCGTTCTACAGGCTCTCAATCAGCAGCCTAACAATGGTTCGTCCGGTCATAACGGCCGGAAGGAGAAGCAGCCCCTCAATCCGGGCCATGTCTCGGTCCATAATGGGTCCTCGGACTCGATGGCTTCTCATCATCCCGACCTCCGCATCACACTTCTGAACCGCCAGAAGGATGACGACCTCCGCACCCATCTTGACGAGAGGCGGGCCCGAGAGGGAGCCTCCCGCCAGCGTCAGGGTGAGCGGTCCCCACGTCGCCGAGACGGTAGGAGGTCCCCGGACCGCAGAGGCCGAGCGGCGTCCCCCGAGCGCCGAAGGAGGAGGTCTCGTTCCCCCGGGGATCGGCGTCATCCGAGGGACCGAGAAGTGCCTATCAGTCGGGCCGAATTCCTCTAATTTCAGGAGACCGTTCTACAGGCTCTCAACCTTCGGCAGAACATCCAGAATGCTCAGAGGGCTCCGACGCCCCCGAGGGACCCCAGTCCTCGCCGCTGAACCCGAAGTCCTTCCCCGGCTTCCAGCCGCCAGCAGCGGCAACAGAGCCCTCGCCGGACCCAGGACTACCGGCGCCGCAGTCCACGCTCCTCTTCCTATGAAGAGGGGTCCGGGGGGTCATACGATTACCAGCGGAGGGACGACGCCCTCATCCGCCGTCTCCATGAGGTGGAAAGGCGACAGGAAGGAAGAGTCCCGAGCAGGAACCCTCCGTCCCAGCCGACCACCCTTCTCACGGTCAATCATGGAGGCCCACATACCGAGGAGTTTCAAACCGCCACAGTTTGAAACATACTCAGGGGTATCCGATCCGGTCGATCACGTCGAAAGCTTCAAGACCCTGATGCTGATCCATCAAGCTTCCGACGCGGTGCTCTGCAGGACCTTCCCTGCCACCCTCAGAGGGTCGGCTTGGGAATGGTATTCCAGGCTCGCCCCCTCATCCATCTTCTCATTCGAGCAGTTCGAGACGCTGTTCATAACTCACTTCGTGAGTAGCCGGCGAGCCGAGAAGACAAGTCTTTCCCTACTGAACCTGCGGCAGGAAAGGGAAGAGAAGCTGCGGGACTATGTGAAGAGATTCACCGCAGAGGTCAGGTCTATCGCCTCCTTAGACCAGTTCGTGGCCACCGTGGCGTTCTAGTCGAACGTCCTTAACGCCAACCTCCGATCATCCCTGGCCAAGAAGCCCCCGCATGACTTCGCCGACCTCCTCCTGAGGTGCGAGAAGTACATCCGAGCAGAGGAGGCAGAAGCCCTTCCGAGCTTCGGAGGGCCCTCTGCAGGGTCGAAGAGGAAGGCGACGGGGGAAGAGGGGTCCAAGAAAGCTCAGAAGGACATTGGCGGTCAGCGCCGCCCTCCCCCCAGGTTCGAGAAGTTCACTCCCCTCACCACTAATGTCTCTACTATCCTAATGGAGGTGGAGAAGGAGGGAGTCATCCCTCCGGCTCCGAGGATGCACACCCCAGCGAAGAGGAGGAACAAAGATAAGTGGTGTCGTTACCACCGAGACCACGGCCACGACACGAATGATTGCCGGGCTCTGAGAGATGAGATTGAAGCCCTCATCCGGAGGGGGCAATTGGCCAAGTTCGTGAAGGCGAACGATCGGGCGGATCGCAATTCTCCTCCGGCCCGGGGGGCTAACAAGCGCTCCGAGCGGCGCGAGGAAACACCCGAGTTCGAGGAGGAAAGGATTCTGCACCTGATCCATGGAGGCCCCATGGGGGGCTCCTCTAATACCTCCCGGAAGGCCTTCATCCGAGAGGTCAACTCGGTTCACAGTGCTCCTCCTCCCAAAGGTCTCGGCGTCCCCGTATCTTTCTCCGATGCCGACCTCGAAGGGGTCCGAACCCCACACTGTGATGCCCTCGTCATCGACCTCCGCATGGCCAACTTCAAGGTGCAGAGGATTTTGGTGGACAACGGGAGTTCGGTCAATATCCTTTTCCTCTCGGCCTTCCGAGGCCTACAGCTGTCCCGAGACCGTCTCAAGCCGGCCGGTTACACTCTCCACGGGTTCACGGGGGTCCCGGTAACCGTCGAGGGGGTGATAACCCTAGACGTTACTGCGGGAAGCACCCCTACTACCCGGACCGAGCCGATGGACTTCATGGTCGTCGACGTCCCGGCAGCATATAATGTCATCCTAGGTCGTCCCGGCCTAGCCGCCCTGGAGGCTGTCCCCTCGGCGTATCATTTGAAAATGAAGTTCCCCACTCGTTCGGGAGTAGGGGAAGTCAGGGAAAGCCAAGAAACAGCCCGAAAGTGCTACATGACTTCCACCGGGGGACCAGTGCTCTCGCTCGAGATGCTAGAAATCCCCGAGCCCAAAGCTCGGCCAACATCCGAGCCGGCGGACGAGCTAGAAGAAGTGCTCTTCTCGGACGAGGATCCGAGCCGGAAATTCCTCATCAGCAAATCCTTGCCGACCGCACTGTGCTCGGACCTGATTAAATGCATCCGAGATAACCGTGACTTGTTTGCATGGTCAGCCGCGGACATGCCCGGCATTTCCGAAGAACTGCTCGTCCATCGCCTAAGTGTCGAACCGGGGTGCAAACCGGTTCAGCAGAAGAGGCGCAAGTTCGCCCCCGAGCGGCAGCAGGCCATCAAGGAGGAGGTTGATAAACTTCTAAAGGCCAAGTTCATACAGAAGGTGAATTACCCCGAGTGGCTGTCGAACGTTGTAATGGTCAAGAAGTCCAATGGCTCGTGGAGGATATGCATTGACTTCACCGACCTGAACAAGGCATGTCCGAAGGATCCCTTCCCGTTCCCGAACATCGACACCCTTATCGACGCCACCTCGGGCCATGAGCTCCTCAGCTTCATGGATGCCTTCTCGGGGTACAATCAAATCCGAATGTTCCCTCCGGACATTCCGAAGACCTCCTTCGTCACCGACCAAGGCCTCTACTGTTACCGGGTAATGCCGTTCGGCTTGAAGAACGCAGGCGCCACCTACCAGCGCCTCGTCAACAAGGTCTTCCACAGCCAGATCGGCCGAAACATGGAGGTGTACGTCGACGACATGCTCGTCAAAAGCGTCCGAGGCACCGATCATGTAGCCGACCTCCAGGAGGCCTTCAGTGTGTTGAGAAAGCACAGCATGCGGCTGAACCCGAACAAGTGTGCGTTCGGAGTCTCCTCGGGAAAATTCCTCGGCTTCATGGTAAGCCAGCGAGGAATCGAAGCTAACCCCGAGAAGATTAAGGCCATATTAGACATGGCCCCGCCTCGGAACATCAAGGAGGTGCAGAAGCTCACCGGTCAGCTCGCCGCTATCGGTCGTTTCCTCTCGAAGTCAGGGGAAAAGTGCCTCCCCTTCTTCAAAGCACTCAGGGGGGCCAAAGGTTTTGAATGGCCAGCCACAACAGGAATCATTCGACCAGTTGAAGGCATACTTGGTGAACCCCCCTCTGCTCAGCAAACCGGTCCCTGGCGAGACCCTCTTCGTCTATTTGGCTACTTCCAAGCAGACATTGAGCGCTGTCCTGGTGAGAGAGGAGGATCGAACCCAAAGGCCTATCTACTACGTGAGCAAGGTGCTCCGGGACGCCAAGCTCCGTTATCCGAAGATCGAGAAGATGGCCTACTCACTAGTCACGGCGGCGAGGAAGCTTCGGCCATACTTCCAGTCCCACTCCATCGTCGTCCTCACCGACCAACCTCTAAAGCAGATCCTCTACAAGCCCGAGACCTCGGGTCGGCTAATGAAGTGGTCCATAGAGCTGAGCCAGCATGACATCACTTATCAGCCCCGGACAGCGATTAAGGCACAGGCGCTCGCCGACTTCATCGTGGAGTCCACTATCCCTGAGGTCGAACACATCCCGAACGGACCCCCCATTTGGACAGTATTTGTGGACGGGTCCTCATGTAATGAAGGAAGCGGCGCTGGCATCATTCTGAATGGCCCTGACGACTTCGTCCTCCAGTACGCGATCCGTATGAACTTCAAGGCCTCGAACAACGAGGCGGAGTACGAGGCACTCATTGCTGGCCTCGGACTTGCACGAAATGCTGGGGTACAGCGCCTCCAAATCCACAGCGATTCCCAGCTCGTCGTGAACCAAGTCTTGGGCGAATACGAGGCTTGAGATGAGCGGATGGCGAAGTACCTTGCTAAGGTCCAGGCCCTTATGGGTCGGTTCGAGGAGGCGCTCATCCAGCGCGTCCCCCGAGAAGAGAACTCACAGGCCGATGCTCTCTCCAAATTGGCCTCGTCCTCCCTGCAAGGTCTCGAACAAACCGTGCTGATTGAAGTCCTCTCTAAGCCGAGCATCGAAGACGAGACACCGGGCTCGGTGGAGTCGTTGCCGGTCATGCTGCAGGACAATTGGATGAAGCCCTTGGTGGAATTTCTAAGGGATGGAGTTCTGCCCTCGGATCCCAAAGAGGCTCGCCGGGTCAGGACTCGGGCCGAGCGCTACGTCTTGATCAAGGGTATACTATACAAATGCTCTTTCTCTCAAATAGACGGCCGACCGTACCTAAGGTGCCTTTCCCCGGATCAGGCCGAATATGCCCTACAAGAGCTCCACGAAGGCGTCGGAGGGGCGCACTCGGGGTTTAGGTCCTTGGCCCGAAAAGCTTTGAATTATGGGTACTTCTGGCCGACCCTCCTTCAAGATGCCGAACGACACGTTCGGCAATGCAGCTCCTGTCAGAGACACTCTAGCATCCGACGCCTCCCTCAGGCCAACCTCGCCTCCTTATCAAGTCCCATCCCCTTCGCAATGTGGGGCATGGATTTGCTAGGACCCTTCCCTCCGGCTCCGGGTCAGTTCAAGTTCTTAGTCGTGGCCATCGACTACTTCTCGAAGTGGGTCGAGGCCGAGCCCCTCGCCACAATAACCGAAAACAAAGTGGTACAGTTCTTCTGGAAGAGCATCATATGCAGGTTCGGCGTCCCCCGTGTCCTCGTAACGGACAACGGGACTCAGTTCACAGGCGCAGCGTTCCGAGCTCTATGCGACGACCTGGCCATTCAGCAGCGCTTCTCGTCCGTCTCCCATCCTCAGTCGAACGGACAGGCAGAAAATGCCAACCGGCAGATCCTCGCAGGCATCAAGAAAAGGTTGGACAAAAGTTCCAAGGGCTTATGGGTCGACCAACTCCCCAACGTCCTATGGAACTACCGCACGAGCGAGCGGACCCCCACAGGCGAGTCCCCTTTCAACCTCACCTATGGGTCTGAGGCCGTGATACCTCTCGAGGTCGGAATACCTTCCCCTCGGCTCACAGCCTATGACGAAGCACAGAATGCCAGAGACCTCAGAGCAGAATTGGACTTGATAGACGAGCTGAGGGAAAGGGCGTCGATTCGGCAGCAGATCTACCGAAGAAGAGTTGAATTGGCGTACAACAGGAAGGTCCGGCCCGCCAATAAGCAAGGAGATTTGGTCTTGAGAAAGCTAGCTATATCCCTCCCCAGTCAGAAGAGCAAGCTAGCTCCGAACTGGGAAGGGCCGTACAGGATCACGAAAGTTGTTCGGCCAGGAACATATCGCCTTGAAGACCTGGAGGGCAGAGAGCTTCCGAGGACCTGGAATGCCAACCACCTCCTAAAATACCAAGAAAGCGCTCCGGCGCCACTCTACGTATCATAGGATATCGAGCCATTCCAGTCCTCCGACTTGTAACCCATTTTCATAAAATTGTACTATGTAAAACGGTTCGCCGTAGATTATTAATAAAGAAAGCTCTCGCATGTTTTTTTGGATTCATCTGTTTTTCTCCCCTCCTGTCAACTGCTTTTTAAATACATGATTTCAATCAATGGTTCGGAGTCCACGTTCGGCTCGACCACACCCCCTCGGCTTGTCCCCGGACGAACCAGGGGTAGGTCGTTGTTCAGAACTGCTCCCACAACCGTTGAACTACACCGATGGTTCGGAGTCCAACACTCGGCTCGACTTTACCTCCTCGGCTCGCCTCCGAGCGAGCCAGGGGTAGATCGCCGTTCGGAATTGCTCCCACAACCGTTGAACTACACCGATGGTTCGGAGTCCAACACTCGGCTCGACTTTACCTCCTCGGCTCGCCTCCGAGCGAGCCAGGGGTAGATCGCCGTTCGGAATTGCTCCCACAACCGTTGTACTACACCGATGGTTCGGAGTCCAACACTCGGCTCGACTTTACCTCCTCGGCTCGCCTCCGAGCGAGCCAGGGGTAGATCGCCGTTCGGAATTGCTCCCACAACCGTTGAACTACACCAATGGTCCGGAACCCAACACTTGGCTCCCAGTCCCCCCAAACTCACTTCGGCCACATAATCCGAACTCTCCTAACTAATAGCCGAAGCCCGAAGACCCACGCCTTCGGTCAGCTACCGAGCAAGTGCCTTCCCGAGCTCGCAAACGGAGAAAAGTCACTTTCTCCTCAACTTTCGTGCATGATCTTGATCTGACGGCTCAGATCTTGCCACCTGCGCTAAACGACAAGATAGCGTTCTCTTGGGAACTGAGCCGCCTCGAGATTCGTGCCTACGATCAACGGCTCGACTTTACCTCCTCGGCTCACCTCCGAGCGAGCCAGGGGTAGATCGCCGTTCGGAATTGCTCCCACAACCGTTGTACTACACCGATGGTTCGGAGTCCAACACTCGGCTCGACTTTACCTCCTCGGCTCGCCTCCGAGCGAGCCAGGGGTAGATCGCCGTTCGGAATTGCTCCCACAACCGTTGAACTACACCGATGGTTCGGAGTCCAACACTCGGCTCGACTTTACCTCCTCGGCTCGCCTCCGAGTGAGCCAGGAGTAGATCGCCGTTCGGAATTGCTCCCACAACCGTTGTACTACACCGATGGTTCGGAGTCCAACACTCGGCTCGACTTTACCTCCTCGGCTCGCCTCCGAGCGAGCCAGGGGTAGATCGTCGTTCGGAATTGCTCCCACAACCGTTGAACTACACCAATGGTCCGGAACCAAACACTTGGCTCCCAGTCCCCCCAAACTCACTTCGGCCACATAATCCGAACTCTCCTAACTAATAGCCGAAGCCCGAAGACCCACGCCTTCGGTCAGCTACCGAGCAAGTGCCTTCCTGAGCTCACAAACGGAGAAAAGTCACTTTCTCCTCAACTTTCGCGCATGATCTTGATCTGACGGCTCAGATCTTGCCACCTGCGCTAAACGACAAGATAGCATTCTCTTGGGAACTGAGCCGCCTCGAGATTCGTGCCCACGATCAACGGCTCGACTTTACCTCCTCGGCTCGCCTCCGAGCGAGCCAGGGGTAGATCGCCGTTCGGAATTGCTCCCACATAATCCGAACTCTCCTAACTAATAGCCGAAGCCCGAAGACCCACGCCTTCGGTCAGCTACCGAGCAAGTGCCTTCCCGAGCTCGCAAACGGAGAAAAGTCACTTTCTCCTCAACTTTCGCGCATGATCTTGATCTGACGGCTCAGATCTTGCCACCTGCGCTAAACGGCAAGATAGCATTCTCTTGGGAACTGAGCCGCCTCGAGATTCGTGCCCACGATCAACGGCTCGACTTTACCTCCTCGGCTCGCCTCCGAGCGAGCCAGGGGTAGATCGCCGTTCGGAATTGCTCCCACAACCGTTGTACTACACCGATGGTTCGAAGTCAACCACTCGGCTCGACTTTACCTCCTCGGCTCGCCTCCGAGCGAGCCAGGGGTAGATCGCCGTTCGGAATTGCTCCCACAACTGTTGAACTACACCGATGGTTCGGAGTCCAACACTCGGCTCGACTTTACCTCCTCGGCTCGCCTCCGAGCGAGCCAGGGGTAGATCGCCGTTCGGAATTGCTCCCACAACCGTTGAACTACACCGATGGTTCGGAGTCCAACACTCGGCTCGACTTTACCTCCTCGGCTCGCCTCCGAGCGAGCCAGGGGTAGATCGACGTTCGGAATTGCTCCCACAACCGTTGTACTACACCGATGGTTCGGAGTCCAATACTCGGCTCGACTTTACCTCCTCGGCTCGCCTCCGAGCGAGCCAGGGGTAGATCGCCGTTCGGAATTGCTCCCACAACCGTTGAACTACACCAATGGTCCGGAACCCAACACTTGGCTCCCAGTCCCCCCAAACTCACTTCGGCCACATAATCCGAACTCTCCTAACTAATAGCCGAAGCCCGAAGACCCACGCCTTCGGTCAGCTACCGAGCAAGTGCCTTCCCGAGCTCACAAACGGAGAAAAGTCACTTTCTCCTCAACTTTCGCGCATGATCTTGATCTGACGGCTCAGATCTTGCCACCTGCGCTAAACGACAAGATAGCGTTCTCTTGGGAACTGAGCCGCCTCGAGATTCGTGCCCACGATCAACGGCTCAGATCTTGCCAACTGCGCTAAACGACGAGATTGAGCTTTCTCGAGGACAGAGCCATCTGGGAACTCGCGCCGTACCTTGTCAGAGTCACTAGACGACAAAATACCGTGCATATGGTAGCTCGTTCGGCTCAACGCTCCCGCCGACAGAACACAGACCTCGGCGCGGCCAACACAATTATAAACGAGACAGAAGTGCAGAACAATAAAAGATATTTTATTAAACAGCCAGGCTAAAGTACAAAGCACGTCTTCTCATGGTTACAAAGCATTTGGAAACAAAATACACGACGCCGACCCACTACACTTAGCCTTCATATGGAAAAATCTTCACTAGACTGTTCGGCCGACTGTTCGTCCCGCTCGGCTGGTGGCTCCCCTGCATCGCCCCAGAGCTTCGCCACCACAGTCTGCAAGTGTCGAATCTCCGAGAGCAAATCGTCCCGCTCGGCTATGATCTTCGACTGGTTGTGCCGAATACACTTAACCCGAAGAGCATTGCTGAATGCGGTTTGCGAGTCCTCGTCCCCTTCGGCAGGGTTCAGCTCGGCGACCTTATCCTCCAGACACTGGATCTCGGCTTCCCTTAGGTCGAGGACGGACAAAAGGTGAGCCCGCTCACCCTCAGCCCGGCGTAACTCCAGCTCGACGCTCCGAGGACTCAGAGTCCCCGTCCCAGAAGAGGCTCCGGATTCAGAGTCATCATCCGAGCCATACAGATCAGCATATGAATCGGACACCTCGAGCTGAAAAAAGGGAAAATGAACAACAAGATTTCAATATACTTCCGAGGCACCACACTTGAAGAATTTTCCAATCATATTCAGACATAATGGTTCCACAATACAACAAGACCAAGTCTACGACGACATTTTACAACAAATCAAAAAGGACATGAAGCGACACAGTCAGGTCCTCTTCGGAAGGGGAACGCTTCGGTTTAAGGAAACACGAGGACGACGAGGCCTGCCCTCCGAGCTCGATCCTAAACCAACGAAGCGCGACCCCCCTTCGCTGCTGGCCCTAACTACGGCACTGACCTAGGCCCCCCGCTCGACGAGACGGCTGCGCTGCTCTGAGCATCGGCTGGACTCCGTCTGGTCGCAGGCGAGCGTGTCGCGAGTTCGTAAAACGTAATCCCCCTCTCGCTCTCTTCACGAGTACACGACGTGCTGCGGACGTTAGCCCTCTCCGGTGCAGGCTTGAGCGATGCGACCTCCTTCTCCAGTTCAATGATTCTGTCTCTCAGAGCGTCGTCCTTCACCGTCTTCTTCGGACGAGAGGGTCTCGACGAGCCAGAGACGGTGGCGCCATCAGTCGCGAGCCGTCGGAAGTGGGTGACCTCGATCCCCCTGTTTATCGTGATCCTCCTGAGTCTATTGACTTCAGCCAATAGCCTCTTGCGCTCGGTCGATGCCTTCTCCAGCTCGGAAGTCAGTTTCTCTTCCGCCGCCGAGCGCTCCTTCTCCGCCAATTCCAAGTGTTGGACCTCGGCCAAAAGGTCGTCATTCTTCTGTTCGGCGGCAGTAAGCTCCCCACGGAGCCGCTCGACTTCCTCTTCGGGACAAGGAGCTCGGGAGTACTTCTGCAGTTGAAACAGCTCGCGACAGTACCTCCGTAGAGCTGCCCTCGTCTCCTCCAGCTGGCTGAGCAGGAGAAACCACCTCTGTCGGCTGTCCAAGAGCTCGCGCTTCATCTTGGCCAGCTCCTTCCGAAGGTAGACAACCTCCGTGATCGGGCCGAACTTCACCTGAAAAGCGGGGATAAATCCGATGGGACAATACACGGAAACATCTATAGCTAGTTACGCACAAGTCCGAGGCTCAACACTTGGACAAATTTTGGGCCAAACAAAATGTTTTCATTCAAAATCGAAGTGAAGGTTTTACACAAGCGGTGGCCAGTCCGCAATAAGGCTTACAAAAATAAACAAGACGACAAAAGACTAAAAAAGACAACCGAGTCAGGGGTCGACCTTTTTGTCGCTCGGGTCCGTCGACCCCCCGGCCTTGTCCTTGCCATCGCCCTCGTCTCTGCCTTCGCTCCAACTCTCCTCCTCTGAGTCGTCCTCCTCCTCACCCTCGGCTTCGGTCTCCCCTGGGCCTTCGACAGGTTCCATCTCCCCCTCGGGGCAGAGCAAACCCTCGGTGATCCCCTCCTCCCCTTCCACAGGGTCGTAGAAATGGTAGGAGGACGTGTCGAAGCCCAGGTTCTTAGCGGCTATGTGGAGCAGGGCTCGACCGTAGGCATCCTCCATGTTCTGGATCATATGCTGCGCGGCCTCCTCCTGCACGGCCTTCCTCACCTTCTTCACCTTCTCCAGGTGCTTGGCCTTGATCCTCTCCGCCCTCTTCCGAGCCTTCTCTGCTTCCGACCGGGCGTTGGCCAACTCCTCCTTCAGCTCGGCTACCTCCTTCTCCTTCGCCTCCAGTTTGGCCGCCACGTCCTTCGACAGCTGAGTGGCGTTGGCCAGCTGCTGCTCCAGCCCCTTCACTTCAGCAGCCCTCTTCGTCGAGAGAAGCTGCTCGGCATCAAGCCGCTGTGTAGCCTTGACGCGCTCCGCCCTCTCTCGCTCCCTCTCCTGCTCCTTGTTCGCGAACTCCTCCACCAGGAAATTAAAGTGGCAGAGGGTCTGAAAGAAAACAGCGGATTAAAATCCGAACCCAAAGACTTAGAAAAAACTCCAGGAATGAAATTTCAATGAGGGAGATCCCAGCCTACTTACCGACATAGTATTCCGAGCAATCTGCATCACGGCGTCCCCTGCTTGCCCGGCCTTCAGGGTCGCTCGGTCCTTGGGGGTCGGCAAGTGCTTCACCGCCTCCATGCAGATGTTGCCGTCGCCCAAGAAGCCGTCGACGTTCATCACCTGCCAGTCGGGGACGAAGATCTGCTTATGATTCTCGGTCAAGATCTTCTCCGCCTCGGCAGTGAGGGGCAGAACCTGGAGGGACAGCACCTCCGTCACGCCGAACCCACCGCTCGACGAACCGGGACCATCCGCCTTCGGGGTCGGAGTCGGCACCTCCGAAGTAGGGGGATCGAGAACGCTGATATCCCCTGCTCGAGGACCGCGACTTTCGGTCGGTCGGCAGTCTTCTCGACCAAAGGCTTCTTCGGGGCTCGACTGTCCTGAGGCGCTGCCGACGGCCTCTTCTTCTTCTCCTGCTCTGACCTGCCCTTCGCCACCAGAGCTTTGTAGTCCAGCTTCATCGTCTCTGCACAAGCCGAACGAAAACACTTAGAAAAATTTTCATGAACTTAAAGCGAAGGGCATAAATACCAGAAGCATGCTAAGGTCGATCGGACTGAGACCCCCTCGGAACAGGTGCTCCTCAGTGATATCTTTCCAGCTTAGCGCTGGCAGGGCAAGGAGCTTCTTCTGGACCTCCGCCTCCTCCTCACTCAGCGCCGCCTCTCTCTTGGTCCGCTTGGGCAGACCTTCCTTCGCCCAAACCGTCGGTATCACCCACGGGGTCAGGGCTCGGACGAGGAAGTACTTCTCCTTCCAATGTTTGATCGAGTCCGGATTCTCGATCAACTTCACGCCCGTCCGAGGAGAAAGGAAAAACCTCTGCTCGTCTCGCCTTGGCTGGCAAGGTCGGAAGAGACTCCGAAAGAGGAACATACTCGGCTTGGCGCCGACCTCTTGGCATCGGAGAACGAACGCCACGACGTGCCTCCATGTGTTCGGCATCAGCTGGGCGGGACTCAAACCGTACCAGACCAGGACTTCAACCACGAACGGGTGGAGGGGAAAGCGGAGTCCGGCAATAAGGGAGTCGACCGGAAAGACGCATACGTCCGACGAGGACTTTGTGTTGGCTCGGAATCCCGGCCCAGGGAGGAGCAGTACATACTCAAGCGGGATCCGGAAACCCTCTCGGATCAGACGAAGATCGGTCTCGGTAAGAGTCGAGATCCTGTGGTCCACCTCGGACAGCTCCCTAGGCTCGTTCTCCTCCACCAGCTTAGCCGTACCTTGGGTGACTCTCTCCAAGGTATCCTCGGCGTAGTCCTGGACGCCTCCCACGCTCAACAGGGCGATAGGCTGCCGACCGAACGCCCCCGCTCTCTTCGGTGTTTCCACTATCGTGACCACGGCTTTACCCTTTCGGGACTCCGCCACGACTTCCTCGGGTAGCTCAGCCACTTCGCCCTCTTTGTCCGGGCGAACGACGTCCTGCTCACTCGGCTCCGCAACTCCCTTCCCTTTATCCCCTCGGCCAACGGCTTGCTCCGAGGCGGGGGGTCTCATCCGTAATCTTAACCATTTTTCCTAAAAGAGAAGGGAAAGAGACTGACCTTGAAGTGACAGGTGCGGTCGGAAAGTTCGCCGGAAACAAGGAACGCTACCGCGACAGCTAGCAACGCCACCAGAGAGCTAAAAACTTCGAAGCAAAGTAAAAACTGAAGAGAGAGAGTAAAAGTGAAAAATGAGACTTGGTCTAAGGGGGGGGTGAAGATTTATAGTAAAAATGGAACGTCCCTTGGACTTCCAAACGAAAGTTTGCGACTTTTGGGCTGCTCTCGAAACGTCGCGAAGGCCCATCACCACTGTCTCCATCACCAAGTCAACTAGCTCGGCTCCAGGGGATCTGAATCCGAGTTACAAGCAATCCGAACTTGTCTGCAACAGGGTCCGGTCGGAATCCGAGCAAGTGCCTTTCCGAGCTCGCAAATGGGGAAAACTCACTTTCTCCTCAAGAATCGTGCCTGAACTCGATCAGACGGCCCAGATCTCGCCGAAGACACTAAACGACAAGATAGTGTTTTCTGGAGAAATGTGCCCGTCTTAAGATGCGCGCCATCATCCAACGGCTCGGGTTGCACCACGTCGCCCGGACGATTGAACCCTCGGACGCCCCACCTATGTCTAGGAGAACCAGGAAAAATTTGATTCAAAGTCTTAAGGCACCACCCTCGGCGCGTACCCCCCAGGTCCCGTGTATCGGTCGGTATACCGCCGTCCCACGGGCCCCGGTCAAAAACAGATCGGCACTCCCCCCATCTCTAACTCCTCCGGGTTGACATCCATCAGAAGCCATCAGCCCGGAAGGAAGACAGAGATGGGAGGGGGCCCATCGACACTCAGAGATCAAAAGAAGCGCACCATTCCGAGCTAGTTGTTCGCAACTGGAAGGCTCGGCCTGGCAGAGGACTCTGGCAACCGCGCCTTCACAGTTACTAACAACGAGCTCAGATGGTCCGGAAAAAATCATGGTGGAGGAACGACCGCTCGTCCTTCCGAACAAGCTCACCCCTCGGATTCGGACATGGATGATCACCTCTCCCACCATGGTCTCTGCCGACCCTGACACCTGCTGCAGAGCAAACAGGGAAGGCAGAAGATCTTGGTGGAAGAACGACCACCCGTCCATCCGAACTAACTCATCCCTCGGGTCCGGACTACGGTCGTCACCACTACTGCCTCGTTACCCCCCGCTCCTGACATCCACTTTGGGGCCGTCAGGAACAGAGGGAAAACCAGGCAGAAGAGCAACCACCCCTCCGGACCTCAAAAGAGAAGTTACCCAAGGCAGATACCTCCGAGGTCTGAAACTCTATGTTGATTGCGACTGAAATAACAAGGGGAATGGAGTACTTATAGCTTAACCTCCAAGAACCAGCCATTATGATCCTCGGAAGTCGAAACGCCGCACATTAATTGAAGGAGTCATCCCTAATAACCTGGGGAAAGTGGAACGCCGCACAAACCCCAAGGCACCATTAATGCCCTTGGGAACAGGATCGTCTCGAGACAGAGTATGCCACATCGCTCGTCCTACCGAAACCCCCTCTCTTCGGTCGGAAGCCGAGCAAGTGCCTTTCCGAGCTCGCAAACGGAGAAAACGCATTTCCTCCTCAACTTTCGCGCATGATCTCAATCAGACGGCCCAGATCTCACCGAGAACACTAAACGACAAGATAGTGTTTTCTTGAGAAATGTGTCCGCCTAGAGATGCACGCCGTCATCCAACGGCTCAGATTGCGCCGCGCCGCTCGGATCGCCGAACCCCCTATTCTCCGGTCGGCAGCCGAGCAAGTGCCATTCCGAGCTCGTAAATGGAGAAAAAAAGACACCGAGCTACTACGACCGTTGGATCTTTCGGAAATTCGCGCTCTTAATGATGAACGGTCCAGATCGAACGCCGAGGACACTAAACGACAAGATAACGTTTTCTTGGGAAACGTGCCGCCATCCGATGGCTCAGATTGCGCCACGTCGCTCGGATAGCCGAACCCCCTGGTCTCCGGTCGGCAACCGAGCAAGTGCCTTTCCGAGCTTGTAAACGGAGAAAAAAGCTGCCGAGCGATAACAACCGTCAGATCCTTCCGAAATTCGTGCCCGTCCGTGATCGACGGTTCAGATCGAGCCACGTCGTTAATCGGTATTAAAATCGTTTTTTATCTATTTAAATCGTTTTTTTTATTTAAAAATTGCGAAAAAATTGCTAAAAATTCGGAAAAATTAGCTAAAAATTCTGGAAAATAGTTGGAAATTCGGAGGCACATTTTCGAACCTCTGAACGAACAATTATTACCTAGAATATACCGCTAAGACCCCCAAACGATTAGCAAACACATCGCAAAATTAAATAAGTACTTCGAAAAAATAGATAAAAGACCGCCAGATACCCGATGCAGCTAAAGAACCGCACACGACGTCAAAAATTACCTCACTACCCCCTTCGAGATTCGAAATCCTCCACTCGGACACCGATACAACTCCACCAGCCACTAAAACGGTTAAACTACTCCTCAAAGTCTGATCACACTCAGTCTTTAGGAGTGGGGGGCTCGTGATATGGCTAAAAATGGGGTTAAATCGGAGCCGTCCAGATTGGGCACGAATCTTGATGCCCAGGGGCAAAAAGGTAATTTCACATACAAGCGGATCCAAAGCGGGTACGGAATCTCCTCCAACAACCCGCGACCGGATCCACACCACTGTTGGGTTCGGGTCCCGACCCGAGGCGAACCCAAAACATCAAGGGGCAAATCAGGATCCCTGATTTAGCCAAATCAACAACCCTGATTTGCTCCCACCGGGAATCAGGGGCTAATTTCCCAAAACAGAATAGGAGGATTTTCCTCCTTGCTGTTAAGCGGGAAATCAGGCCCCTAACCGTTCCAATGGCGACTATAAATATCACCCCTCTACCACCAAGACCAGGTTAATCACTTTTTCACCACTTAAGCTCTTTCTTAATCTTTTTCTGATTACTGACAAGAGCGTCGGAGGGTGCGTCGCCGGAATCAACCCCGGTGTTTCGCACTTCCTTGCAGGTCGCGACAGGAGCAAGAAGGTTGAGTCAACTGTTCAGGTTATTCTCGGACTCACAAATTCTATCTGTTTATCCCCACACCGAAATCAGCGGTAACACTATCTAAGATAGCGAATGTATTTTGAGGTGTTTCTCCACCACTTAGAGAAAACTTAAAGAAAAATACCAACTGTTATGACATGCAATTATAATAATTATAGCTGTTGTTTGGTAGTAGCTGCAAATCTTTACACTCTTCAATTGACTACATATTTGTTTCTTGCAACAGTGGTACGAGCTTAATTAGTTGTATAATTAGAATTATTAGTTACAGCTGAAAATGATAGGGTGAGGTAAGTAAGAACTAACCAAAAATACACTCAACTAAAACACACTATAAACCCATTATATATTAACTCTACCTGAAATACATACAACAACACTCGCTATCTGTGATAGCGAGTTCATTTGAACAAGACTCGCTATCTCAGATACGGAGTGTAGTTGTAGTCAATTTTCAAAAAAAAATTGAACATGAAATGCATACAACTACACTCGTTATTTGAGATAGCGAGTCTAGTTCAAATGAACTCTCTGTCTCAGATAGCGAGTGCTGTTGTATGCATTTTTCAGAGAAATTTTGAACATAAAATATATACAACTACACTCGCTATCTGAACTCGCTATCTCAGATAACGAGTGTAAGTCTATACATTTGCATGTTTAATTTTTTTCTAAAAATAAGTACAACTACACTCGCTACCTGAGATAGCGATGTCAGTTGAACTAGACTCGTTATCTCAGATAGCGAGTGTAGTTATATATATTTCAGGTAGAAATTGCATGTTTAAAATTTATCTAAAAAATGAGTATAACTGCACTCGCTATCTGAGATAGCAATGTCAGTTGAACTATATACATTTCAGATAAAAATTGCATGTTCAAAATTTTGCTAAAAAATGAGTACAACTACACTCGCTATCTGATATAGCGAGTTCGTTTGAACTAAACTCGTTATCTCAGATAGCGAGTGTAGTTATATATATTTCAGGTAGAAATTGCATGTTTAAAATTTATCTAAAAAATGAGTATAACTGCACTCGCTATCTGAGATAGCAATGTCAGTTGAACTATATACATTTCAGATAAAAATTGCATGTTCAATTCAAAATGAGTATAATTGCACTCGCTATCTGAGATAGCAATGTCAGTTGAACTATATACATTTCAGATAAAAATTGCATGTTCAAAATTTTGCTAAAAAATGAGTACAACTACACTCGCTATCTGATATAGCGAGTTCATTTGAACTAGACTCGCTATCTCAGATAGTGAGTACGTCAATTTCGTAAATAGTTTTGAAAATGGGTCATTTTGGTAAAAAAATTTCACATGTAAAATCCATTATATATCGTTGTTCTATATTCCCATCTTTAAAAAAAAAAGAGAGAGAAAGAAAGAAAAAAGGTAATCACAGCAGTTGGATTTTCCACAAATTAAACGGCTAACACAGTAACACTTGCCCCCAACTTCAAAATTCAAATATCAACAGCCATTTAATACTACCAAATAAATCCCAAATGACCGTTATAACTCCTCTCTCTCTCTCGTTCTTGATCGATTTCTTCAATTCGCCAAACCCCAAACCCCCCCCCAAAATCCCTCAGGACAATTTCATGAGATCGATTAGAGAACAAACCATGGGTGAGAGATCTAAAGAACTCTCAGCCCTTGAAGGGATCAACCCAAGAAGTCGAACCCCAAGGTATATATCTCTTCGTCTTTCCTCCATTTTATATATTTTTTGTTCTCTTTTGATTGTTCTTTTTTGTGGGTTTTTTGTTTCTGATTCTAATGCCATGATAATGTGCGGATCTTGATGTTTCTGATTGTTTTAAAATGGGTTTTTGTTTCTGATTCTAATGAAATGATAAAGCACGGATCTTGATGTTTCTTGTTTGTTTGTCGTGAATCAGAAGATGGGAAGACATTTTCCCGAGAATGGATCATGTCAAGAAATGATTCGATCTTTAGTTGAATTAAGCTCTATTTGATTTTATTGATGGGTTTTTTTATTATTTCCATTTTCTGGGTTTTAGTTGTTCTTTCAGATCAAGACGATGATTCAGCCAATTCGGAAGAGACGGATGATGAACAAGTCAACATTCAAGTAATCTCTCTCTCTGTTTTTCTTAATTGAAATTTAATTTTGAGAAATGGGTTATTTTTTTCAAATTTATTTATTTATTTTTTGTATGTTTGGTTTTGTTTTAGGGACCAAGGACAACAGCTTACTGAACTAGACTTCTGAAGGCGTAGAATTTGCTGGCTATTTGTGAGGAGTTGATCAACAAGTGCATTCAAGAGTGTGAGCCAAAATATGAGGCAATGTAGAAGTACACTTCGGAGTGCTTGGAAAGAGAGAGCGTTTGTACAATGAGATAATTGAGCTAAAAGGTAATATAAGGGTTTTCTGCAGGTATGTTGAATGGATATACTTTTGTGGTTGAATTCGATCAAGATTCGGAATTGTCAGTTGTTATCTCTGATAATTCAAAGAAGATGCAGTTTCTTAGTTTTTACCTTTGACATTTTTTGGGTTAAGTAAGTCCCATATCTTTTTACCATCAATTTATTAATTTATCGGTAACATCCCTTAATTAGCTGCATAGTTATTTATTTAACTTCTATGAGGCCTTAACTAGCATAAGATTAATGCTAATGTGATTTAGAATTGAGCTGACATGATAATTAACAACAACAAAGCCTTTTTCCCAAGTAGTTGGGGTCGGCTAGCTGACATGATAATTATTGTTACCAAAGAAAATTATTCCAAGTTGTGCAGCTCATATTATTGGTATTTAGACAGTACCTCAGTCATCTCAGAGCAGAGGAATTAGTTATTCCATTGATTTATTCCATCTAACTGAACATTGGATTTGTTAGGTCAAGACATATTCATAGATAAACGTACAGTTCCCTTTTATGCGTATTCTTCAGCATTTTGTGTACCTTCTTGTTCTTGCATAAGCCTATACTTGAGCATGCTTTAGAAGTTACATGTCTTCCATGAAATTTCTCCTCTGTCCTTTTGGAACCTTTGTTTGACATTTGATCCATGCTTACTTTGATTGGAGGCAGGCGGTCAATTTGAAGATCTAATGAAAACTGAATTTTCTTGTACCATATCTTATTTGCAGATGTTCTAAATTTATACTGATCTGATGATTTTTCTCCGGTGAAATTACACGAATTTCTAGTCAATTAACTGATTAGTTTACCCATCATAAAATTGGTAGACGAGCTAGTACATTTTGCTTCTTGTCAGACTTATGCCATAGATGAGTCCCAAATCAATTTTCGGGTCAGACCTAGGTTTCTATAGGCACAACATGTGCAGAACCTGTAGATGTCTATTTGAGCAGACTACATGTATTATCTTATTCTCTTTGTTTGTATCTGATATGGCTGAAAATGGGGTTAAATCGGAACCGTCCAGACTGGGCGCGAATCTTGAAGCTCGGGGGTAAAACGGTAATTTCACATACGAATGAGTCCGAAATGGGTACCGGATCTCCTTCTCACAGATCCAATAACCCACAAACGGATCCACTCCAATTGGGTACGCGTCCCGACCCGAGGCGAACCCAGACCAACAAGAGGCAAATCAGGGTCACTGATTTGACCAAGTCAACGGGCCTGATTTGCTCTCACCGGGAATCAGGGATTAGTTTTCTAAACAGACTGTGAGGATTTTACTCCTGACAGTATGTAATTAACAGTGTCTTTGTTTGCCGAATTTGAAGCCTTGGCTCCTTTGAAACAGTCTTTGGTTTTGGTGATCTTCACCGAAAAAAGAAAAAAAAATCAGTCCAACATGAAATTAATGAGGTTTTTCTAAAATTCAACTGAATCGTATAGCTGTTCATGATTTCTTTTGAAGCGAATGGAGTGATGTAGTAAATATTGTAGTAAATATTGATGATATGATTGAACTACAATGTATGCACACTTTACTTACTACAATGTATGCACGCTGTTCATGATTTCTTTTGAAGCGAATGTGGAGTGATGTAGTAAATATTGTAGTAAATATTGATGATATGATTGAACTACAATGTATGCACACTTTACTTACTTTTTGGGAACAAAAGGCTTCTCAAAGTAGGACATGCTCTTTCTTCAATCTCTTCATCTCCTCCTCTTCTTCCAACTACAGTGTGTAACAAAGTCAAATTATAAATCTGAGTTAAGAGGACTACTTAGTTGATATATTATACATATTGAAAGTATCAGTTTACCTTTTGAAGTTTCTTCTTTTCCTGTTTTATTTGCTCAATGAAGTGTAAAACAAACGCTCAGCAACCTGCCAAAATCATAGAAGTACATCCACATTTCAATTATAAATGTTTTTGTGAAAGTAATATAGATAAACTATGGCCATTTGCTTTGAGGATTGGTAATGATGTATACGGTAAGTTTTCATCAAGGAACTTACATGAAAAATCAAATTCGGCACGCACGAACATCACTATGGATAAGACGATCCAGTTGGTTCAGTAGGTTCCTTTACTATTTGGATGGACAAACACTAATAAGATCCAACCAAAACCATAAAATTAGACATCGTGAATCAAGAAAATCTTAAATATTTGGTTACATATACTTATTGGCTAATTGGTTCAGCTACACAATCCTGTTCATGTATAACTAGCACAGTGTACAATTTTGTAAATCATTTATTTAATAAGTATGAAACTTCTCCTGGAAAATATGAGAATTGCATTTTTGCACAGCATCGAGTAAGAAAGGGAAGAAAATGAGAACCTTCGGCATTAAGATACACAACAATGTACACCTTATAAAAAGGGACTAAAAAGTAGAATTACTTTAGCTAATGATCAAAGGGAAGAAACTGAATGAGTGATATGTTCAAAAAAATTTAGCCACATTTGCAACGACTATTTTTGTCCAATAATTCATAATTCAGGAAAAAATATATTAGCCACACAATTTCTGTCTATCCGATTTTTCGTAATTCAGGAGAAGGAACAACAATATATTAGCCAAACTAAAGATTACAGAAGTTAATCAGCATCAAATTCTAGACATGTAGTATTTATGAACAGTAAATAGCAATTTAATCAAGTTAACGAAAATGATCAATTTAAATTATTCGTTTAGAATAATTAGATCAAATACACAAAAACTATGTATTTGAAACAATTAACAACCTCGGGATTTTCTGTCGTCCATGGAAGCCCTTGTGCAAGCAATCGGTATCCGTTGTTTCTCCTCTTCACCAAGAAGCATTTCCTTCACCTTCTTAAGGAAATGCTCTTCTTTGTATCTTCCTCTTTTGCTAAGATGGAAAACAATATTAAATAATCATAATTATTTTAACAATGGATAAATTTATGTGTATTACTCTCAAAATAGCAATGAGAACTTTCAGTGATATGATAAACATAAACATCTATAGTGATACAAGTCTACACTCCCTGCAATAAAGCATAATTATAGGTATAAGAAATAAACATTTTGAAGAGAATTCTGATAAGATTATGAAAGGGGTAACAACCTACTTTCATTAACTCCATTGTAATAAAATTATGATACGTATGGATCTATCTAAGAGTCCCACAAACTTCATGTTAGTATTGTTAATTTGTTACTATGAGCACTTAAACATGGAAAACTACATACCTCAGTTCTTAACTTGAAAGGTTGCTGATTCGTCGCTTTTAGCTTCTTATTCCAACTCCTTGAAGAACATATGCACTGTAAAAAAAAACCAAAATCAATACACATATCTAAGCCTACCCAAAATTCCAATCCAACATTTTTCTTAGTATAATTACAAACAAAAAAGACCGAAAATGGGATACCTGACAACGACTCCTCTGTTCACAATCCGATGAACTGCTTCCCCCAGCTCAATCTACAATTAACAAGAACGAATAAGGGGAAGAAAACAGTGAAAACTTGAGAGCCCAAATTACGGAAACAAAATTTTGACTGACCTATCACCATTACTATCAACTGAAGAGCGTGGACTAGATTCCCTTTCAAACTGGGAAGGCGAAGAGAACAAATATGATGAAGAAATTTCAGCATCCTCAACCTTGGTGGGTCTTGAATCCCAGGTAAAGCCCACTTCATTACTTTCCCTCCCTTCTCCCCTTCTTCTTCTTCTTCTTCTTCTTGGTGGGTCTTGAATCCCAGGTAAAGCCCACTTCATTACTTTCCCTCCCTTCTCCCCTTCTTCTTCTTCTTCTTCTTCTTCTTCTTCTTCTTCTTCTTCTTGGTGGGTCTTGAATCCCAGGTAAAGCCCACTTCGTTACTTTCCCTCCCTTCTCCCCTTCTTCTTCTTCTTCTTCTTAAAGAATCCTCTCAAACGCCTTCACCAAGTGCATTACTCTCCCCGCTCCGGAGACCTTCTTCTTCTTCTTCTTCGACTTTCGGAATCATCGAAAGAATCCTCTCAAACGCCTTCACCAAGTGCATTACTCTCCCCGCCCCGGTCTCCGGAATGCTACTCATTGCTTCTTCCAACATCAAGCTCTTCATCTTCCTCACCTTCGAACCCCCTTCAAACTCGCAAACTTCAACATCTCCCTTTGTTTGGTTGCTCTCATATTGAATTTGGATTTCGTTTTCAGTCTCTCTTTTTGGGTTTTGGTTTTTTTGCCCTTCTTTTTCGAGGTTTTCTTGATTGAAGGAAGAGGAGGGGGAATGGGGGTTTTGGGTGTCGATTTCTTCAGCTTTTTTGAAGGATTGGAGATGGGTTTTTGAGATGGAGTGGAATTGGGCATGTTGGGATTGAAATTCTTGAAGAGTCGAGGTTTTCGGGCATTGGAGTTCTTTGCTGGGGTCTTCGGGCATTGGAGTTCTTTGAAATTTACCAAGAGGGCGAAGGCTTGAGGTTGAAGAGATGGGTTTTGAATTGTTGGTGGTGTTTTTTATTAGAGAGAAAGAGTTTGAAGAATTGATGAGAGAGAACACAGAGAAGTTGGGAGTGTTTAAGAGAGAGAAGAAGACCCAAGAAGAGACGTTGGAGTTTGGGGGATTTTCTAACGGCTAGTTTTGGGGGAATGAATGGCTAGATCTTCACTATCTGTTGTGTTAACATCCGTTGGATTGACCTGAGGCTCCTTTGGAAAATTTGGAAATTTGGAAGACGAAACCATGGAAATTTTGGAGAATTGAGATGCTGTAGTCATTGGCCGAAACCCATGTTTTTTATGAACAGTAACTGGCCAAATATGATAGCTGATTTGGAATTTTGGAAAATATAACAAACGGAAATCGATTTATCGTCTGTCGCATCGGACTAAAAAAAAATCGTCAAAGAGAAGTTTACTATGCTGGGAAGTATCGGACGAAATTTAATTTTCCGTCCCAAAAATTGTGGAATTTAACTAAATCGATGGACGGGAAAAGATTTCCTGTCCGATCGAAAAATTAATTTTAAAAAAAATCCAATCTCATTTCTTGGATGGTAGAAGGTTTATCGATCCTTTACTTTTTTGATTTTTTGATTTTTTAAAAAAATTGGATGGACGGGAATTTCTTTTTCCCGTCCGTTCAAATTTTTTAATTTTTCTTTAATACTTCAGACGTAAAATCGTCTTTCGTCGGAGAATTTAAATTTTTTGAAAACCCATTTTTTGACAATAACGATTGCAACGCAAACCACGTACCGTATCAGTTTTTGACCTACAAGTTGCAGTGGCAATAACTTGTAAACTAAATAGCAAGGGAGTGCAAGAGTATATGCAACTACCTGCCTGAAAAAAAACCATGAGAGCTCCCCACCCATCTTCCAACCAACGCATCCCTTCGTCCCATCCACCACAGAGATCCTACCGCAACTACTCCCCAGATATGACTAAGCGCGCTCGAGAGGAGGAGGCAGACTACCACCATCACCAGAGATCAGGCTTCGAGAGGCGTCCAAAGGGTAGGAGTCACGACAACACAGATCGTCGCCTAGCAGGGGTAGAAGGGAGCGAGATGAAGAATACAGAGGAAGAACTCAGCGTGTGGAACGCCATCACCATGAAGACGAAAGCCCGCGGAGAGCGAGGAGGAGTAACGCGAAGATTAGTCCATCCATCTCCATTAAGAGGTAATCAATCTTTCACCAGTTTTTGCGCTCTTTCATAATCATCCCTGATTACTGACTTGAGCATCGGAGGGTGCGTCGCCGGGAACAACCCCGGTGTCTCGCACTTTTTGCAGGTGTACGGCAGGAGTCAACGTCAAACTCCGACGGAACAGGTAACAGGTTTGCTATTCAGTTTTCCTAAGAATCCACAAATACTATCTGTTTGCCCCCACACCAAATTTAGCGGCAACAACAACTTATACACATCCGGCCAACCGGTTATTGATATGGCTAAAACCAGGGTTCAATCAGGACCGCCCAAATCAGGCACGAATCTTGACGCCCAGGGGTAAAATGATAATTTCACGTACAAACGGGTCCAAAGCAGGTACTGGGTCTCTTTTGCAAAGAACCAATAACCCGCGAATGGATCCGCCTTAGCCGGGTATGGGTTCCGACCCGATACAAACCCGGCTCAACAAGAGGGAATCAAGGCCACTGATTTGACCAAATCAAAGGGCTTGATTGGCAGTTACCCTCTCACCTGGGGATTAGGGATTAGTTTCCTAAACTAATTGGGAGGATTTTTCTCCTAAACAGTTGGACAGGAAATCAGGCCCCTAACTTCACTCCTATGGCGGCTATAAATACCTCCAACCTACAATTGTCACAGGTTAATCACTTTTTCCACACCTTAAGCTCTTTCTTTAAAATCTCCACTGTTTACTGACAAGAGCGTCGGAGGGTGCGTCGCCGGAATCAACCCCGGTGTCTCGCACTTCCTTGCAGGTTGCGGCAGGAGCAAGAAGGCTTGAGTTAACTGTTCTGGTTTTCTCGAACTCACAAATTCATCTGTTTACCCCCACACCGAAATCAGCGGTAACAGATTGGCGCCGTCTGTGGGAAAAACCACACGAACAGCCTCAGCTTCTTCCTCGTCATCCTTTGTAGCCATGCCTCCGAAGAAGGTCAGATCTAGAGGGTCGAACCGTGTGGCCACCACCGCCAACCCTACGGAGGAAGCCCCTGTCAATCCTATTCCACAGTCCGATCTTCCTCCACCGGCCCAGCAGGTCCCACCTCCTCATCCCAAGCAGCAACCCAACAATGGCCCTTCCGGCCATAATGCTCGGAAACAGAAGCAGCCCCTCAATCCGGAGCATGTTTCGACCCATAATGGGTCCTCGGACTCAATGGCTTCTCATCATCCCGACCTCCGCATCACACTCCTGAACCGCCAGAAGGACGACGACCTCCGCACCCACCTTGACGAGAGGCGGGCCCGAGAGGGAGCCTCCCGCCAGCGTCAGGGTGAGCGGTCCCCTCGTCGCCGAGACGGCAGAAGGTCCCCGGACCGCAGAGGCCGAGCGGCGTCCCCCGAGCGCCGAAGGAGGAGGCCGCATTCCCCCGGGGATCGGCGTCATCCGAGGGACCGAGAGGTGCCTATCAGTCGGGCCGAATTCCTCCAATTTTAGGAGACCGTTCTGCAGGCTCTCAACCTTCGGCAGGACGTCCAGAATGCTCAGAGGGCTCCGACGCCCCCGAGGGACCCCAGTCCTCGCCGCCGAACCCGAAGTCCTTCCCCGGCTCCCAGCCGCCAGCGGCAGCAATATAGTCCTCGCCGATCCCAGGACTACCGGCGCCAGAGTCCGTGCTCCCCTCCTATGAAGAGGAGTCCGGGGGGTCATACGATTACCAGCGAAGGGACGACGCCCTCATCCGTCGTATCCACGAGGTGGAAAGGCGTATCGGCCGCATGGACAGGGAGGAGGAGTCCCGAGCAGGAACCTTCCGTCCTAGCCGACCCCCCTTCTCACGGTCGATCATGGAGGCCCACATACCGAGGAGTTTCAAACCGCCACAGTTTGAAACATACTCAGGGGAATCCGACCCGGTCGATCACGTCGAAAGCTTCAAGACCCTGATGCTGATCCATCAAGCTTCCGACGCGGTGCTCTGCAGTACATTCCCTGCCACCCTCAGGGGGTCGGCTCGGGAATGGTATTCCAGGCTCGCCCCTTCCTCCATCTTTTCGTTCGAGCAGTTTGAAACACTGTTCATTACTCACTTCGTGAGTAGCAGGCAAGCCGAGAAGACAAGTCTTTCCCTGCTGAACCTGCGGCAGGAAAGGGAAGAGAAGCTGCGGGACTATGTGAAGAGATTCACCGCAGAGGTCAGGTCTATCGCCTCCTTAGACCAGTCCGTGGCCACCGTGGCGTTCCAGTCGAACGTCCTCAATGCCAACCTCCGATTGTCCCTAGCCAAGAAGCCCCCGCATGACTTCGCCGACCTCCTCCTGAGGTGCGAGAAGTACATCCGAGCAGAGGAGGCTGAAGCCCTTCCGAGCTTCGGAGGGCCCTCCGCAGGGTCGAAGAGGAAGGCGACGGGGGAAGAGGGGTCCAAGAAAGCTCAGAAGGACAATGGCGGTCAGCGCCGCCCTCCCCCCAGGTTCGAGAAGTTCACTCCCCTCACCACTAATGTCTCTACTATCCTAATGGAGGTGGAGAAGGAGGGGGTCATCCCTCCAGCTCCGAGGATGCACACCCCAGCGAAGAGGAGGAACAAAGATAAGTGGTGTCGTTACCACCGAGACCACGGCCACGACACGAATGATTGCCGGGCTTTGAGAGATGAGATTGAAGCCCTCATCCGGAGGGGGCAGTTGGCCAAGTTCGTGAAGGCTAACGACCGGACGGATCGCAGCTCTCCTCTGCCTCGGGGGGCTAACAAGCGCTCCGAGCGGTGCGAGGAAACACCCGAGTTCGAGGAGGAACGGGTTCTGCACCTGATCCACGGAGGTCCCATGGGGGGCTCCTCTAATTCCTCCCGGAAGGCCTTCGTCCGAGAGGTCAACTCGGTCCACAGTGCCCCTCCCCCCAAAGGTCTCGGCGTCCCTGTGTCTTTCTCCGATGCCGACCTCGAAGGGGTCCGAACCCCACACTGCGATGCCCTTGTCATCGACCTCCGCATGGCCAACTTCAAGGTGCAGAGGATTTTAGTAGACAATGGGAGTTCGGTCAATATCCTCTTCCTCTCGGCCTTCCGAGGCCTGCAGCTTTCCCGGGACCGTCTCAAGCCGGCCGGTTACACACTCCACGGGTTCACAGGGGTCCCGGTAACCGTCGAGGGGGTGATAACCCTAGACGTTACTGCGGGAAGCACCCCTACTACCCGGACCGAGCCGATGGACTTCATGGTCGTCGACGTCTCGACAGCATATAATGTCATTCTAGGCCGTCCCGGCCTGGCCGCCCTGGAAGTTGTCCCCTCGGCGTATCATTTGAAAATGAAGTTCCCCACTCGGTCGGGAGTAGGGGAGGTCAGGGGAAGCCAAGAAACAGCCCGGAAGTGCTACATGACTTCCACCGGGGGACCAGTGCTCTCGCTCGAGACACTAGAAATCCCCGAGCCAAAAGCTCGGCCAACGTCCGAGCCGGCGGACGAGTTAGAAGAAGTGCTCTTCTCGGACGAGGACCCGAGCCGGAAATTCCTCATCAGCAAGTCCTTGCCGACCGCACTGTGCTCGGACCTGATTCAATGCATCCGGGATAACCGCGACTTGTTCACTTGGTCGGCCGCAGACATGCCCGGCATTTCCGAGGAGCTGCTCGTCCATCGCCTAAGTGTCGAACCGGGGTGCAAACTGGTTCAGCAGAAGAGGCGAAAGTTCGCTCCCGAGCGACAACAGGCCATCAAGGAGGAGGTTGATAAACTTGAAGGCCAAGTTCATACAGGAGGTAAATTACCCCGAGTGGCTGTCGAATGTTGTAATGGTCAAGAAGTCCAATGGCTCGTGGAGGATATGTATTGACTTCACCGACCTAAACAAGGCGTGTCCGAAGGATCCATTCCCTCTCCCGAACATCGACACCCTTATTGACGCCACCTCGGGCCATGAGCTCCTCAGCTTCATGGACGCCTTCTCGGGGTACAATCAAATCCGAATGTTCCCCCCGGACATTCCGAAGACCTCCTTCGTCACCGACCAAGGCGTCTACTGCTACCGGGTCATGCCGTTCGGCTTGAAGAACGCGGGCGCCACCTATCAGCGCCTCGTCAATAAGGTTTTCCAAAACCAGATAGGCCGGAATATGGAGGTGTACGTTGACGATATGCTTGTCAAGAGCGTCCGAGGCTCAGATCACGTGGCCGACCTCCAGGAGGCCTTTGGCGTGTTGAGAAGGCACAGCATGCGGCTAAACCCGAACAAGTGTGCGTTCGGGGTCTCCTCGGGAAAATTCCTCAGCTTCATGGTAAGTCAACGAGGGATCGAAGCTAATCCCGAGAAGATTAAGGCCATATTAGACATGGCCCCGCCTCGGAACATCAAGGAGGTGCAGAAGCTTACCGGTCGGCTCGCCGCTATCGGTCGGTTCCTCTCGAAGTCAGGGGAAAAATGCCTCCCCTTCTTCAAAGCACTCAGGGGGGCTAAGGGTTTTGAATGGGGCCAGCCACAACAGGAGTCGTTCGACCAGCTGAAGGCCTACTTAGTGAACCCCCCTCTGCTCAGCAAACCGGTCCCGGGCGAGACTCTCTTCGTCTACTTGGCTGCTTCCGAGCAGACCTTAAGCGCTGTCTTGGTAAGAGAAAAGGACCGAACCCAAAGGCCGATCTACTACGTGAGCAAGGTGCTTAGGGACGCCGAACTCCGCTATCCGAAGATAGAGAAGATGGCCTACGCCCTAGTCACTGCGGCGAGAAAGCTTCGGCCATACTTTCAGTCCCACTCGATCGTCGTCCTCACCGACCAACCCCTAAAACAGATTCTCTAAAAGCCTGAGACCTCGGGCCGGCTGATGAAGTGGTCCATAGAGCTGAGCCAGCATGACATCTCTTACCAGCCTCGGACAGCAATTAAGGCGCAGGCACTCGCCGACTTCATCGTAGAGTCCACTATTCCTGAGGTCGGCCACGTCCCGAATGGACCCCCCATTTGGACAGTATTCGTGGACGGATCCTCATGTAATGAAGGAAGCAGCACCGGCATCATTCTGAACGGCCCTGACGACTTTGTCCTCCAGTACGCGATCCGCATGGACTTCAAGGCCTCGAACAACGAGGCGGAGTACGAGGCACTCATTGCTGGCCTCGGACTTGCGCGAAGTGCTGGGGCGCAGCGCCTCCGAATCCACAGCAATTCCCAGCTCGTCGTAAATCAGGTCTTGGGCGAGTACGAGGCCCGAGACGAGCGGATGGCGAAGTACCTCGCCAGGGTTCGGGCCCTCATGAACCATTTCGAGGAAGCGCTCATCCAGCGGGTCCCTCGTGAAGAGAACTCACAGGCCGACGCCCTCTCCAAATTGGCCTCATCCTCACTGCAAGGTCTCGAACAGACCGTACTGATCGAAGTCCTCTCCAAGCCGAGCATCGAAGACGAGACCCCTGCCTCGGTGGAATCATTGCCGGTCATGCTACAAGACAATTGGATGAAGCCACTGGTAGAATTCTTAAGGGACGGGGTTCTGCCCTCGGATCCCAAGGAAGCACGCCGAGTCAGGACTCGGGCTGAGCGCTATGTCTTGATCGAGGGTATCCTATACAAACGCTCTTTCTCTCAAATAGACGGCCGACCGTACCTAAGGTGCCTCTCTCCGGATCAGGCCGAATATGCCCTACAAGAGCTCCACGAAGGCGTCGGAGGGGCACACTTGGGGTTTAGGTCCTTGGCCCGAAAAGCTTTGAATTATGGGTACTTCTGGCCGACCCTCCTTCAAGACGCCGAACGACACGTTCGGCAATGCAGCTCCTGTCAGAGACACTCTAGCATCCGACGCCTCCCTCAGGCCAACCTCGCCTCCCTATCAAGTCCCATCCCCTTCGCAATGTGGGGCATGGACTTACTAGGGCCCTTCCCTCCGGCTCCGGGTCAGTTCAGGTTCTTGGTCGTAGCCATTGACTACTTCTCGAAGTGGGTCGAGGCCGAGCCCCACGCCACTATAACCGAGAACAAAGTGGTACAGTTCTTCTGGAAGAGCATCATATGCAGGTTCAGCATCCCCCGCATCCTCGTAACGGACAACGGGACTCAGTTCACGGGCGCAGCGTTCCGAGCTCTATGCGACGACCTGGCCATTCAGCAGCGCTTCTCGTTCATCTCCCACCCTCAGTCGAACGGACAGGCAGAAAATGCTAACCGGCAGATCCTCGCAGGCATCAAGAAAAGGCTCGACAAAAGTTCCAAGGGTTTATGGGTCGACCAACTCCCCAACGTCCTATGGAACTACCGCACGAGCAAGCGGACCCCCACAGGCGAGTCCCCTTTCAACCTCACCTATGGGTCCGAGGCCGTGATACCTCTTGAGGTCGGAATACCTTCCCCTCGGCTCACAGCCTATGATGAAGCACAGAATGCCAGGGACCTCAGAGCAGACTTGGACTTGATAGACGAGCTGAGGGAAAGGGCGTCGATTCGGCAGCAGATCTACCGAAGAAGAGTTGAACTGGCGTACAACAAAAAGGTCCGACCCGCCAACCTTAAGCAAGGAGATTTGGTCTTGAGAAAGCTAGCTATATCCCTCCCCAGTCAGAAGAGCAAGCTAGCTCTGAACTGGGAAGGCCGTACAGGATCACGAAAGTTGTTCGGCCGGGAACATATCGCCTTGAAGACCTAGAGGGCAGAGAGCTTCCGAGGACTTGGAATGCCGACCACCTCCTAAAATACCAAGAAAGCGCTCCGGTGCCGATCTAAGTATCAGGAGATATCGAGCCATTCCAGTCCTCCGACTGGTAACCCATTTTCATAAATTGTACTATGTAAAACGGTTCGCCGTCGATTATCAATAAAGAAAGCTCTTTTGTGTTTGTGAATTCGCATGTTTCTCTCCCCTCTTACCACCTACTTTTTAAATTGTGATTTCAACCAATGGTTCGGAGTCCACGTCCCGTTCGACTTCACCTCCTCGGCTCGTCCCCGGACGAGCCCACGGTAGACCGTCGTTCGGAACTGCTCCCACAACCGTTGAATTAACGATGGTTCGGAGTCCAACACTTGGCTCGATTCTACCTCGCAAGTTCGCTCCTAAGCGAACTAGAAGTAGTTCGCCATTCGGAATTGCTCCTACAACCGTCGAATGGTACGGAGTCCAACACTTGGTTCGATTCCACTTCGCAAGTTCGCTACTAAGCAAGCTAGAAGTGGTTCGCCATTCGGAATTGCTCCAACACCCCTTTGAATTAACGATGGTTCGGAGTCCAACACTTGGCTCGATTCTACCTCACAAGTTCGCTCCTAAGCGAACTAGAAGTAGTTCGCCATTCAGAATTGCTCCTACAACCGTCGAATGGTACGGAGTCCAACACTTGGTTCGATTCCACTTCGCAAGTTCGCTACTAAGCAAGCTAGAAGTGGTTCGCCATTCGGAATTGCTCCAACACCCCTTTGAATTAACGATGGTTCGGAGTCCAACACTTGGCTCGATTCTACCTCGCAAGTTCGCTCCTAAGCGAACTAGAAGTAGTTCGCCATTCGAAATTGCTCCTACAACCGTCGAATGGTACGGAGTCCAACACTTGGTTCGATTCCACTTCGCAAGTTCGCTACTAAGCAAGCTAGAAGTGGTTCGCCATTCGGAATTGCTCCAACGCCCCTTGAATTAACGATGGTTCGGAGTCCAACACTTGGCTCGATTCTACCTCGCAAGTTCGCTCCTAAGCGAACTAGAAGTAGTTTGCCATTTGGAATTGTTCCTACAACCGTCGAATGGTACGGAGTCCAACACTTGGTTCGATTCCACTTCGCAAGTTCGCTACTAAGCAAGCTAGAAGTGGTTCGCCATTCGGAATTGCTCCAACGCCCCTTGAATTAACGATGATTCGGACTCCAACACTTGGTTGTCGAGCGTTCTTGGCACAGACCGTAATACAGGCGTGAGTTCAGCACCCGCGCCGAGTGTTCTTGCCACCGACCGTATTACGGGCTTGGATTCGGCAGTCAAGATCATCAAAAAATCAACAAGTCTCAAGCCTCGGCACCAGCTGCCGAGCATTCTTGACACCGACCGTATTACGGGCGTAAGTTCGGCACCCGTGCCGAGCATTCTTGCCACCGACCGTATTACAGGCTTAAGTTCGGCGATCAAGAACCGCAAAAAATCGCCTCGGCACCAGCTGCCGAGCGTTCTTGACACCGACCGTATTACGGGCGCGAGTTCGGCACCCGCGCCGAGCGTTCTTGCCACCGACCGTATTACGGGCTTGAGTTCGGCAGTCAAGACCACCAAAAAACGTCCCAAGTCTCAAACCCCGGCTCCGACCGAATTTCTAAAGCCAACTCCACGACTAAACTAAGAGTGGGGCAACTACAATACAGCAACGGGCGAGTCAACTTCAATTTTATTAAAAAACAACTCTTACACGCATCATGACTACAAAGCATTAAGAAACAAGGATCGATTATCCGACCCGTTACACTTGGCTGAATACAAAGAGTTTTCAAAAAAAAAATGAAGAAGAAAAATGATCGTCAATGCCTCCGAGGCGCAGGGATGTTTCTTTTCAGAGACACCTAAGGTCGGCGACGTTTACTTCCAGAAACCTGCCCCAGGCCAGCGAGTTGCGACGTATCCTCGGCACTACTCCTGGCAGCTACGCCAACAGATGCACCACTCGACGAGATGGCCACTGAACTCTGCGCATCCCTCGGGCTCGGATGGCCGAGAGGCGCACGGGTCGCCATCTCGTAAAAAGTGATGCCACGTTCGCTCTTCGCTCGGGTACATGAAGTGCTCCTCACATTAATTGGCCCCGAACGTGGTTTGAGGCGAGCTACCTCTGCCTCCAGTTCGGAAATCCGACCCCTCAGGGAGCCATCTTTCACCTCGACCTCGAAGTAGGCAGGTACTGCCGAGTTCGGAACACCTGCGTGGCTCGCGATGAGATGACGAAGATGAGTGACTTCGATGCTCCTATCTACCGTGGCTCTCTTCAACACATCGACTTCGGCCGCTAATTCATCCCGTTCAGCTGTAAGCTTGGCCACCTTAGTCGGCAGCTCCTCCCCTTCCGTCCGAAGCTCCGTCTCCACAGTTTGCAAGTGCTGAATCTCCGAAAGCAGATTGTCCCTCTCCGCCGTTACCTTTGACAATGTGTGGCGAAAGCACTTGGTCCGAAGACTGCTAGTGAAGGCTGCCGGTGAACCCTCGCCCTCACCTGAGGGGGTCATCTCGGCGATCCTGCCTTCCAGACGTCGAATGTCGCTGTCCCGCTACCCTAAGATGAGCTGAAGCTGGCTTCGCTCGCTTTCGACTCGGCGCAGTCCCAGCTCGACTTCGTAAAGTCGCTCTCTACACTTCGCCAAACATAGCCTCGTCGCCCCAAGGCCTGCTTCGGCGCGAACTTTATCATCCGAGCCTGTGCGCTCGGCATCTTGGGCTACCACAACAAGCTGAAAAGAAACACAAACAAGCAACAAAGATTCAGGCGTCGTCCAAGTCCCAGACTTCGGGGGTTCTTTCGAACAAATACTCGAGTGCTCAACAGTCAACAGACGAAGACACGAAATCGAGCCCAAAAAGTTTGTGTTTTTCATTTATTTCAAAAAAGGTAGCGGTGGCCAGTCCGCTATTAGGCATTACACTTCAAAAAACAAAAGAAAAAACAAACGGAGTCAGGGCACGACCTCTTTCCCGGGGCGGCGAGAGGGGGTCGGGGACGATACCTCCGAAGGGGCCACCGTCGCCAAGGGGGTGACAACCGACCCCTGAACTCCGACGGAGGGATCGGCCACAGGTTCGTCGTCGCCCTTCTCTTCCTCTTCTTCTTCTTCCCCCTCCGACTCGGGGTCGAAGCCTTCAACGTGCCCCGGGAACAACCTCCAACCCGAGCAGTCCACGGTGGGGTAAGCCTCCGTCACCCGGGCGAGAGCATCGACGAAGGCCTTGGCCATGTTCTGGGCAAGGAAGCCTTGCGCCTTCTCCAAGGTCGCATCCTCCGCCTGCTTCACCGCCACCGCTTTGGCCTCGGCAGCCTCCGCCAACTGCCTGGCCGCCTCCTCCTTTTGCTGAAGAAGTTGGCCCTCCAGCGTCGCGACCCTGTCCTCGAGGTAGGCAACCCTCGCCGACTTCGCCTCAAAGTTCAGCTCGAGCTTGTCGAGCTCATTCCTAATCTGGGCCTTCTCCTTCCGAGCTTGGTCGGACTCCTTCTTCATCTCCTTCTCCTGGGCCGCCAGCCTCTCGGTAAGGTGCCCAAAATGGACGACGATCTGCAATTAGAAGTCAAGGAAGTCATAAAAATTTCAACTTAAGAAGGTCGGCATAAAAAAGGGGGGATAGATCCGACACTCACCGACATCGCCGAGCGCGCTATCTCGATAACGTCGTCTCCCTCCCGTCCGGCCTCCATGGCCGCCCGATCCTTCGGCGTGGCGAGGTGCTTGATGGCCTCCATGCTCGCCAAAGAATTGCCGAGGAACCCGTCATGCTTCCGAACTTGCCAGTCCGGGACGTGGATCCTTTTGTGAGCCTCGGTCAGGAGCTCCTCGGCCACTCGTGTCAGCGGCGGCGTCGCCATGTTGAGGGCTGCGGCGATGGGAAATTCGACGACCCTGGTCGACGTCGAAGCAACCACGCCATCAGGAGCCGGGCTCTCCAGGATCTCCACCTCCTCGGTCACCTCGGTAACCTTCGGAGACTTCGCCGTCGGCAGCTTGGAGACCACCCTCTTCCTCTTCTTCGATGCTTTGTTGGCGAGGCCTGCCCTCAGCGCTAACACTGCCTGATAATCCATAGACTCTGCGCCATAAGACAAGTTGATTAGCTCGGAACAAGCCATGAAAATTGAAGTGCAAGAAGTAAAACAACGATAATGAATAAAGGAAGCCGCGTACTGGGATCGGCATGAACGAGCCCTCCCTTAAACAGGACGTCCTCGGTCAGATCCTTCCAGTCAAGCTTCGACCGACCCAGGAGTACCCAAACAGCCTCCTCCTCTTCGGGCCGAAGTGTCGGCAGCGCCTTCACCTTCTTTGGCACACCTTCCACCCAACTAACAGGGATGGGCCAGGCCTCCGGGCTACGCACCAGAAGAAACTTCTCGCGCTAGTACTTGATGGAATCAGGGCACACGACGAGCCGACCTCCATGCCTCGGAGTCAAATAGTACCGGTACGCCGACCTGTTCCCCTGATGTAGCTGGTAGATGGTCCGAAGCACGTTCAGCTCCGGCTGAATCCCAGCGGCTTGGCAGTGAAGTACGAAGCCGTTTATTACTCTCCATGCGTTCGGCATAAGTTGGATGGGGCTGACCCAGAGCCAACTTAATACAACAACCGCGAACGGATGGAGAGGCAGCCGAGCCCCGGCGATAAAGGCATCGACCGGCCAGCAACACACGATCACCGGCAGCAGCGAGTTGGCCCTAACCCCGAGACCCGGCAACACAAGCTCGTACTCCTCCGGGATCTGAAAGCAGTCCCGGATCACCCCCAAGTCCTCTTCGCGAAGGATTGACACCGTCTCGTCGGCCTCTGTCATCTCCCTCGCCGGATTCTCCTCGAATGACCGGGCCCTCCCGTACACAATGCGTTCGGCGTCTTCCTCCGGAAGCTCCCGAACCCTGTGAAGCCCAGTCAGCGGCCCCGGTAATCAGCCGAACTCCCCCATGCGCTTCGGCTCCTCCACGACAGAATCTTTGCCGAACACCTTCCTGCTTTTGTGAGGTCGGCTAGAGGTCGGAGCTTCGGTAACTTCAAGGGAGGGCTCGGACGAAGAAGAGGAGGCGGAGACAGACATGTTTAGAAACTAAAATATAAGTTACCTTGAACGGAGATGTCGTCGGAAAGCTCGCCGGAAAAAGGTCAGCGATCACCTGGAGCTCTAGCAAGAACAAACCTAAACACCAGAGCGAAGAATTGAAAAGTGAAAAATGAAGAGGGGGTGGGGGTTTTATAGAGAAGCCAGCACGTCAATCGAGGTTAACGGGCCTTTACCACAGGCCCACTCCCACAAAACGACAAAAGGCGACTCCAATCGTTGCCTTGTTTGCCATGCCAGGCAGAACGGCTCATTAATGACAGTCACGTCAGCAGAAGCCCAAGGGACGCAGCATTAATGGACGTCACATCTGTCAGAAACCCAGAGGCCGTCACATCCGTCAGAACCGTCGAATCTCAAGCCTCGGCACCAGCTGCCGAGCGTTCTTGACACCGACCGTCTTACGGGCGTGAGTTCGGCAGATTCCCAAGACTTTTTTGAAGAGAACAAAAACTCTTTCAACTTCCTCTGCTTTGTCAAAATCAACAAGTCTCAAGCCTAGGCACCAGCTGCCGAGCGTTCTTGACACCGATCGTATTACGGGCGTGAGTTCGGCACCCACGCCGAGCGTTCTTGACACCGACCGTATTACGGGCTTGAGTTCGGCAGTCAAGACCTCCAAAAAATCTCTAAGTCTCAAGCCTCGGCACCAGCTGCCGAGCGTTCTTGACACCGACCGTATTATGGGCTTGAGTTCGGCAGTCAAGACCTCCAAAAAATCTCTAAGTCTCAAGCCTCGGCACCAGCTGCCGAGCGTTCTTGACACCGATCGTATTACGGGCGTGAGTTCGGCACCCGCGCCGAGCGTTCTTGCCACCGACCGTATTACGGGCTTGAGTTCGGCAGTCAAGACCTCCAAAAAATCTCTAAGTCTCAAGCCTCGGCACCAGCTGCCGAGCGTTCTTGACACCGACCGTATTACGGGCTTGAGTTCGGCAGTCAAGACCTCCAAAAAATCTCTAAGTTTCAAGCCTCGGCACCAGCTGCCGAGCGTTCTTGACACCGATCGTATTACGGGCGTGAGTTCGGCACCAGCTGCCGAGCGTTCTTGACACCGACCGTATTACGGGCTTGAGTTCGGCAGTCAAGACCTCCAAAAAATCTCTAAGTCTCAAGCCTCGGCACCAGCTGCCGAGCGTTCTTGACACCGACCGTATTATGGGCTTGAGTTCGGCAGTCAAGACCTCCAAAAAATCTCTAAGTCTCAAGTCTCGGCACCAGCTGCCGAGCGTTCTTGACACCGACCGTATTACGGGCTTGAGTTCGGCAGTCAAGACCTCCAAAAAATCTCTAAGTCTCAAGCCTCGGCACCAGCTGCCGAGCGTTCTTGACACCGATCGTATTACGGGCGTGAGTTCGGCACCCGCGCCGAGCGTTCTTGCCACCGACCGTATTACGGGCTTGAGTTCGGCAGTCAAGACTTCCAAAAAAAAATCTCTAAGTCTCCAGCCTCGGCACCAGCTGCCGAGCGTTCTTGACACCGATCGTATTACGGGCGTGAGTTCGGCACCCGCGCCGAGCGTTCTTGCCACCGACCGTATTACGGGCTTGAGGTCGGCAGTCAAGACCTCCAAAAAACCTCTAAGTCTCAAGCCTCGGCACCAGCTGCCGAGCGTTCTTGCCACCGACCGTATTACGAGCGTGAGTTCGGCACCCGCTCCGAGCGTTCTTGCCACCGATCGTACTACGGGCTTGAGTTCGGCACTTACGCCGAACGTTCTCGCCACCGACCGTGCTATGGGCCTAAGGTCGACGTCGACTGCCAAACGTCCTTGGTTCCGACCCCCTGTACGTGAGAAATCTGGCCTTCAGACTTCGACGAACCCACTCTCTAGGCTCGCGACCACGCCGAGGTCCCTCTCCCCATCGGAAAGAATCGCCGAACCGATCTCTGACCTCGGCATTCTGGTCGTCGAGCTCTGGGAAGGGTCGGAGTTGTGACGCCGGTAAGACGCGACTCTCAACAGAGGGAAACGACCGTACTGTTCACCAGAGATTACAAAGCTGAGAAGATATTCATGCAAGAACACCACCCGATCATGAAGAATCACCACACTACCTCCCTCAAGATTTGCAGCCTCTCGCTTTGGCTCCGATACAACACCGCTGGCCATTAGAACAACATGAACTACTCCCCAAAGGCCGATCAAGCTCAGCCTTCGGGAGTGGGGGGCTCGTGATATGGCTAAAATCGGGGTTCAATCAGGACCGCCCAAATCAGGCACGAATCTTGACGCCCGGGGGTAAAATGGTAATTTCACGTACAAACGGGTCCAAAGCAGATACTGGGTCTCTTTTGCAAAGAACCAATAACCCGCGAATGGATCCGCCTTAGCCGGGTACGGGTTCCGACCCGATACAAACCCGGCTCAACAAGAGGGAATCAAGGCCACTGATTTGACCAAATCAAAGGGCTTGATTGGCAGTTACCCTCTCACCTGGGGATTAGGGATTAGTTTCCTAAACTAATTGGGAGGATTTTTCTCCTAAACAGTTGGACAGGAAATCAGGCCCCTAACTTCACTCCTATGGCGGCTATAAATACCTCCAACCTACAATTGTCACAGGTTAATCACTTTTTCCACACCTTAAGCTCTTTCTTTAAAATCTCCACTGTTTACTGACAAGAGCGTCGGAGGGTGCGTCGCCGGAATCAACCCCGGTGTCTCGCACTTCCTTGCAGGTTGCGGCAGGAGCAAGAAGGCTTGAGTTAACTGTTCTGGTTTTCTCGAACTCACAAATTCATCTGTTTACCCCCACACCGAAATTAGCGGTAACAGTTATAATGATAATTCTCCCTTACAATTGGTTCATGGTCAGGAACTAAATATTTCCTATTTACGAATTTTCGGTTGTGCGGTATATGTCCCAATTAATCCACCACAACGCACAAAAATGGGACCTCAAAGGAGGGCGGGAATATATGTTGGGTATGAATCTCCATCTATAATCAAGTATATTGAGCCGACGACTGGAGATTTGTTTACTGCAAGGTTTGCAGATTGTCACTTTGATGAATCATTATTCCCAACATTAGGGGGAGATAATAAACAGTTGGAAAAAGAGATTTCATGGAATGAATTATCATTGAAAAGTTTAGATCCTCGAACAAAAGAAAGTGAATTAGAAGTTCAAAGGATAATTCATTTGCAAGGTATTACAAATCAACTGTCAGACGCATTTACTGACCACAAAAGAGTAACAAAATTTCATATTCCAGCTGTAAATGCTCCTGTCAAAATTGATGTCCCTGAAGGACAACCTGTAATTGCTAGTGAGACTAAGGCACGCTTGAAGCATGGTAGACCACTTGGTTCCACAGATAAACATCCTCGAAAAAGAAAATGAGCAAATAATCATGATTGTCAAATCAAGGATGTCTCTCCAGAAGAGACCATTGACATAGTTAATAATGAAGAGAATCAGGTACCTGAAATTAATGAAAATGAAGAGATCTCGATTAACTATGTCATTACGGAAAGAAGATAGGACCGGAATAATATAATTGTAGACAATATTTTTGTATATAATATAGCGCACGATATCATAAATGAAAACGAGGATCATGAACCTACCTCTGTGGAAGAGGGTAGAAATAGAAATGATTGGCTAAAATGGAAAGAGGCAATTAAGTCTGAATTAGACTCGTTTGAAAAACGAGGAGTTTTTGGACCTGTAGTCCGAACACCAAAAGAGATCAAACCAGTAGGCTATAAATGAGTATTTGTACGAAAAAGAAATGAACGAAAGGAGATTACTAGATATAAAGCACGGCTTGTCGCACAAGGTTTTACCCAGATACCTTGTGTTGATTATGAAGAGACATATTCCCCTGTGGTGGATGCAATAACATTTCGATATTTGATATATCTGGCAGTGCATGAAAGACTTGAAATGCGCCTCATGGATGTGGTCACGGCCTATTTGTATGGTTCGTTAGACCATGATATATATATATATGAAAATCCCTGAAGGATTTAAAGTGCCAGAAGCACATAATGATAATTCCCGAAAAATTTACTCAGTTAAGTTAAACAAAGCGTTATATGGATTGAAACAATCAGGACGGATGTGGTATAACCGTCTGAGTGAATTTTTAATAAAAGAGAGTTATAATAATGATCCTATATGCCCATGTGTGTTTATAAAAAGTTTAGGATCAAAATTTGTTTTTAATTGCTGTTTATGTTGATGATTTAAATATCATTGGAACTCCTGAAGAGTTATTACAAGCCGTGCAATGTTTAAAGAGAGAATTTGAAATGAAAGACCTTGGAAAAACAAGATATTGTTTAGGTCTTCAAATTGAACATTTGAAAGATGGGATTTTCTTGCATCAATCCACTTATCTGGAAAAAGTACTTAAAAGGTTTTACATGGATAAAGCTCATCCCTTAAGTACTCACATGGTAGTGAGGTCATTAGATGTTAATAAAGATGTGTTTAGACCTCATGAGGAACATGAAGTACTACTTGGTCCTGAAGTACCATATCTTAGTGCCATTGGAGCATTGATGTATCTTGCTAACAATACACGTCCTGATATATCTTTTGCGGTAAATTTGTTGGCAAGATATAGTTCCTCACCAACTCGAAGACATTGGAATGGTATGAAACATATATTTAGATATCTTCGAGGGACCATGGATATGGGCTTGTATTATTCTAACCTGTCCAAATCAGATTTAGTTGGGTATGCAGATGCAGTCTGATCCACATAAAGCCCGATCTCAATCAGGATATGTGTTCACCTGCGGAGGAACAGCAATTTCATGGCATTCTACAAAACAAACACTAGTAGCAACTTCAACTAATCATGCAGAAATATTGGCAATCCACGAGGCAAGTCGCGAATGTGTTTGGTTGAGGTCGATATCTCAATATATTCGGAGAACGTGTGGCCTTTCAGTCGATAAAGATATCCCTACAACCTTATTGCATAGCTCAGCTAAAGGATGGCTACATCAAAGGTGATAAAACGAAGCATATAACCAAAGTTCTTCTTCACTCATGATCTTCATTAAAATGGTGAAATCATTGTTAACCAAATAGAATCAAGCGACAATCCAGAAGATTGCTCGCTGTGA
Source organism: Hemerocallis citrina (assembly GCA_017893485.1). Taxonomy (NCBI): domain Eukaryota; kingdom Viridiplantae; phylum Streptophyta; class Magnoliopsida; order Asparagales; family Asphodelaceae; genus Hemerocallis; species Hemerocallis citrina. Next base: position 66,243,298 of record CM030362.1, on the reverse strand, counting down.
CCCTATCACCCCAACTTTTGGAAAGGATGGTAGAATTGATCGAGATATGAGATACGACTTTTGAAAGTCCTAATCGGATGATATCGTCAGGGGGAGAGATGATATGCACTGCACTCTTTTTCCCTTCACCAAGTTTTGTCCCACTGGGTTTTCTTGGTAATGTTTTTAACGAGGTAGCATCTTCATTGCATATCATTGTTAAAGATTATGTATTCTTTTCCTTCACTAGGGTTTTTCCCATTTGGGTTTTACCTAGTAAGGTTTTAACGAGACATATTCTTATTTACCTAGTAAGGTTTTAACGAGACATATTCTTATTTACATTCAATAGACATTCAAGGGGGAGTGTTATAAATAAATTATTAAGTGTGAATTGTCTATTGAACTCCCCTCACTCTTTCCACATTCTCCACCACCACCACTACATTCATTCATATTTATTCATATGTAATAATTATGTAATTGTCTCTTTGTATTCTTTGTAAGCCTATAAATAGGCCATTGGGTGAATCATTTGTAGATAGATGAAAAACCTATGAATGAGAATAACCTTCTTTTCTCTCGTCTCTATTTCCTTTGTTTATTGTTTCTATTATTTTATAAGACATGAGTTCTTCTTTTAATTATTTATTGCATAGTATGTCATGCATAACTTTTTTGCATGGAAGTATTGATAGTAGTCGTGTTTTAAGAAACATCTTCTAAGCCAATTTAATAGGTATATAAGTTTTCTTCTATGCTCACAACAAATTATATGGTTATTGTTAGTAATTTCCAAGTGCATCGCATGTGCAGATTACTAATTGTTTTTAGTAACATTTGTTGGAATTTGATATTGATGGTGAATAATTTGATCCTAGCTTGACTGTTGTAGCTTAATTGCTAATTGTTCTATATTTTTCAGAACAAATTTTTGATATAGGCAATTAAATAATATACTATATCTTTTCTTATGGACAATTTATTCAATTTAGTGACTATACTTTTTGTTGGCGTGCATATCACACGTGCATTATATTAATCTAAACTAGTAGTTTACACGTGCGATGCACGTCTTAATAAATATAGTTTTTTAAAAAGTAAAAATTCAGACATAGTCTGGATTTGATCTAAAACCTCATTTACAATAGTTATGCACATTTATCCTTATTGTTTTACAACTTGTAAGACCTAACTATTGTACTTCATTTCGTATTATTAATGCATGGCTGGAGTCTTTAGACTCTATCCGTTTCATCAAAAATAGTTATGCACATGCGTTGTACGGTTTGGTAGATGGACAAATTACACTAAGGCCTTCTCCCATTATAGTAGTAGAGAAATTACACTAAGGCCTTCTCCCATTATTATTATTATTATTATTATTATTATTATTATTATTATTATTATTATTATTATTATTATTATTATTATTATTATTATTATTATGTGCGATGCACGTCTTAATAAATATAAATTTTTAAAGTAAAAATTTTGATGTAGTTTGGCCTCGAACCTCAGACCTCTTTTATATTAGTTATGCACGGACAATGCACGTCTGAATAATAATAATAATAATAATAAAAACTCTGACGTAGTAACGACTCAAACCTGAAACCTCCTTTATATTAGTTATGTAGGTGCGTCACACATGTTGATAGATTGACAAATGACACTAAGGTCTTCTCCCATTATAATATTAGAGATTATAGATTATTACTAGTAATTTACGCGTGCGATGCATGCTTTAATAATTTCAACCAAAAAAAACTCTCAAGTAGGGAGGATTTGAACCGGAAACCTCCTTTATATTAGTTATGTAAGTGCATTGCACATGTTGGTAGAATGACAAAATGACAAATGACACTAAGGCCATCTCCCATTATAACATTACTAGTAATTTACACATGCGATGCACGTTTTAATATTTTCAAAAAATAAAAATAAAAACTCTGACGTAGGGAGGATTTGAACCGGAAACCTCCTTTATATTAGTTATGTACGTGTGTTGCACATGTTGGTAGAATGACAAAATGACAAATGACACTAAGGCCTTCTCCCATTATAATATTAGAGATTAGAGATTAGAGATATAAATATTGAAATATTGGATAAGAGCATCCACAGTCGTGGGCTAAATACCCAAAATTTGGAAAAATATCCAAAAAACGAGCTGCAGTCGTCGTCCAAATACCCAAAATTTGGGTGTACGATGAACAGTTCGTTGCCAAATATAGCAGACGATTTGGCCATAACCAAAATATAGCTAACGAACCATTTTACTTCGTCCGTCAGAATTGACGAAAGATAAAACTTCGTCTCGTAGGTGAGACGTACAAAAAGCAGGAGAGACGAAGGATTAAACAGCGTTTGAAAAAATAAAAAAAATAATAAAAATTGTCAGAGACGGAACATAATACACCGTCAATTGCAAATTGGCTAGATGCCAAAAATGTAATTGACGGGACATTATGAATCGTCCCAGGCATTTTTGCCTTTTTTTATTTTTTTTATTTATTTTTTGTCTTTTAGTGCTTATTTTAAATAAATAAAAAAAAAGGTCAACGAACGGCGAATAATAATCCGTCCGAGTAGATTAACGGTGTAAAATTTCCCGTCTTTGTATTTTTAAAAAATAAAATAAATAAATAAATAAAATCAACGAACGACCTATTATACACCGTCCTAGTAGATTGACAGGAGGTTATATCCCGTCTTTGGGTTTTTTTTTTAAAAAAAATATATAAAAACAAAGTCAACTAACGGCCTATTATACACCGTCCGAGGAGATTGACGGGGCATTATATTCCGTCGTTACTTATTTTTTAAAAAAAAAATTGGAAGCAGACGAATGATAATCTTCCGTCTTTTAAAGAAAAACAAATGACGAATCGAATATAGCTTTGAACGACTACAGCAACATTCTTTTTTTCCTATTTCTAAATTGCTATTTACCCAAAATTTGGCAAGAACGAATACAGATGCTCTAAGTAACTTGTAAAGAGTTTTTTTACCAATATGACGCGCTTTTGAAAGTATTTACCAAACTGACCCACTTTCGAAAGTATTTACAAAAAATAACCTTGCTGTCTGGGATAGCGAGTGTATGTTGAGGTGTTAAAACGTGAAGAAAATTTCCAAGTTTAGACTCTTTATCTTAGATAGCGAGTTTGGTGAAAGCAACATCGCTATCTGAGATAGCGAATGTATTTTGAGGTGTTTCTCCACCACTTACAGAAAACTTAAAGAAAAATACCAACTGTTATGACATGCAATTATAATAATTATAGCTGTTGTTTGGTAGTAGCTGCAAATCTTTACACTCTTCAATTGACTACATATTTGTTTCTTGCAACAGTGGTACGAGCTTAATTAGTTGTATAATTAGCATTATTTGTTGCAGCTGAAAATGATAGGTGAGGTAAGTAAGAACTAACCAAAAATACACTCAACTAAAACACACTATAAACCCATTATATATTAACTCTACCTGAAATACATACAACAACACTCGCTATCTGTGATAGCGAGTTCATTTGAACAAGACTCGCTATCTCAGATAAGGAGTGTAGTTGTAGTCAATTTTCAAAAAAAAATTGAACATGAAATGCATACAACTACACTCGTTATCTGAGATAGCGAGTCTAGTTCAAATGAACTCTCTATCTCAGATAGCGAGTGCTGTTGTATGCATTTTTTAGAGAAATTTTGAACATGAAATATATACAACTACACTCGCTATCTGAACTCGCTATCTCGGATAACATTTGCATGTTTAATTTTTTTCTAAAAATAAGTACAACTACACTCGCTACCTGAGATAGCGATGTCAGTTGAACTAGACTCGCTATCTCAGATAGCGAGTGTAGTTATATATATTTAAGGTAGAAATTGCATGTTTAAAATTTATCTAAAAAATGAGTATAACTGCACTCGCTATCTGAGATAGCAATGTCAGTTGAACTATATACATTTCAGATAAAAATTGCATGTTCAAAATTTTGCTAAAAAATGAGTACAATTACACTCGCTATCTGATATAGCGAGTTCATTTGAACTAGACTCGCTATCTCAGATAGTGAGTACGTCAATTTCGTAAATAGTTTCGAAAATGGGTCATTTTGGTAAAAAATTTCACATGTAAAATCCATTATATATCGTTGTTCTATATTCCCATCTTTAAAAAAAAATAAAAAAAAGAAAGAAAGAAAGAAAAAAGGTAATCACAGCTGTTGGATTTTCCACGGCTAACACTTGCCCCCAACTTCAAAATTCAAATATCAACAGCCATTTAATACTACCAAATAAATCCCAAATGACCGCTATAACTCCTCTCTCTCTCTCTCTCTCGTTCTTGATCGATTTCTTCAATTCGCCAAACCCTCCCCCTCCCCCCCCCCCCCCCCCCCCACCCCCAAAAAAAAAAATCCCTCAGGACAATTTCATGAGATCGATTAGAGAACAAACCATGGGTGAGAGATCTGAAGAACTCTCAGCCCTTGAAGGGATTTCCCAAGAAGTCGAACCCCAAGGTATATATCTCTTCGTCTTTCCTCCATTTATATATTTTTTGTTCTCTTTTGATTGTTTTTTTTTTTGTGGGTTTTTTTTGTTTCTGATTCTAATGGCATGATAATGTGCGGATCTTGCTGTTTCTGATTGTTTTAAAATGGGTTTTTGTTTCTGATTCTAATGGTTGATAAAGCACGGACCTTGATGTTTCTTGTTTGTTTGTTGTGAATCAGAAGATGGGAAGACATTTTCCCGAGAATGGATCATGTCAAGAAATGATTCGATCTTTAGTTGAATTAATGTGTGCTCTATTTGATTTTATAGATGGGTTTTTTGATTATTTCCATTTTCTGGGTTTTAGTTGTTCTTTCAGATCAAGACGATGATTCAGCCAATTCAGAAGAGACGGATGATGAACAAGTCAACATTCAAGTAATCTCTCTTTCTGTTTTTCTTAATTGAAATTTAATTTTGAGAAATGGGTTATTTTTTTCAAATTTATTTGTTTATTTTTTGTAAGTTTGGTTTTGTTTTAGGGACAACAGCTTACTGAACCAGACTTCTGAAGGCGCAGAATTTGCTGGCTGTTTGTGAGGAGTTGATCAACAAGTGCATTCAAGAGTGTGAGCCAAAATATGAGGCAATGTAGAAGTACACTCCGGAGTGCTTGGAAAGAGAGAGCGTTTGTACAATGAGATAATTGAGCTGAAAGGTAATATAAGGGTTTTCTACAGGTATGTTGAATGGATATATTTTTGTGGTTGAATTCGATCAAGATTCGGAATTGTCAGTTGTTCTCTCTGATAATTCAAAGAAGTTGCAGTTTCTTAGTTTTACCTTTGACATTTTTTTGGTCAAGTAAGTCCCATATCTTTTTACCATCAATTTATCAATTTATTGTTATCATCCCTTAATTAGCTGCATAGTTATTTATTTAACTTCTATGAGGCCTTACTAGCATAAGATTAATGCTAATGTGATTTAGAATTGAGCTGACATGATAATTAACAACAACAAAGCCTTTTTCCCAAGTAGTTGGGGTCGGCTAGCTGACATGATAATTATTGTTACCAAAGAAAATTATTCCAAGTTGTGCAGCTCATATTATTGGTATTTAGACAGTACCTCAATCATCTCAGAGCAGAGGAATTAGTTATTCCATTGATTTATTCCATCTAACTGAACATTGGATTTGTTAGGTCAAGACATATTCATAGATAAACGTACAGTTTCCTTTTATGCGTATTCTTCAGCATTATGTGTACGTTCTTGTTCTTGCATAAGCCTATACTTGAGCATGCTATATACCTTGCTTTAGAAGTTACATGTCTTCCATGAAATTTCTCCTCTGTCCTTTTGGAACCTTTGTTTGACATTTGATCCATGCTTACTTTGATTGGAGGCAGGCGGTCAATTTGAAGATCTAATGAAAACTGAATTTTCTTGTACCATATCTTATTTGCAGATGTTCTAAATTTATACTGATCTGATGATTTTTCTCCAGTGAAATTACACGAATTTCTAGTCAATTAACTGATTAGTTTACCCATCATAAAATTGGTAGACGAGCTAGTACATTTTGCTTCTTGTCAGACTTATGCCATAGATGAGTCCCAAATCAATTTTCGGGTCAGACCTAGGTTTCTATAGGCACAACATGTGCAGAACCTGTAGATGTCTATTTGAGCAGACTACATGTATTATCTTATTCTCTTTGTTTGTATCCTCTTTGATTCTCATTTCGATTGGATTAGCAAAGTTGTCTATCATTTTTAGTTGAAACAAATTTAATTTAACAGGCATAAGAAGAGAAAGAAACAGAAATAATTATAAGCCTAGATAGAAAAGTACTTTTTTCTCCTGAACTGAGATACATAAAATGTCTTATATACCGGTGAACTAATGACTTCATATATACCAGTGAGATTTTTTTTTAGAGGAATGTTAATGGTCTGGTAAAAAGCAACATGCGACTATGAAAAACATGGTTCGCTGTGGATTCTTACATCCACCATTTTCCATAGGAATGAAGATGCTCTTGAATCGACATAATTAGTTGTAGTTGATGTTTGTTAGTTCATCTTTCTCACAGAGAAGCTCTAACTAGGTCATAAAATTTGTCCATCTTTCAGCACACTATTTGAAAGATATACTAACCAGTGTTTACACAGTTTATCCAGAGTTCTTTTACTCAATTGTATAAACTCTTATAAAATATTAGGATTTTGATATAATTAATAAAGGTTTTACATCCTTTATTCTACTGTAAAATATTATGTAGGCTTTTGATCTCAACCCCAGTGATGCTACATTGTTATCAAATAGAAGTCTTTGCTGGATGAGGTTGGGGCAAGCTGAAACTGGCATAAAGCATGCTACAGGGAAGTATGTCCGAAAACCTTATTAGAAGTATGTCCGAAAACCTTTTCTTATAAATTATTAGGATATATTCATAAGTTACATGTTTTCCTTTCTATTGTAGATATTCGATGAGGCAGCAAATGCCTTTTATGAGGGGTGTTAAGCTTGATCCTGAAAACAAGGAGCTCATAGATGCTTTCAGGTAAATATTTAACTCAGCTGTAGCTGACTATCAGAATTGAAACTTCATAAATAGTTGGAATTAAGGATTGGAGCTAATCTGGTTTATAAGGGTTTCAGTGAGACTGACAAATTTATTGTAATAATGGGCTAAAGTCTATCTATATTTCTTTATTTAAAGTAACAGCGAACTAAAATAGAATGGTAGAACTCATGTTTCTTGCAAATGATTAGTCTTATTCAATAATTCTTAACTACCATCCGTACTAAAATTGGCTTCTCAAAACAGTTTTAAAGGTGAGGGAGGAGGGGTTTAATTATATAAGAGGTGTAAGGCTAATAGATGAGAATATTTTTCCTTATCTCAATCTTTACTCTTGCTTTCATGTTTCATGGACAATCATATCCAATAGGACCAATACTGATACTGGTTTATTTGGAACAAACAATAAGATATAGTTGAAAATGAGACTACTCTAGAATCAGGAAAAGTGTGTCAGGAGAATGATAGGCTCGGTCACAGGTGTTGGCTTCTGGACCGAGGGAACGATCCAGTACTAGGAAAATGAGGCACAGACTCCATGAAAATCACATCAGCCGATAGATAAAATTAGCCACTGAACTGATGAATATAAAATTAAAATTTACATTGTTTTTGAAGTTTTTTTAATGTTTCAGTAGAACTCCCAGGATTAACTGCAATCTGCGGATAGTAGCTTATATGGGCTCTTAAATGCTTTAAACTTTTAAAGCCTGGGAGATTTAGTTTGCTAGTCATGTTTAGATGTTATATTTGCTAAGGAAAAAATGTAATTTCACTTGCATCTTATTGCAACAGTACATGTGCCAATTTACTCAATCCATGCATGCGTTTATACAAATTATAAGCTATTTTTGCTGTTTGCAGGTATATTCAAGGAGCTCGATCACTTGATCAGCAACCTTTCTTCAACTGTAATTGCTCCAGTTGATGAAAACCAGGGAACTGCCGAATTAGTCGCAAATAGTACCGAAAATAAGTCTGTATCTGTCACTCCCACTCTTCGTGCCCGTTTTGTTGGCCAAGGCTATAAACAGGTACATAATCTATATGTATTAATATAAGAGAGAGAAAGGATACAAAGGTTAGATTACAAAGTATGTAATTAACTGAAAGAAACATATTAGAGCATAAACATAATCCGAGAGTATGCATCTAATCACTGTATCTGCAAAACTACATCGAGTTGATTCTACAAGTTTGAAAAGGTCAAAATTCTTGATATATGTTTAAAAGATAGATTTCACGACATTTGAAACAAATAAACTGCATTTAAGACAACTGATTGTTTCTAGCAATGCATGAAGTCAAATGACCATAAGAAATACTAGTCGTCATTGTCATCGTTTAAGCCCTTGTCCATCAAAATGGAGTCAGCTATACGTGAATTGATTCTTAATTATTTCTTCCATACTGTATGAATCTTTCAAGTGTTAATTTACTCAAGCATGCATATGAATAGGTGAGTGGGCTTACTGAATGGGCGACCCTTCTTCCTATTCTTACTTGACAATATTAATTCGTGCTCGGTATTGTTTGTTTCAGATATTTTTCCTTCCTAGTCACTTATGCCTTTGATCCGTACTTCATTTTTCTTTGTTGAGGTTATTCATACTGAATAAGGGGACTGCCGAATTAGTCGCAAATAGTACCGAAAAAAAGTCTGTATCTGTCACTCCCACTCTTCGTGCCCGTTTTGTCGGCCATGGCTATAAACAGGTACATAATCTATATGTATTAATATAAGAGAGAGAAAGGATACAAAGGTTGGATTACAAAGTATGTAATTAACTGAAAGAAACATATCAGAGCATAAACATAATCCGAGAGTATGCATCTAATCACTGTATCTGCAAAACTACATCGAGTTGATTCTACAAGTTTGAAAAGGTCAAAATTCTTGATATATGTTTAAAAGATAGATTTCACGACATTTGAAACAAATAAACTGCATTTAAGATAACTGATTGTTTCTAGCAATGCATGAAGTCAAATGACCATAAGAATGGAGTCAGCTATGCCCTTGTCCATCAAAATGGAGTCATTGTCATCATTTAAGCCCTTGTCCATCAAAATGGAGTCAGCTATGCGTGAATTGATTCTTAATTATTTCTTCCATACTGTATGAATCTTTCAAGTGTTAATTTACTCAAGCATGCATATGAATAGGTGAGTGGGCTTTCAAGTGTACATGAATCTTTCAAGTGTTAATTTACTCAAGCATGCATATGAATAGGTGAGTGGGCTTACTGAATGGGCGACCCTTCTTCCTATTCTTACTTGACAATATTAATTCGTGCTCGGTATTGTTTGTTTCAAATATTTTTCCTTCCTAGTCACTTATGCCTTTGACCCGTACTTCATATTTTTTTGTTTTTTTTTTGTTGATGTTATTCATTTTTCTTTGTTGAGGTTATTCATAAGGGTTATTCATAAGGGGAAAAAGCTATAAAAAGGTACATATAAACAGGTACATAATCTATATGTATTAATATACTGTATAAAATACAGATTTGACTTTCCCTAGAATGCTGTAAGCATAGTCACGTTGTGATTGGACTCACATCCAAATAAGTTTTCAGTTGCAACAAACTACAGCTTAAAAATAATACAATTCATACTATTGAAAATGATCTTTAAATCGTTTGTACATAGAGGTGATGCGAAATTACTAAATTTGCACATGTTAAGATATAGTTGAGATTATACACACTTGGCCATATTTAGATGAAATTAAAAATAATACAATTCATACTATTGAAAATGATCTTTATATCGTTTGTACATAGAGATGATACGAAATTACTAAATTTGCACATGTTTTTCTTGTCCATCATGTGGACGAGAAAAATCGTATATATTGCAGTCACATGATGGATGAGCATAAAAGCAAGCGATTTTGCATCAACATATATATGATCAAAAAAAAATTCCCGCCATATATGGTCGAGAGTATCGGCCACAACCAATCCTGTTTATGACTATACAAAATAGTGAGAACATTAATTTATTTGCTGTTTATTGAAACTTCCTATACAGTAATAACTTTGTTGTTGTCGTTGTCGTGTTGTTGATCACGACTTTAACTAAAGAAGAAATTAATTAGTTACTGTGAGATTAGCCTAAAATCTATTTCGTCGTGTCAAATTTAGATTGCGATGAGTTGGGCATGAGATGTATCACACATAATGTGTGTAAAAGTAATATAATCATAATATTTATGTTATTCATAGATTTAAATCTATAACATTTTTTTAAATAAAAAAAAGAGTATTTTAGGCAATGTTGTGTGCAATGAATGCAAAATAGTTGCAGGTGATAACATTGATTATAAAGATGCATTTTACATGCATAATTGTCTTTATATTTTATTTAACTTGTATCAGTAGCCGCTGAATAGAAGAAAAGAAGTTATAAAAGATGCATTTTACAGGCATGATTAGGTGCTAAGATATTGAAGAAAAATCAAAACTTATAAAGATGCATTTTATAGGCATTAATTGTTTTTATATTTTATTTAATTTGTATCAGTAGCCGCTGTATAGAAGAAAAGAAGCGAAAGTAAGTTAGGTCAAACTTTTTGGTAAAATTCACATAATGTCATTTACTTTGTTGTATATGTATAATTTTATTATTTGAAATTAATATGTATAATTTTTTTTCCCCAACGTGTATTGCAGTTTTTTGTCATTTATATAAGATGCATTTTACAGGCATAATTAAGAAATTGGAGAAAAATCAAAACTTATAAAGATGCATTTTATAGGCATAATTGTTTTTATATTTTATTTAATTTGTATCAGTAACCGCTGAATAGAAGAAAAGAAGCGAAAGTAAGCTATATCAAACTTTTTGGTAAAATTCACATAATTATAGACATTAATTGTTTTTATATTTTATTTAATTTGTATCAGTAGCCGCTGAATAGAAGAAAAGAAGCGAAAGTAAGCTAGGTCAAACTTTTTGGTAAAATTCACATAATGTCATGTACTTTGTTGTATATGTATAATTTTATTATTTGAAGTTAATATGTATAATTTTTTTCCCCAACGTGTATTGCAGTTTTTTGTCATTTATATAAAAATTTAGAAATTAAATATAAGATGCATTTTACAGGCATGATTAAGTGCTAAGATATTGGAGAAAAATCAAAACTTATAAAGATGCATTTTATAGGCATAATTGTTTTTATATTTTATTTAATTTGTATCAGTAGCCGCTGAATAGAAGAAAAGAAACGAAAGTAAGCTAGATCAAACTTTTTGGTAAAATTTACATAATAATGTCATGTACTTTGTTGTAAATGTATAATTTTATTATTTGAGGTTTTGTTTTTATATTTGATTTAATTTGTATCAGTAGCCGCTGAATAGAAGAAAAGAAGCGAAAGTAAGCTAGATCAAACTTTTTGGTAAAATTAACATAATTACAGGCATTAATTGTTTTTATATTTTATTTAATTTGTATCAGTAGCCACTGAATAGAAGAAAAGAAGCGAAAGTAAGCTAGGTCAAACTTTTGGTACAATTCACATAATGTCATTTACTTTGTTGTATATGTATAATTTTATTATTTGAAGTTAATATGTATAATTTTTTTTCCCCAACGTGTATTGCAGTTTTTTGTCATTTATATAAAAATTTAGAAATCAAATATAAGATGCATTTTACAGGCATGATTAAGTGCTAAGATATTGGAGAAAAATCAAAACTTATAAAGATGCATTTTATAGGCATAATTGTTTTTATATTTTATTTAATTTGAATCAGTAGCCGCTAAATAGAACAAAAGAAGCGAAAGTAAGCTAGATCAAACTTTTTGGTAAAATTCACATAATAATGTCATGTACTTTGTTGTAAATGTATAAATTTTATTATTTAAGGTTAATAATTTTATTATTTGAGGTTAATATGTATAATTTTTTTCCCCCAACATGTATTACAGTTTTTTTGTTATTTATATAAAAAATTTAGAAATTAAATATCCATATACTTTGTTTTTTTTGCAGCTTTAATCCATTATCTCCCTGGAAAACTAAGGAAAATATTCAAAAACGTAATGTTAGGGGAAGTGAGAAATACAATATTATCTATACTATTTTAATGAGAGAGTTGGGGTTTGTAAATATATAAATATCTGTTGGACATACGTCCAAACTATATCCAACAGATATAAATGTGCACCGCACATGTAACCCAAACCAAAACATTCAAATATAAACTATTTCTTTCTTATTCGATATATATTCATTTAATTTGATAACTTTACTTTTTTCAGACGTGCATCGCACGTACATACTAGTATTTTAATAAGAAAAATAGACGAAGATAAAGAAGTCAGACAGTGGTTGTTGGCAAGTTATTTAATACCAACTTTTTGAAGTATATTAAGTTGTTGATTTTTAACACAGAAGATAAAAAAAAAAAAAAGACATGTGTAAATAACCTTATCCTTATTCTTATTATGCTTTCTCACACATTCTCTTAGAGCATCTCCAACGGCTAGCCAAAATGAAGGGGCATAGCCATATTTGGAGAGTCACACTCATTTTGCATCTCCAACGGTTAGGCATAATGGCTAGGCATTTTACCTAGCCATGAATATGAAGAGGCAAAATAGAGAGCAAGAGGCAAAATATAGAGGATGAAGCAAAATGGCTAGCCAAATTCACTAGGCAAAAACACTATTTGAACAATTTGGCTAGCCATTTTAGCTAGTATGGTTGGAGATGCTCTTACATCTACAGCTTTCTTATTCTTTCTTCCTCGCATCATCTCTCATTCTCTCTCATAAAGATAATAAATAAACAAATAATACAATTTGACAAATATACCTTATTGAAAATACTATAAATATTTTAATGGGAGTGTTGGGGTTTGTAACAAACAAACTCTAACTTTATAACCAAACAAATCCGTGCAATACACAACTATATTTAACAAATATAAACGTGCAACGCGTGTAGCCCAAATCAAAACGTTTAAATATAAATTATTTCTTTTTTTATTCGATATATATTCATTTAATTTGATGATTATATTTTTTGTAGGCGTGCATTGCACGTACATTATACGAGTACTGTAAATCTTACAGATTACATATGTATTGAATAAAAAATTGAATATAGATTACAAAAAATAATATACATTTATATTGAAGATACATCAATCTAAGATTTGAAATTAGGGTTGATAAGTTCATATTGAAGATACATATGTATCTCTACTATTTCAATGGGAGAGTTGGGGTTTGTAATAAACAAACCCTAACTTTGTAAATATATAAACACGTATAATATACGTCCAAACTATATCCAACAGATATAAATGTGCACCGCACGTGTAACCCAAACCAAAACATTCAAATATAAACTATTTCTTTCTTATTCGATATATATTCATTTAATTTGATAACTTTACTTTTTTCAGACGTGCATCGCACGTACATACTAGTATTTTAATAAGAAAAAAAGAACGAATATAAAGAAGTCAGACAGTGGTTGTTGACAAGTTATTTAATACCAACTTTTTGAAGTATATTAAGTTGTTGATTTTTAACACAGAAGATAAAAAAAAAAAAATAAGACATGTAAATAACCTTATCCTTATTCTTATTATGCTTTCTCATACATTCTCTTACATCTACAGCTTTCTTATTCTTTCTTCCTCGCATCATCTCTCATTCTCTCTCATAAAGATAATAAATAAACAAATAATACAATTTGACAAATATACCTTATTGAAAATACTATAAATATTTTAATGGGAGTGTTGGGGTTTGTAACAAACAAACTCTAACTTTATAACCAAACAAATCCGTGCAATACACGTCAAAACTATATTTAACAAATATAAACGTGCAGCGCGTGTAGCCCAAAACAAAACATTTAAATCTAAATTATTTCTTTTTTTATTCGATATATATTCATTTAATTTGATGATTATATTTTTTGTAGGCGTGCATTGCACATACATTATACTAGTACTGTAAATCTTACAGATTACATATGTATTGAATAAAAAATTGAATATAGATTACAAAAAATAATATACATTTATATTGAAGATACATATGTATAGTCAATCTAAGATTTGAAATTAGGGCTGATAAGTACATATTGAAGACATATGTACAGCCAATCTAAGATTTGAAATTAGGTACATATGAGGACCTGTGGATAGGCCCAAAATTCGCGACGGAGAGGGGTTCTATCGCCGCAATGACCTGGGTTCTCTGGCTAGATAGAAATAATCTTTACTTTCGTAGAACTTGCAATATTTCGTAGAACTTGCAATATTTCGTAGAACTTGCAATAGTATCTCTGACAATTTGACTCATATTATGCATTTTATTTCATTTTGGGCTAATGTGGTAGCAGCAGGTCTCAGGGGAAGGATTGCGAGAGTATTACAAGTAGATGAGTTTGATGATGAGGAGATCGAGATCGGGCCGACGGTCGATTGATAGCCAGCACGGTATACTATGGTCTTTGATACCCACCACCCCAAGGTTTGTTGGGGGCATATGATGTATTTCTTTGCGGCTACTCTATGTTTCTTTTGTCCCACCCTCCATGTTCGAGGTGGAGATTATTACTTTTGTTTTGTAGGATTTTGTAGTTGGCTCAGTACTCTGAGTTTGTTTTATTAATCACTTATTAATGAAACACGGTGTTCAGACTCAACCTTTTCTTTAAAAAAAAAACTATAAGACCAAAAGGTGTCACTCGAAACCCCCCCAACACTTAGGAGACCTCTAGTTAATTTTTCGATGAAGAGAAAAAACAACATCCTTGATTCTCAAGTTTAAAAAAGCCCTCAAAACTCTGCATCCCGCTCTCGTCAATTTGTTTTGATAGCAAGGGCGTGAGAGAGGTGCAGGTATCATCTTCACGGCTCTCTTATTGACTACGGTTTTTGGTGGGGGATTAATAATAGCAAAATTGTGGGAGGATAGGAGGTATAGACTGAGCTTGGCGGTTGTCAAAACTCTGCCTACGGGGCTTGGGCCCAAAGATGGGGTCCCCTAGCGAGGAGAGGGCAGGGCTCGGCGGGTGATAAAATCCTGCCAGGTGGGTGTGCATGTGCCGTGGAGGCAGTGTACGAAGCTAAACTGACGTACATACAACGGCCCACCCTCCAGGGTTGTTAGAAGTATTTTTTGTTTGTACGGGTTATGTTGCTTCATCTATGTTCTATTTTCTGTCTGTAGGTTGTAACTTTGCCCCCAGTATTCTGGGTTTGTTTTTTTTAATTTCTTATTAATGAAACATGGTGGTCATATTCTACCTTTTCCTTCAAAAAAAAAAGCCCTCAAAAGCGAATCCTCAGTTCAAAAACTAATTATATTTGTTGAACATACACCTGATTCATTTTCTCCCTAAAAAAATGCAACTTCAAAAGTTATTATCACTATAAATTGAACAACTAGCAGCATATCAGATATTCAATGATATGATCAGTTGTATGTTGTATTATCAGTTTAACTTGTGATCGGAATTCTCAGAAACTGTGCTCCACGTTAAGAGGAATTACTCCTTTGAACAATCTGATGTCTTAGAGCATCCACAGTCGTTTTCTAAAATTTCCATATTTCCAAATTATAGCAAACGAACTCAAAAGAGACGCTGCAGTCGTTTCTCAAATGTCCATATTATGGCAAACTTGCTATTTCCATTTCTCAAATATGAGAAACGATTTGAGCTTTCTCAAATTATAAAGGACGGGGTATGATACCCCGTCTCTTCGATTAAATTATTTTTTAATCCTATCGGACGGAGGATCATATACCGTCTCTAATATTTTCTTAATTTTTTTTTTAAAAGGTCGGACGGGGAATGATACCCCGGACGGGGTATCAAACCCCGTCTCTCCCTTTGTTTTTATTTGTTTTTTTTTTTTTTTTAATAAAACGAACGCTCAGGATTGAGCGATAGGAAAAAAAGATTAAAAAAAAAAAAAAAAAAAGGTGGGACGGGGACACATACCCCGTCCGGGGTATGATACCCCGTCCAGATATGAAGGAGCATTTAATGATTGGCAGGGTATTAAATAGGAGTAGTTTTAGTATATTAAGTAGGTTTAGTTAGTATATTAATTAGGTTTAGTAATTTTTATATTATTTAATTTAGTTAATTAATATAGTTTAAGTAATTAATTTTTTTAAATTTATTTGAAACGATCGGACGGGGTATGATACCCCGTCTCTCTAAAAAATAGAAAAAATATAGCAAACGACGACTGCAGTGAACGATCGTATTTGCTATTACTGTAGCTGCCATATTATACCAAATGAGAAAAACGACTGTGGATGCTCTTAGTGATTGTATTATGCAATTAGTTCCAAAGCAATTAGTTCTAATTTTGGATTAAAAATACTTAACAGTGTCTTTGTTTGCCGAATTTGAAGCCTTGGCTCCTTTGAAACAGTCTTTGGTTTTGGTCTTCACCGAAAAAAGAAAAAAAAATCAGTCCAACATGAAATTAATGAGGTTTTTCTAAAATTCAACTGAATCGTATCGCAGTTCATGATTTCTTTTGAAGCGAATGGAGTGATGTAGTAAATATTGATGATATGATTGAACTACAATGTATGCACTTCACTTACTTTTTGGGAACAAAAGGCTTCTCAAAGTAGGACATGCTCTTTCCTCATTCTCTTCATCTCCTCCTCTTCTTCCAACTACATAGTATAAATCTGAGTTAAGAGGACTACTTAGTTGATATATTATACATATTGAAAGTATCAGTTAACCTTTCGAAGTTTCTCCTTTTCCTGTTTTATTTGCTCAATGAAGTGTAAAACAAACGCTCAGCAACCTGCCAAAATCATAGAAGTCCATCCACATTTCAATTATAAATGTTTTGTGAAAGTAATATAGATAAAACTATGGCCATTTGCTTTGAGGATTGGTAATGATGTATATACGGTAAGTTTTTCATCAAGGAACTTACATGAAAATTCAGCACGTTCTGCTGCACGAACATCACTATGGATAAGACGATCCAGTTGGTTCAGTAGGTTCCTTTACTATTTGGATGGACAAACACTAATAAGATCCAACCAAAACCATAAAATTAGACATCGTGAATCAAGAAAATCTTAAATATTTGGTTACATATACTTATTGGCTAATTGGTTCAGCTACACAATCCTGTTCATGTATAACTAGCACAGTGTACAATTTTGTAAATCATTTATTTAATAAGTATGAAACTTCTCCTGGAAAATATGAGAACTGCATTTTTGCACAGCATCGAGTAAGAAAGGGAAGAAAATGAGAACCTTCGGCATTAAGATACACAACAATGTACACTTAAACTTTATAAAGAGGGACTAAAAAGTAGAATTACTTTAGCTAATGATCAAAGGGAAGAAACTGAATGAGTGATATGTTCAAAAGTTTTTAGCCACATTTGCAACGAACTATTTCTGTCCAATGATTCATAATTCAGGAAAAAATATATTAGCCAAACAATTTCTGTCTATCCGTTTTTTCGTAATTCAGGAGAAGGAACAACAATATATTAGCCAAACTAAAGATTACAGAAGTTAATCAGCATCAAATTCTAGACATGTTGGATAGAATTAGTATTTATGAACAGTAAATAGCAATTTAATCAAGTTGATGAAAACGATCAATTTAAAACCATGTATTTGAAACAATTAACAACCTCGGGATTTTCTGTCGTCCATGGAAGCCCTTGTGCAAGCAATCGGTATCCGTTGTTTCTCCTCTTCACCAAGAAGCATTTCCTTCACCTTCTTAAGGAAATGCTCTTCTTTGTATCTTCCTCTTTTGGTAAGATGGAAAACAATATTAAATAATCATAATTATTTTAACAATGGATAAATTTATGTGTATTACTCTCAAAATAGCAATGAGAACTTATAGTGATACAAAGTCTGCACTCCCTGCAATAAAGCGAATAATTATAGGTATAAGAAATAAACATTTTGAAGAGAATTCTGATAAGATTATGAAAGGGGTAACAACCTAATTTCATTTACTCCATTGTAATAAAAATTATGATTCGTATGGATCTATCTAAGAGTCCCACAAACTTCATGTTAGTATTGTATTTTTTAAGGAAAAGATGGAATCTGGCCACCATGTTTCATTAATCAGAGATTAATAAACAAAACTCAGAGGACTGATTCATGTTAGTATTGTTAATTTGTTACTATGAGCACTTAAACATGGAAAACTACATACCTCAGTTCTTAACTTGAAAGGTTGCTGATTCGTCGCCTTTAGCTTCTTATTCCAACTCCTTGAAGAACATATGCACTGTAAAAAAAACCAAAATCAATACACATACCTAAGCCTACCCAAAATTCCAATCCAACATTTTTTTTAGCATAATTACAAACAAAAAACACCGAAAATGGGATACCTGACAACGACTCCTCTGTTCACAATCTGATGAACTGCTTCCCCCAGCTTAATCTACAATTAACAAGAACGATAAGGGGAAGAAAACAGTGAAAACTTGAGAGCCCAAATTACGGAAACAAAATTTTGACTGACCTATCACCATTACTATCAACTGAAGAGCGAGGACTAGATTCCCTTTCAAACTGGGAAGGCGAAGAGAACAAATATGATGAAGAAATTTCAGCATCCTCAACCTTGGTGGGTCTTGAATCCCAGGTAAAGCCCACTTCATTACTTTCCCTCCCTTCTCCCCTTCTTCTTCTTCTTCTTCTTAAAGAATCCTCTCAAACGCCTTCACCAAGTGCATTACTCTCCCCGCTCCGGAGACCTTCTTCTTCTTCTTCTTCGACTTTCGGAATCATCGAAAGAATCCTCTCAAACGCCTTCATCGAAAGAACCCTCTCCCCGCCCCGGTCTCCGGAATGCTACTCATTGCTTCTTCCAACATCAAGCTCTTCATCTTCCTCACCTTCGAACCCCCTTCAAACTCGCAAACTTCAACATCTCCCTTTGCTTGGTTGCTCTCATATTGAATTTGGATTTCGTTTTCAGTCTCTCTTTTTGGGTTTTGGTTTTTTTGCCCTTCTTTTTCGAGGTTTTCTTGATTGAAGGAAGAGGAGGGGGAATGGGGGTTTTGGGTGTCGATTTCTTCAGCTTTTTTGAAGGATTGGAGATGGGTTTTTGAGATGGAGTGGAATTGGGCATGTTGGGATTGAAATTCTTGAAGAGTCGAGGTTTTCGGGCATTGGAGTTCTTTGCTGGGGTCTTCGGGCATTGGAGTTCTTTGAAATTTACCAAGAGGGCGAAGGCTTGAGGTTGAAGAGATGGGTTTTGAATTGTTGGTGGTGTTTTTTATTAGAGAGAAAGAGTTTGAAGAATTGATGAGAGAGAACACAGAGAAGTTGGGAGTGTTTAAGAGAGAGAAGAAGACCCAAGAAGAGACGTTGGAGTTTGGGGGATTTTCTAACGGCTAGTTTTGGGGGAATGAATGGCTAGATCTTCACTATCTGTTGTGTTATCATCCGTTGGATTGACCTGAGGCTCCTTTGGAAAATTTGGAAAATTTGGAAGACGAAACCATGGAAATTTTGGAGAATTGAGATGCTGTAGTCATTGCCCGAAACCCATGTTTTTTATGAACAGTAACTGGCCAAATATGATAGCTGATTTGGAATTTTGGAAAATATAACAAACGGAAATCGATTTATCGTCTGTCGCATCGGACAAAAAAAAATTCGTCAAAGAGAAGTTTACTATACTGGGAAGTATCGGACGAAATTTAATTTTCCGTCCCAAAAATTGTGGAATTTAACTAAATCGATGGACGGGGAAAGATTTCCTGTCCGATCGAAAAATTAATTTAAAAAAAATCCAATCTCATTTCTTGGACGGTAGAAGGTTTACCGTTCCTTTACTTTTTTGATTTTTTGATTTTTTTAAAAAATTGGATGGACGGGAATTCTTTTTTCCCGTCCGTTCAATTTTTTTAATTTTTCTTTAATACTTCAGACGTAAAATCGTCTTTTGTCGGAGAATTTAAATTTTTTGAAAACCCATTTTTTGACAATAACGATTGCAACGCAAACCACATACCGTATCAGTTTTTGACCTACAAGTTGCAGTGGCAATAACTTGTACACTAAATAGCAAGGGAGTGCAAGAGTATATGCAACTACCTGCCTGAAGAAAAAAAACCATGAGAGCTCCCCACCCATCTTCCAACCAACGCATCCCTTCGTCCCATCCACCACAGAGATCCTACCGCAACTACTCCCCAGATATGACTAAGCGCGCTCGAGAGGAGGAGGAAGACTACCACCATCACCAGAGATCAGGCTTCGAGAGGCGTCCAAAGGGTAGGAGTCACGACAACACAGATCGTCGCCTAGCAGGGGTAGAAGGGAGCGAGATGAAGAATACAGAGGAAGAACTCAGCGTGTGGAACGCCATCACCATGAAGACGAAAGCCCACAGAGAGCGAGGAGGAGTAACGCGAAGATTAGTCCATCGATGCCTGTCACGGAAGAGAGGAGTACGATCAGACGTTCGTACGCTGAGGTCACCCGCGGACCCACACAGGAGGGCGAGGCGCACAAAGGGCGAAGGCGGTCGGCATCACCGCCGCAGGAGCGTCAACAAACTAGAGAGGAAACGGAGGGAGAATGGGTTCTAGTTAAGAAGAAGAAATCCTCTAAACCGAGTAAGAGTCACAGTGCGTCGGATTCATCGAGAGATGTTGGGCGAGCGAACTGCCATAAGTGTGCGAGGCCCGGCCACTCCATCAGCAAATGTACGTTCGACTGGTTTTGTTACAGATGTCGAAGCTCAGGCCACATCTCGACTGCTTGTCCGAAACGTCGAACTCACTCCATCTCGACGGTTCCTAAGATTGGAGCGGCGGCCGTTTCGGAAGGGAGTAAAACCCAAGAAAGTGCGGTTGGGGAGCGACGCGTCATCCAAGTCTCCATCTCTCCAACGCCATTGATAGCGGATTTTGAAAGAAGGTTCAACGGCGGCATACTGATTAAAGCTCAGACAGGAGAGCCTACTGCCAACGACGTGTCGGAATTGCTCCAAGCTGCGTTGGTCACCGAGCCTACTCCAACCTGGGTGATTCAAGAAATAGCGATCAATTCCTTCTATGCCTACTGCAGCGATAAAGAACTGGCTAAAGAAACGGTAAGAGTGAAGGGTCTTGAGGGTAGAGATGCAAAAGGGTTAGAGTTCTTTGTCACATTTAGATGGTGGTCACGAGAGCACGGAGCTATGAAGTCGGAGAATTTGCCACCGGTATGGATCAGACTCTACAACCTTCCGTTCCACTGTTGGGTTCGATCGAGTTTTCACAACGTTGTGCGTCAGTTCGGCATGCTGATCGATATAGACAGACGGATGTTACTACATTCAGCTCGTAAGTTTGCTAGAATCAAAGTGGGGGTAGCGAATAAGTCTGATATTCCTTCTAAGATCATTGCGGAATTCGACAACACGTTCTATGAAGTCGGAGTGGTGGTCGAAGCTCAGAAGAATGTTTCTTTTCGAGACTTAGCGTTTGGTAGTGGAGGGAAGAAGAACGGTCGAGATTGTTTGCTGGAGGAAGAAGACGATGTTGAGCCGTCAGATGCGAGGTTCACCAAAGCGCAAATCCAATCTAGCGGTACAACTAAGATCGTACCCGTCTCAAATGAGCGCCAAATTCAAAATCCACCTTTGCTGCGCACAGTTCGAGCTCCATCGACTAGCCCTACTGCTGACGCGACTGATGTGAACAGGCCTACGGGAGGGTACAAGTGGCAGAGGGCGCCGCTGAAGCTGTCAAGCTCCGGAATTCCAGCAAAAGCAACGATCGAAAAGTTGAAGTCGAATGATGCGATGGCTTGCGGCGATTTGACATTACAAAGCGAAACTGCGGAGAGGCGAGGGGGGATGCTGAAGTGCGGGACCACAGCAGGGAAAGGTACGGTAAATGTACTGGGCTTGAGAGAATCGGACTAGGCAATGTTCACACAGCAAGACATAGAGGGTTCTGTTAGGGCAGCTATAGAGTCTCTGATTAAGTCCAAATCTTGTGGGGGATCAAAGCCCATGGGTCTGGTTGAAGCTCAGGATAAAGAAGGGATACAAGCTATAGGGGTTTTAACAGAAATCAGCAATAAGGAAGCTACTGTTGGGCCAGATTGTATGCAAACGTCGCAAAGGATTATCCTAAATTCAGATATCGATTCAGTAGGGGAGACCATCGGCGCGTTAGACGGTATTCGGGAGGATAATTTCATCTCAGAAACAGAAACAGACTACGACGACAAAGAAGCAAAAGGCAGTGTGGGTAGCACAACGAAGAAGATCACAGAATATCAGAGGAAAGGAAAGAGACAGATAGGCAGCATTGAGACTAAGAAGCAAGATTTAGAGGAGGAGTCACTCAAAGGGAAAAACACGATGGAGGAAGACAATTCAGAAGCAGGTACTTCGAAAGTTAATTTTTCTGTGATTAATTCATTATCTGATGAGACTCTCATTTACTTTGCAACTCTGTACGGGCTAGCCATGGGTTCCACTAGAGTAGAGCAATTAGAAAATGTAGCCTTGATTAGAGATGACCCAAGGATAGCAATTAACTAATCCCGGGGGTAGTCAGGAAGGGTAAGACGTTAGGTGTTTAATCAGTGTTAATGGTGTACACTTTTTGGAATGTTAGAGGGATGCGGCAAAAGTTAAAGAAAAGAGCTATAGGAGTGACTTTAGGCAAAATTAACCCGAACATAGTCGGACTCCAAGAAACAAGATTAGATTGTCCTTCAGAGGAGGATTTCAAGAACTTGAGAGGCACGGCAGATTTCCAATGGAGATTTAAAGCTGCAAGGGGGTTTTCCGGAGGAATTGCAGTGGGTGTTAATTCTTTAAATTTTGAGATTATAGATGACCATATTGGAGAGCTCACGGTCTCAATTAGAGTTAGGCGTAGATGTAACGAGTGGGTGCAAACTATTTCCTCGATTTACGGACCGTACGATAGTAAAAGGCGTAAAGATTTTTGGGCGGAACTAAGATTAATCAGGAACAAATGGAGCGGACCGTGGATGATCGGAGGAGATTTCAATATTACTAGATTCCAGAACAAGTCGAACGGCGAGGGTCACAATCGAGTGGATCGAAACGCCTTCAACGAGATCATAGAAGACTTAGAGTTAGTGGAATTAGAGATGACCGACAGAAAATTCACTTGGTCGAACATGCAGCGTAATCCGATTCTTGCCAAGTTAGATAGGGTTCTAGTGTCAAACGAATGGGAGGACGATTATCCCTTAGCTAAGGTAAAATCCGCTTTGCAATACACATCAGATCACATCCCGCTGGTCATTGACAGCAAGCTACAAGAAGGGAAGAGGATTAGCGGCTTCAAATTCGAGAAAGCGTGGACCATTTGCGACGATACCAGGCAAATCATTGCGGACTCTTGGAAATTAGACACTATTCAAGATTCGGCCGTCGGAATTTGGGTTGAAAAGTTAAGGCGCCTTCGTAGGAGACTAAAAGGGTGGGCCAGTCAAAAGAAGAGAGATATCAGCAATAGAAGCATTTCTGTTGCTAGTAGAATTTTCGAGCTAGAATCGTGTCAAGAAGCGAGAGATCTGTTGGAGGAAGAAAAAGACGAGATCTTCAGCAAGAGGCTGGAGATTCAACAAATCGGGAAGATGGAGGAGATGTATTGGCAACAAAGATCAAGGATCCAATGGCTGAGAGAGGGGGACACTAATACGAAATTTTTCCGCAAGATGGCAAACGGAAGAAAAAGACAAAACCACATTACAGGTTTACAGGTGAACGGGTGGTGGACTGAAAATGAGGCGCGCATAAGAAAGTTTCTTGACGAACA
This sequence comes from Hemerocallis citrina, assembly GCA_017893485.1. Classification (NCBI taxonomy): domain Eukaryota; kingdom Viridiplantae; phylum Streptophyta; class Magnoliopsida; order Asparagales; family Asphodelaceae; genus Hemerocallis; species Hemerocallis citrina. Next base: position 66,219,412 of record CM030362.1, on the reverse strand, counting down.
CTATCACGATATCCTCGGAACTAATTCTTCTGGAAGATGCGTGTTAGCCCCCGATATGTGGTCCGACTCCAGAATATAGGGAAGCTCGGGTATCGAAGCAAGATTTACAGAATCGGAGGTCCTTGAAGCCATTAAGATGCTGGGGCAGGATAAGGCCCCCGGTCCCGACGGTACACCGATCTTCTTCTACAAAATTTATTGGGATATCATCAAAGAAGATCTTATGAACATTTTCAACGAGCTGTACGACGGTACTGCAAATCTAGAAAGATTGAACTACGCTACAATCATTTTGATTCCTAAGAAAAGTGAGATTGCCTCCCATGAGGACCTTAGGCCAATCAGTTTACTGAACGGTTCGTTCAAGATCATAACGAAAGTTCTTGCACATAGATTGTCGCCGCATCTGAACGACGTCATAGCTCCGTCGCAAAGCGGTTTCATCAGAGGAAGGGATATTATGGATAGCATCGCATCCGCACATGAAATCGTTTTCAGAGGTCACAAAAGAAAAGCGGACGGCTTTCTCCTAAAACTAAATTTCCAAAGAGCGTACGATTCCATTAATTGGGATTGTATTGAGGAGACTCTAGATCGAAAAGGCTTTGGCCCCAAATGGAAATTATGGATGAATATGTGCATTCGTGGAGGAAAATCGTTCATCCAAGTGAACGGATGGCAAGGGAAAGAGATTAGGTGCAAAAGAGGGCTGAGGCAAAGGGATCCGCTTTCGTCCCTTCTCTTCGCAATAGTTGCGGATGGGTTAGCGGAGATGATAAGACGTGCCCAGGAAAACAACACTATCAAAGGCGTTCACATCAAAGGTATAGCTAAGCCAATGTCAATCCTACAATACGCGGATGACACTCTCCTCTTCGGGAAAGCTACCTTGCCAGAAGTGGTAGCCATCAAGGCAGTTTTAGGGTGTTTCCAAGGGTGGTCGGGGCTAAAGGTAAATTTTCACAAGACCAGCATTATTCCGTTATCCGACCAGCTCACTTTGACTGCCGAAGAGATTGCGGAGATCTTTAACTGCAAGAATAGCGAATATCCAATTAAATACCTAGGATCGCCAATTAGATCGGGAGCGCTTCAGAAGGAGGATTGGTATCCACTTATTAGCAAGATCGAAAAGAAACTATCAGGATGGCAGAGCCGGTTTCTATCTCTAGGAGGAAGAATAATCTTGTTAAATTCCATTCTCTCAGCAATACCGCTGTATCTAATGTCTATTTACGAACTGCCAAAGTGGGTAATTCAGAGAATCGATAAAGTTAGAAGAAGATTCTTATGGAAAGGAACGGACGAGGGGAACAAAGGATTCCCCCTGGTAAAGTGGGGTAGAGTTTGTAAGAGAAGGGAATTTGGGAGCTTGGGAATCATGAACTTACATGACATGAATAAAGCTTTGCTGAGTAAGTGATGGTGGAAGATTACTACCAAGCGTAAAGGATGGTGGAGTTTCTCATTTGATCGGTTTCGCAAGAGAAAAAAATATCGGTATGGAGGAAGGAGTCCCTCAGCCAAGGTGTCCCTTCTTTGGAAAGGGATAGCTAAGCAGGGGGAGATTTTCCACACTAATACAAGATGCAGAGTGGGAAACGGCAAAAATACTAGATTCTGGAAAGATAAATGGTGCGGACAAACAACTATGCAAAACCGATTCCCTCAGGCAGCGGAAGCAGCCCTGAATCTAGATCTTACTGTGGAAGACGTGTGGAAGAATGGGAAGCTCAAATTCGTTGTATCTAACAACATCAACGAACGGAGTGTAACCCAATTCGAAGCGTTAAATAAACTAATCTGCGAGGAAAGGGGACAACAAAATAACCAAGAAGACGAGAGATGGTGGGATAGAGACGAGTCGAAAGTTTTCTCTGTAGCTGGAATGTATAAGTGGCTAAATGACGGGGGTCATAGATGTAAAGACCAAGCGGTTATTTGGGGAGCTCACGTACCTTTCAAAGTAAAAGTTTTTTGTTGGCTGGTACACAAAGATGCCATTCTATCGAAAGTAAATCTACAGAAAAGGAACATGCTTGTCGATGTTACTTGCGATTTGTGCAGGAGTTCAGAGGAGGATGTCAATCATCTTCTATTCCAATGCTCCAAAGCTAGATTAATCTGGGAGGTTGTTTGTAGGGGATTTGGAATTGAGCGGGTACCGAATTCAATAGTGGACATTTGGGGGGGTTTTAGAGAGGGTCACATTAGGGCGGGGGATATTAAGGATTGGGATATTGCAATAGCAGCTTCGATGTGGAACCTGTGGCTAGAGAGAAACGATTTCATTTTTAGAAATATCTCATATTCATTAAATTTCTCCATGCATATAATTTTTTCTCTGATTCACGATTGGGCAGGTGCGGAAGAAGCCGCTAAGAGGAGGAGGATCATCGAAGAGGAATAGCAAGGAAGGAGATCTTAGGTGGACTTTGCCTCTTCAGGGATGCGATAGATTGTTCATGCATTCAAGAGAAGGGGCGAAGGAAGAAGTTATTTTGGTTTTAATATAGGGCTACCTTTATTTTGATGTATTTCTATGCTGTTGTTTTTCGTTCCGTTTGATGTTGTCAGTTTTAGCAAGATGTTATGTACTACTTTGTTTCTTTAAATCTCTTTAATGAAACGATGACTGCTGTCATCTTTTATCAAAAAAAAAAAACGATTGCAACGCAAATCCATTTTTTTAAATTCTATTTGCCAAATACCCAAAATTTGGGTCAAGACGAACTACAGATGCTCTAAGTTATCTGATTGGCGGATTTTGTGGCACTAATAAGATGATTCAGAACAGAAAGATATAAAATAATCAGGAAATGCTGCTTTTAAGTACAACTTGAAAGCACCTTTTTGATATACAAACATGTCTACTCTACATTTTCTTTTTTCGTATTAAAACATGGCTACATCTCCTGTACATTGCTAATTAATTCACAAGTTTTGTGGAGAATTTGTTTTCATGTTCCAGCAATTCATTGTTAGCTGATTTAGGACTCACGCGGATTCATTATGAAAACACGGTCGGTCAGAAGGTTTGATTATATATGCATGGGTATATTACTGGGAAGAATTCGGAACCAATATTTAGAGCATCCACAGTCGTTTTGTATATTTGCCAATTTGCCATTTTTTGGCAAATGGATCGCTGCAATCGTTTTCTATTTTGCCATATTTTGACAAATGGCCTACAGTGAATTCTCAAAATGAGAAACAAAATAGCGATTCTCAAATTATAGAGGACGGTTTAACATATACCGTCCCGCTTATTTTAAATTTTTTTAATCCAGTCGAACGGTATAACATATACCATCCCAAAAATTCATATACCGTCCCAAAAATTATTTAATTTTTTTTATTTTAAAATAGGGGTCGGACGGTATAACATATACCGTCCTTCCTCTAATTATTTTTAATTGATTTTTTTTTTAAAAAAATTCTCCTAAGACGGGATATGTTATCCCGTATGATCACCAAAGTGATCGGACGGGACAACATGTCCCGTCCCATGGAGTTTGAAATTTTTTTTTTAAAAAATATTATTTTGTTCCCAAAACACCCTTCAACGTCTCTTTGCTTTAAATCTCAGATGGCTATAATTTTAAAACGGCCATATCGGATCAAAATTAGTATAAATATTCCACATTCCTCAACAACAGGGTGTACAATATTCACAACCAATTCATAGCAAACAACTCTTCCTACCGAGACCGAAAGCTAAGTCTGAGAAAAAAATTTCAACAACAATGGCAGCTTCAACCAGGGGTTCAAGAGGCAGAGCCTATACAGCAAGTGAAGATGTTATTCTTTCACAAAGTTGGATAGCAATTAGTCAAGATCCAACAATTGGTGTGGACCAATCAGGTAGCCAATTTAGGGATCGTATATTCAACACCTTCAAAGGTATATTAGGCATTCCGACAGATCGGACATCGGTATCGCTTAGTAGTAGATTTCACATTATTTCCAAAGATGTGTCTCTATTTGTTGCTAAATTGGCGAGTTACAAATAGAGCGGCGAGCGGAACCACCGAGGCCGATAAGGTAAGTTTATTTGAAATATATATTTATAGTTTTTTGAATGCATTGTTAGAGTTTTTAATTAGTGTTGATTGTAAATTCTTTTTTCTTCAAGATATGGGAAGCAAGAACCGAATATATGCATTCCACTAGCAAAGCTTTCCGATTTGAAGAATGTTATGAATTACTAAAGAATTTGCCCAAATTTTCTCTACGTACAACGAGTGTCTTTGAGTATGGCATTGGAACACAATCATCTGGTGTTGGTAGCAGTCAACGTACGCCCCTAAATGTTGACTCTCCCAACTCGGACGTAGCGGCTGGCGGTGAATCCTCTACACCACTGTCCCGGCCACCCGGACGCAAAGCGGAAAAAAGGAAGGCAAAAAATAAAGCGGATAGTTCTGACGAGGCTATGCTTGAAAAGACGAGAAGATTTAACTCCTGCTATATTAAGACACAAGGACGTAGAATACAAGCAACGGAATTGAAACTTGCTTTGAAAAAAAAGACCAGGACATGAAAGAGCAAATGGAGGAAGATCGAATAATGGGGTTGGACCTCACTCAATATACGGATGATCAATGTTATTATTTCATTTGTAGGCAACGTCAAATCATGGAAAAAAGAGGTTTCATTAGGGATTAAAATGTAAGACTAATTATTTCTTTAAGGGTTTGAAGAATTAAACAACTTGTATTGTCAATTTTAAATTCAATGTAAGACCTGCAGTGAATTTTACTTTCAATGTATTAAGTTTTTAATTGAACGTATTAAAAACGGAGTTTAATGTGTACAATTCATGTAATACAATTTGACCTTTTCATGTATACCTTCTTCTCTTTCATCCTCAACAATCATATTATGTAAAATAATACAAGTTTTTATTATATAGGACAGACTTTCTGCAACCCACATTCTAGCTGGCCCTTTCACTATTGCAAACCGTGCTTGTAAAACCCCGAATGCTCGTTCGACGTCTTTACATGCACCTTCTTGCATCTGAGCAAATTTTTTCTTCTTTTGTGTCTCAGGTGCAGTGTAGGTTTGACTATAGTAGCCAATGTGGGGTAGATTCCATCTACCAAATAGTACCCCATGGAGTAATGATGATTGTTTATAACATAATTAGCTGGAGGTGCACAACCATTAAAAATATCATTAAATAATGTAGATCGGTTAAGTACGTTCAAATCATTATTGCTTCCCGACATTCCAAAAAATGAATGCCAAAACTAGAGATCATAGGACACAACTGCTTCAAGTATAATTGTAGGCTCACGGACATGACATGTATATTGACCATGCCAAGCTGCAGGGCAATTTTTCCAAACCCAGTGTATGCAATCTACACTACCCAACATACCCGGGAATCCACGAGTTTTATTCTCTGCGAGGAGTCTGTTTACATCATCTGCATTGGGTTTTCTTGTATATTGCCGACCAAAAATATTAACAATTGCAATACAAAATCTGCGTACCGTGTTGAGCATTGTCGTTTCCCCAATTCTAACATATTCATCGATTGCATCAGCAGAAGATCCATACGCTAAACAACGCATTGCAGTTGTTAAAATCTGTATAGGAGACAAGCCAGCCGCGTTTGTAGCATCTGTTCGTTGTTGAAAATATTGATCATAACCAACGCATGCTTCAAGTACCCTCATGAAAAGAGGCCGACGCATTCGAAAGCGGCGACGGAAAATAGTATCGGAATAAACTGAATTGTCGCAAAAATAATCCCGCATCAAACGGTTGTGGCCTTCAACTCTCTCACGGCGAATATAACGGCAATGCAAATCTCGTTGTGAAGTGAGATTACCCAAAGCTCTTTGCTGCATGCGCTTGTTGAACATGATTGCCACATCGTCTTCTTCATCTCATTCATCGGACGAGTCAGTGGAAGTTGAAGAAGAAGAGAAATGAGACATTTTTTTTGGGTTCTCTGTTGAAGATGTTGAGATTTTTGGTCTGATGGTTAAAAAAGCTGAGTGCTTGGACATGTATAAATAGATCTTGTATACTCTTCACGTGATACATAATGCCCAGAATTGAAATGTGGAATGGAACAAATTCTAGGTTGGCGTGCATTGACCAATTGAAAATTTCTTAAGATAAATCATCACATGTTGCCATTTCCACAAATTTGATGGTGTGCCCAAAATACCAAAACATGGTGTACCCAAAATACCCATACAACGTTATATGAAGGCAAATTTAATACAAACTAACAATGTTACTAATCATATTGGGTGTTTGGCACAAATGAAGGGGTCCGTGTGGAATCCTCAGAACCTTCTGTCTGCCGCGATGTGGAAGGGCGATGCCTCGATACCGATCGCCTTCCTGTTACTGCTATCGGGGGAACTGAATCTCGTAGCACCATTTTTTCAATAATAAATTTTCACAGTAGTTCCTGGCATTGTCTATACAGCTCCTCCTACAAATGAAATAGTAATATATAAAATTAACAAAATCAACATAAACCAAATACAGATATTAATAATTGAGTCATATTCTTACGTATGATTGATCGTCGCGTGGTTGAAACTCAAAAATTTCCTAACCAAGTTCTCCTGTTATTGTACCGCCCGTGAATATGGGTGCTTCAACTAAGGGCTCACCATAAAATGTTGGTCTGTCAAGCACCGGTTGTGTTGGATATTGTTTGGGCGTATAAAAAGGTGTTGGAAATGGCAAATGGGTAGATGGATCGCTGCAACTAGCTGCTCCTATGAAACCAACGTTAGCTCCATGCGACAGATTAGGCATAATAGGACCAATTGACACCTTCGCCCAATACTAATCATATACCCTTTGTGGAACAAGACAGACCATTCTAGAAGCATCAATAGGAGGACAGAACTCATGTGCTTTCATTCTAGACAGTCTTAGGAGGATTTGATGGGATAGCAATAACCCCATTTACTTGCCGATAACATCGATCACCGAGATACCAGACCCCCTACATTTAAACTATAATTAGCGCTAACAATCATAAGTAAAGTAAGTATTAAATGAATAACTGTATATATTATTACCTGACTACCATATTGGAAGATACAGCGGTGGCGAGATAAGATCATCGCACATTGAACATCATACTCGTTTTCATATTTGGGTCCATCATATGGTTGCCATATAATAGATGCTGCTGACCTCATCTCTAGCTGACTCCGGGCCATGGATATATTGTAACGTATCATATCACAACTTGTTTGATCCAAATTACTGCAATTCCAACGTGAAATTTTTGGTCGAATATCCGCATTTTGGTAGTGGATTGCAAAGTCTACGGTTCGATCACTCATTGGTGTACAAATACTTGTGTATTCATATGCCCAGTACTAAAAGAAACACATATATGAATATTTATTGTTAATAATTGGAACATTAATATTTTGAATTTTAAATATTGTAACAAAATAAATAACATTGTTTAATAAGATTATCTCCAGTACTTGCCACGGGCCGTTAAATGCTTTCAATTTAAGTCGGCTATAAGAATCCAAAGACATATATAGCAATGCCAAAGATGGACTACCCCAATCATGCGTACTAACAACATTCAAATCTTCAAAAGCAGCAAGGAAACCACATCTCACTACACCGGAAGCATTGGGCAGAAGAAACTCACCCACAAGGTACATGAAAAAAGCTCTGCCAACTTTCATTGCCACTATAGGATCGGCTATAGCTGCATCTATTGATTCCTTCACAAAATACTTCTTTAAGAAAGAGATACGTATTCCGTGAGATTTCCAATCTTCCGGTGTAATTTCTAGGAAGAAATTAGACTGGACAACCTCAAAGGGGTATGCATCGTCATTACATGGCAGAAACTCACCGACTCCAATAGATAAACCGGTTAGCATTGCCCAGTCTAACGGGGTAAATCCCAACTCACCGCTAGGAAGGTGGAATGTGTGGGTCGTATTCCATCATCTCTCAACCAAAGCCTCAACAAGACGCGCAGAGGACTTCTCTGTATCGATAGTAAAAAAAAGGACCAACCCGCATTGTCGATGAGCTGCTTTATTATAGGGACAGTGCAAACTAGCTTGTAGGCCTTTATCGGTCCCTTCCAATTTCCTCTGAAATTAACAAATCCACCTATAGATTCCTCCGTAATTAGCTTACAAATGTGCTGTCCATCATCGACAACTCTGACCCACTCTGATGGATCGCTATAATTGATAGGCGCAGTTGTTTCTTCTTCACTTCTGTTTTGTGACGGTGCGGACTGTGATGGTGCGAACTCTGACCAACACCTTGATTTAACTTTCCCAATAAATCGCCTAATTGAAGAAGATATTGCAAATATTTCGTAGCGAGAGGGAAAGAGAAGTTAAGAAATTTGAAGAGGGAAAGAGAAGAGCCGAGAGCAAATAATTTTTTTAAGAACAATGCGTAGGAAGAGCACAATGAGCAACTCCAATTCATATGGGAGGATTTATAATGTTTTGCAACGTTGAAAGGAGGGGTATTATCGTCATTTAATATCAAAAGAGGTGGGGCAAACTCATTTAAGCTTTAAATAAAGTTAAATTAAGTTGCTTTTTATAGGATAACGCCAAGAATAATTTCCCCATTTCTAGGACGGGATATGTTATCCCGTCCGACAATATAACTTTTTTTTTTTTTTAATTTTTTTATTTAAAGGGACGGTATTTGTTATACCGTCTCTCCCATTTTTTTTAAAAAAATAATGCACGACGGTATATGTTATACCGCCCCGCGCTTATTTTTTTTTAAAAAAAAGAGAGGGACGGGAAATGTTTTCCCGTCTCTTTCTTTTATTCTTTGACACGTAAGCGGACAGTACAACATGTACCGTCCGACTACGTAAATGAGAAAAATATAGCAAACAACCACTACACAACCTTCCCCTATATGCTATTACTGTAGCTGCCATATTTGCCAATTTGAGAAATGCCATTGTGGATGCTCTTATGGTTCCAAATAGTATGAAAAATATCTTTCAAAAAAACTTGAATTCATTCCAAATTCCAAGGCCTTTAAAACATTCTTTTGTTGCTACAACTGATTCATAAGCTTATCAATGAATACATACAACTCATATAAGTTTATAAATAGAACTAGTATAATGCACGTGCGATGCATGTGTTAATTTTTTAAAAATTAAAGTAAAAATTGTGATGTACACGTGCGAAGCACGTCATAATAAATATAACTTTTTTGATAGTAAATATATATTTTAAAAACAATATAACATAGCACGTGCGATGCACGTGTTAGTAATATGTACATCTCTAATCTCTAATATTATAATGGGAGAGTTGGACGTGACGTGAGGAGCACGTGTTAATAAAAAAAAATTAAGTAAAAAATTTTGATGTAAACGTGCGGTGCATGTGCTAATTTAAAATTTTTAAAGTAAAAAATACACATGTCAATTAAAAAAAATTAAGTAAAAATGGAAGAGATGGACTTGCGCGTGCAACGCACGGGTTTGTTTGTTGACAAATTACAACTCCAAGTTTCCAAAATGTAGCACCCTATGTTCTGATTGAAACAATGTACAACACATCTGGGTAAGGTGCATGTTTCAGATCATAAGATCAGACCTTCATAGTCATAAAACCTATATCAATAGAAAAGAAAGTCATCAGCTAAAGCTTTGTAACCCATAATGTTTCATCACTTCGCAATTTCTACATTCCGTTTCTAACCCAATTCACAAAGCACTGAAATTGGCTTCTCCAACATTCACATTCCTAAATTAAAACTTGGATACTCTAATCTAAAAACTCTCCACATCTGAATCAACAGTTAAGATATCAATTTAAACAATTTAAAGCAGGGAATACTACTCACAGCAAGAAAATTGTTAACAATTCCCCACTTGTATTACTCAAATCCATACCATATCCTCACTCACATGTAGTAACTTGAATCGCAAATTATGTAATATAAGTTAATGAATGAGATTTATATTTCTCAGGGTAATTAATGAGATGTAAAGCAGAATATATTACTCAAATGCAATAATTTTTACAATAATAATTACAGGAACCGAACCATGCTCTTGAGTTGGCTCATTTCTTCACCCATCTTCCTCTTTATCTCAATCCGGACCTCATTAATGGCTGCCTCAAGATTCTGCTTCAGTGATTCCAGCACAGGCACACTGTACTCCTCACTCTCGTCAATATTCATAAACCTGTAGTTTCCACAGTAACAATTAGACTAAATATACTGTCTTTCCCAATGCAATGCACATATTCACTTACAACATTCTGGTCTATCCACAAAACCACCTTTGCATGGTATATAAATTGTTATATGGTATTTGAGATGTTTCTACACCTTTTTCTGCTGCAGGCCTTCAGTTCAAGAGTTAACTATCGAGCATTGGAGAAATTATACACTGTATGATCTCTCAAATTCATCTTATGCTTTTCGTATTTCTTACTTGACTTTATATATGTGTTATTTTTGAAGTCCTATTTATCAACATATTCACCTGCTCATATTTGTGGAGAATTAGTATCTCTTTACTATAATTTGAGCGTATGAAACTATCTATACTTTTCTTTTATATTATGATGATGGTGTTCTTGCAATTTTAGTGCAACTACTAAACAAATGTAAAGTTGTTTTTGATTTTTGAAGAATCCATATCACATAAAACAATGTATATCTTGTCATGCAATAAAGAAAACGGCCAACTGGATGGGCCTTAACAGTTGTCCCATTCATCACATGATACAGTACCCGTAAATAAAATGAAGATATAACAACTGGATGGGTCGTAATTTTAGTGTAATGCAGGTGCGATGCACGAATACAAAAAGTATAAAGTCATTAAATTAAATAAAATGCTCATAAGAAAAGATATAGTAAATCATTCTTCTTAATAGACAGATACTGTACCCGTAATATATCTTGCTCCCGATCGGAAGGACGTTGACAGGTAACCTTAAGAAGAGCAGTTATTTGTTTCTCATTCAACCTCTTTGAGTACCTCTGGCCTTCAACAATCTTGCATACCTAAGTATGCAGCAATATTAAAAGTTAAATATATCCACACCTGTTGCCCCCACACCCAAAAGAAAACAAACAGCATCACTTCCATTCCTTAAACTTTAACAAATGCTTCCATTCATTTAGCCAAGATGAAGAAAATCTTCAGTAACAACCTACATTGAGATGGTATAAAAAAGTCAATATATATAAATCTTACTAAGCGAATGGCTTCGTCAATGACATTTTTGTATCCTCTTTTGAGCCGATAACGTTTTCCTCACCTGTCAGCATCCGTATCAAAGATGATACCTAGATCAGCCTTGTTCTCATGAACTGCCTGGGTTATAGCTATCATTGCAATTTTATCTTCTAGGTTTGGAATATGGTTGGGAAACATACCTGATGCCATTAGAATATAAAATATGAGTATGTAGTTAATTTCATGCTGGAAAATTCGCTAAGTGCATAGGTATTTTGATAGTATTAATCCATTATTTTCATAGACTATTTAGTTTTTCAATAGTCTTAGGAGAGCAGTGAGAAGCAATATTGTACCCTAGTTCAAATTAAGTTAAGTTTTAAGTATACTAGATTTGCCTGTGGGCGTTCCTACGACACGTCTTCGGAACGATACAGCATGTGAAAATCGTGTGAACAGTAAATAATAATTATGTAGCTCAAGTTTGAATAGTAAAACAATAATTAGTTGTAAATAAAACTCCATGTTTCGATTAGTATATGTTAAAAAATAATTATAAACAGGGATGTAAAATTCAACTTCTTGGAACTTTGAGTGTGGAAAATGATGAAATTTAACTGTTGATGAGATATTTGCTATTTTCAATGTAACATGAGTAATAAAAAAATGCATAAAAAATTTGAAAATTTACAAACCTGAAATATGAAAATATAAATTTATAAGTAAATAGAGAGAGAATGAGAGAGAGAGAAGAGAGAGAAAAATAAATAAATAAAGGAGTTGTTTTGGGGATTTGAATTTGAGTTTTGGGGGAGAATTTTTGGGCGGAAAAATATGTTTTGTAAGGTTAGATCTGGACCATTGATTTCAACCCTATTGAATGAGAGCCACTTGATAGCTTTCTTTGTGTTTTATTATATAGATACCTCACATTTATGCACTAACAGCATGTATATGAAACGTATGTATATGAAACTATTGCCCCCACACCCAAAAGAAAACAAACAGCATCACTTCCATTCCTTAAACTTTAACAAACGCCTCCATTCATTTAGCCAAGATGAAGAAAATCTACAGTAACAACCTACATTGAGATGGTATATAAATATTAATTAAAAAAGAGTCCATATATATAAATCTTACCAAGCGAATGGCTTCGTCAATGACATTTTTGTATACTAATGGAGGTAGATAAACTGGCCATGCCTAGGCAAATGCATTATTCATGTTGGGCATAAAAATAAGCCAGAAAGGTAGACTAAGCACATTTACTTATGACTGTAGTGCACACTATAGGTTTCTTTTTCTTTCTTTTTTTTTTTTTCTTTTGAAAACAATCCAAAATCACAAAAACAAATTCATGCAAATCATTTATACCCGAAAAGGATGGTAGCCGATGAGTTGGAAGTCTGCTCATTGTCAGTAACCGTATCAAAATACATAGCATCAGAAACATAGTACCCTGATGTGCCACTTTCATCACCGTACTGGAAAGAGTAGGAACACTACGAGCTCGAAGAATCCGAAGCAGGGCATAATGCCTCTCCACCCTGGAAAGCGGCAGAGCACCTTTGATCCTCACAACCAATCATCGAGGCCGTCGACGATGTCTGAGGGTCAAAGAACTCCAGCTAAATCTTCATTCATAAAAAAATCCCACCATTGTAAATATAAAAAATAAATCTTAATCAAGGTAAAATTTAATAATAAGGGCTTATTACATTGAGTCCACTGCTTGAAGGGCAGCCATTTCGTCAATGACTATGTCCAACTAAAATCATAGTCAAGACAAAAAATTTGACAACATACCTCCATTGGCAGATAATTTGGCGTCTGTGAGTTATCAACTTGTAGGCATGGCCAGTTTATATGTTGAATATTAAAGCCATAAGTCTCTTGGAATTAGTTTAGACACATGGCTGTGAATGAAGCTAATACATTAGTCATTTAACTCATTATATAAGGCCATATAATATAATGATTAATTCTAAGTAATAAACTATTGAATTATAGGATTCGTATGCTTCTGGAATTGTAGGCTCTTTTAATCTTAAACGAAGTCATATATCATCTAATGTTTTCTATTATTGAAAGATGGTTAATGTACATAGCATTATATAGTAAAGATTAATAAAACTCTACAAATAGTGGAGATATGTCTCTATGCTCTAGCCAATGCCCTAAATATGAGTCATTTTCACAAAGAAAATATGAACCAGAAAAAAAAAACAATTATAAAATTTTTAAGAGACTAATTACATTGCAAAAAGGACAATTATAAAAAATGTACTCATTCTCATCACAACAACGAATAGGGTTTTGTTTATCTCAAGATCAAATTCACCATTGACATTAATAAAGACTTAATTTAAGTTATCACATTTTGGCTTTAGTTGGGGTGTCTCGGACTTAATTAAGTCCAGATCATATTACTATTCCAAACCTTGAAACCTTAATTTGGTTTTTATTTAAACTTGCAAGGCATATCCTCAATCATACACCATCAGGATAACTACAATGCAAAATGAAAATCATCAAAATTTCTCTTATCGTCACAATAACGAATAGGGTTTTGCTTATCTCGAGATCCAATTCACCATTGATTACAGTGCCTCATAATAGTTTGAACTCTTCTTAGAACTTGATTATTTCCGGTTGTTCCTGTATTATTTGTTTAGAAATATGACATAGTTGAGAAGAAGGAAAAAACAGTATTGATAAAACAGAATGCGGAATTAATTCATACCTTCATTCACAACAGAAGTTTCTTCATTATTGTCTGTATTAACCACAAATCCACCTAATTAGCTTTTGAATTAACTTATTGATTAAATATAGTTACTTGGATGGATATGATATCCCCAGACTTTCTACAAATGGTCAGATCCTGTATACTTCAAGTGGATGTTTAATGTTGAATTATATTAGCTGTCTTCTTTCTGAATATGTGCTGGGCTTTTGACTAATCAGAAGCCTTCAGTTCTCCTGGATGTCTTAGGCCATCTCCAACCCATCGCCATTTTGGCGCTGAGTTGGCAGGTGGCGTTGGATTTGGCCTCCAACCCATCGCCATTTTCAGCGCCATAATGGCGTGGATTGGGTTGGGATGAACAGTGGCGTGCCATATATGGCGCGCTACTGTTCACCCAACGCCAAATTTTTTTTTTTTTTAAAAACCCCTAAAAGTTTTGTAATTTTTAATTAAACCCTTATTAAATATTTTCTTAACAAAGTTTATTACATTCTACTCCCAGAAATAAAAATTTAATTTTTTTGTGTTCTATTGAAGATTATTAATTAAATATTAAGTATATTTAATATTTAGAAAATAATACGAAATGTGGCATATTATTGGATCAATACATTAATTTTTTTTTGTTTGTGACTAAGTGGTTAAATAGATAAATAGTGAGGAGTTAAAAGAGAATTAATTTAAAAAGTTGATAAAAAAGAATATGCTGAGAATATTCCTTTTTGGAGTTAGAAATGGAGTTATGGGTTGGAGATGAAGTTACTGTTTGATGTGACAGTTACTCCATTTTGGAGTAAAAGTTGCTCCAAAATGAAGTTGAGGGTTGGAGATTGCCTTAGAAAGTTTTGATTTGTATCTGATCTATAAATGTCAAATAATCAGAAGCCTTCAGTTCTCCTGAATAGCTTAGTGTCGTGTTGTAAAATTAAAACCTAATTAACACTAAAATTAAAAATGGCAACAAAATTAACACTAAACATAAAATTAAAACCTAATTCATAAATATTTGTAGCTCCAGAACAAATCTTCACATCAGAAAACTAAAATGCCAACAAAAAAGATCAAAACTTTATCAAAATCCCACCCAAAAAACCCCTAAAAGTTCACAAAAACGCACACAAAAAACTGATTTTTACAAAACTGAAATGGGTAAAGATGGGAGCTTTGGGATCACCTGAGAAAGGTTGAATGCGGGGACCGACCTCGACCGATGTCTTTCTTCTTCAAGTCTAATCAACAATAAATTCAGGGCAAATTTGGGTTTTTTTTTGATTTAAACCCTAAAAAAGAGAGAGGTGGCGATGGGGCTAAAGAGCGGCGACGGCGACTGGCGAAGCTACGGCGATTGGCGAAGCGATGGCGGGACAAAGCGGTCGATGGTGGAGCGGCAGATGGCGGAGGTGGGCAGCGGGGTTGTTTTTTTGAGAGAGAGGGAGAGGAAGAGACATGCGGGTGGGGAGGGAGAGGAACAGACGTGCGGGTGAGGGTTTGGGATTTTGTTGAATGCACCCGAGGTGTACGGATTCGATGAGTTTGGGTTTTAATTGTATGTGTATTGCACGGGTTGGTAGAATGACAAAATATTTGGGTGCGTTTGTTTTGATATTTTGAATAGAGTATTTTGAATAGAGTATTCTGAATAGAGTTATTCTGAATATGAGTTTAAAAGCTGTTTGTTTATATTGTATTCTGAATATTGATATTCTGAAAGCTGTTTATCTGAAAAAGAGAGTTTAGAAGCTGTTCGGTTATATTTCTAGCTGAAAACTGTATTCTGAAAGCTGTTTTTCTGAAAATGAGTGTTTAAAAGCTGTTCGGTTATATTTCTAGCTGAAAACAGTTATCTAAAAGCTGTTTTTCTGAAAAATAGAGTTTAAAAGCTGTTCGGTTATATTTCTAGCTGAAAACTGTTATCTGAAATCTGTTTTTTCTGAAAAAGAGTGTTTAAAAGCTGTTCGGTTATATTTCTAGCTGAAAACAGTTATCTGAAAGCTGTTTTTCTGAAAAAGAGAGTTTAAAAGCTGTTCGGTTATATTTCTAGCTGAAAACTGTTATCTGAAAGCTGTTTTTCTGAAAAAGAGTGTTTAAAAGCTGTTCGGTTATATTTCTAGCTGAAAACTGTTATCTGAAAGCTATTTTTCTGAAAAAGAGTGTTTAAAAGCTGTTCGGTTATATTTCTAGCTGAAAACTATTATCTGAAAGCTGTTTTTCTGAAAAAGAGTGTTTAAAAGCTATTCGGTTATATTTCTAGCTGAAAACTGTTATCTGAAAGCTGTTTTTCTGAAAAAGAGTGTTTAAAAGCTGTTCGGTTATATTTCTAGCTGAAAACTATTATCTGAAAGCTGTTTTTCTGAAAAAGAGTGTTTAAAAGTTGTTCGGTTATATTTCTAGCTGAAAACTGTATTCTGAAAAAGAGTGTTTAAAAGCTGTTCGGTTATATTTCTGACAATTTTGAATATCAATTTGAAATAATAATAATAATAATAATATATATAATAATAATAATAATAATAATAATAATAATAATAATAATAATAATATATATAAATAATAATAATAATAATATATATATATAATAATAATAATATATATAATAATAATAATAATATATATAATAATAATAATAATAATAATAAATAATAATAATAATAATAATAATAATAATAATAATAATAATAATAATAAATAATAATAATAATCATCATAATAATAATAATAATAATAATAATAATAATAATAATAATAATATATAATAATAATAATAATAATAATAATAATAATAATAATAATAATAATAATAATATATAATAATAATAATAATAATATATAATATAAAAATAATAATAATATGTATAATAATAATAATAATAAATAATAATAATAATAATAATAAATAATAATAATAATAATAATAATAATAATAATAATAATATATATAATAATAATATATAATAATAATAATAATAATAATAATAATAATAATAATAATAATAATATATAATAATAATAATAATAATAATAATATATAATAATAATATATATAATAATAATAATAATATATATAATAATAATAATAATAATAATAATAATAATAATAATAATAATAATAATAATAATAATAATAATAATAATAATAATAATATATAATATAAAAATAATAATAATATATATAATAATAATAATAATAATAAATAATAAATAATAATAATAATAATAATAATAATAATAATAATAATAATAATAATAATAATAATAATAATAATAATAATAATAATATATAATGATAATATATAATAATAATAATAATAATAATAATAATAATAATATATATAATAATAATAATAATAATAATAATAATATATAATAATATATATATATAAAAATAATAATAATAATAATAATAATAATAATAATAATATATATAATAATAATAATAATAATAATAAAATATAATAATAATATATATAATAATAATAATAAAATATAATAATAATATATATAATAATAATAATAATAATAATAATAATAATAATAATAATAATAATAATAATAATAATATATAATAATAATAATAATATATAATAATATTAATAATATATATAATAATAATAATAATAAATAATAATAATAATAATATATATAATAATATATAATAATAATAATATATAATAATAATAATAATAATAATAATAATAATAATAATAATAATAATAATAATAATAATAATATATATAATAATAATATATATATATAATAATAATAATAATATATAATAATAATATATATAATAATAATAATAATAATAATAATAATAATATATATAATAATATATATAATAATAATAATAATATATATAATAATAATAATAATAATAAAGAGAGTAAAGGAGGTGTTTTGGAAAGGAGGTGTTTTGGAAAATAGGGGGTATGAGTATTCTGAATATCAATTCTGAATAGAGCTTAAAACAAACGCCTATTCTGAATAGAGTATTCTGAATACTCTATTCTGAATATCAAAACAAACGGACCCTACAAATGACACTAAAGGCCTTCTCCCATTATAATATTAGTGATTAGAGATCAGAGATTAGAGATTATAGATTATTATTAGATTAGATAAATTAGAGATATAAATAGTAAACCTTAATCCTTATGGTAATGTACAGTTCTGGTGTATTGGTAGAGTTTTTCACACTAAAAGGCTTAAGCCCGGCCCCCATTTTTTTTTCTTTTTTTCAGACTATCAGTTACTCCCTCCCTCCGAAGCAAAGTTCACTATCAGAACCAAAGCATTACTACTACAATACGTGCATTCAACACTTGTTCTCTAACCCTCCCTAACTACTGCATGCACCTCCAACGATTCCCAACGATTCCTGATTAGTCATCGGTGCCGGTGCTGATCCAGGTCTCGACATACATCACTCATCTGCTCCTCCCCTCAAATGCACCTCCTCTTATCAAATGCAGGTCTCGCCACAGCTCCTCCACCGACTGTCTGTCGGAGCTGCCAAGTTGCGTCCCCCAAGCATTTGACGCAGTCAGACTTTGCTTCCTTCATGATGTAGCAGTTTTTTATGCTCTCACTAGTAGAAAATGTCACAATTACAACAAAAATTTTCCTTGTAGAAAAGTGAAATTCCATGGTGAGTGCACATTCGTAAGGGATTTCTTCTCATTCCCTTGTAGTTGTGCAGTTGCGAAATTTCTCCTGATTAATGTATACATTTGCAACGGAATTATAACTATCCCTTGCGAATATTAGCTACAATAGAATATTTGCAAGAGAAGTTGTTCCTTGTTGTCCCCATCCATAAGAGAATATCTACAACAAATTTTTCTCTTGCAGATGTGTTTTAAAAGGGACTTTTCCCGTTGCTGATGAGCAATTACTACAGAAGTTCGCAAGGTAGTCATTCCCTTGCAAATGTTCCCCTATGAATGCAATTGCACGTGTTTTTTCTATTGTTGATTATATTTGGATGGCTTAAACTAGTTAACAAGACTAAGCAACGTATTTTTTCAATTAAGAACATATAATTATTTCACCTATTGATGCACACAATTATATAAACAAAACACAATGTGTCAAAACACAAAAACACACATATATAAACATAACACCAAAATAAGCTTTAATATTATATAGTATAGAACATTCTCATTACAAAATTATATGTTTGTTTCGAAGTACCAAAATACCAACGGTACATTCTAGAAGGAAAGATGAGTTGTCATACTCCAAGAACTACAACAAAAGTTTTCAAAAGTACGTCTAACTCGCCGCTATTGCTTCCATATATCCCTAACTTCACTTTATCAGTCATGGAAGGTCTTCTGCATGTTCCTCATTCTCCTCAGCCTTATAGTCATCGCCACTACATAAAGACTACATGAAAAAGAAACAATATAGAATTAGATAAACATATATAGAGATCACAAAGTTTGTTTCCTCCAGACTGGGTAGTAATCGTTGTGTCATATCCAAGCAATAGGCAAAATAGAACCAGTCTATCAGAGAAGCATGCATCTATATTGAAGACGAAAAAATAGACATACCTCGTTGAGGGCAGGCATGGAAGTAAGACCAAACAACACCATGTGAAGATGTCGACAATGCAAAGCCTGTTCGCAGCTTCACATTCTCACTAACCATTGCTACAACTTCTGTAATAGTACTATGTACTGTTGTTTCTCCAAATATTTTTGGGCGATCCAAGTTAATTTTCATGTTCTACAGTACAGCAAAATAAAGGATAATTATGTAAGAATATTAACATGGTATATTTTTCTCGCTGCGATAGAGCACAAATAATAGGCGAGATATCTTCAAATTTAAACTTACCTCAATGACTTTCCCTTGAAAAATATCACCATCCAAATATTTAGATGCCCAGTCATCTCCATGAGAAGATGTGCTTAAATTTTCTTCTTCATCAACCTTACAAGTTGTATTTGCAGAACCAAGATTAACTTCTCTTACTTGATCTTCATATCTTGAATGCACTTCACCACCCATATGTTGAACTTTCTGAAGGACAGAATAAGTAAGACTTCTTTTTTGCAGTACTTAATAAAACTACACTAGCATTAACAACATAAACAAAAGAAGTAAACAAAGTTTTTACCAACGTTCAATTTTTGGCTATTGTTGGGTGAAAAGCATGATAGCCTGAACATTTTAACCGAGGGAGAAAGGCTTCAATGGTTACCTACAGAGGGCAGGTAGAATCTTAGCCACTGCTAATATTAACCATAATTGAGAGAAAGACCCTGCAGTGCACGACAAAGTTTCCAAATTGAAGATGATTTTGATCGATGCAGAAAGAATGACGAGATTACCTAGCCTGTTACAGAAAGAATGACGAGATTACCCAAAAGCACTAGTCAGTTTGGTATCTAAACAGAATAATTAAATGTTAGAAGCACACATGAGAACCCATATTAATAAACATACACAATTAGTTAAATAAAAGGAGAGCACTTTTTCCATAGTTACTAAAGCAAAATATAGTAGAGTAAAACAAAATTCCCTTTTCTAGTAAGATAGACAAACACTGAAAGATGCATCTATTAGAAATTTAACAGTAGCTCCAACAGGGGATAATTTGTAGTAAGTTATACTTGGACTAAGTAAGTTAAGAAGGACATGGTATGTATAACTTAATGAGTCGCAGGCTCAGAACACATTTATATATAAGGATTATTCAAATCAAGTACTTACTAAGACACACACTGTCCTTTCTCAAGTGTTTTAACATTTCGAGAATTCTTGTGTGTGATAGGGATTCACGAATAAGTAACTACAAGAATTTTCCATCAATTTGAAAATTATGGTGATGTAGCCAATGGGTAAAACCTCATCCAGTCTCAAGCATGTGAAACTGGAAAAAAAATCTCTAAAAAGAATTACTAAATCTATTCCAAGAACTATCTTGAGAACTACACAACCAAACTCTTCCAAACCAACATTACAACATTAATCGCAAAGTGAATAGAAACCATAACCAAAGAAACAACCCAAAAGCAAAAGAGACCAGTATCTCACCTTTTTTTGTCGGGGAGGGGTTGTCCTCACTACCTTACCTTTCCCCGTAACCCGAAACTGCTTCGCAGAAGCCTTCAAAACCAAACCAACATAGAATAACAAGACATGGGTTCTTCTGCCAATGACGCACAGATTACAAAGCAGAGCTCAGAAATGTACCTTGTGTGTCTTCATCTTGTACCCTTTGTGAGCGAAGACAGGGCATACTCTAGCGATTTAGGGGGTCATCAATTTGGAGGTGTGGGAGGGCGTCGAGCATCGAGGAGTAGCGTCGGTTTGGATTTTGAAGCGGCGGGGAGAAGACAAATGAGCTGGGGTTTTTTGGAGGAATGAGCTAGGGTTTCGATTAGAGGGGAAAGAGAGATCGTGAACGAGCGCCCAAGAAGAAGGAAAAGAAATGAGATGGTGAGCAGTGAAATCCCCAAAATGCCTCTGATAACTTAGGCAGATCTCTTCATTTGGGCGGAATAGATCTCAGCCATCGGATCGAGATCTAACTGCTGAGATCTTCAGCTCACGATAAGAAGATTAGCTCACAATCTCATAATAGACTAACTCTCTCTCTCTCTCTCTCTCTCTCTCTCTCTCTCTCTCTCTCTCTCTCTCTCTATCTATATATATATATATATATATATATATATATATATATATATATATAGAGAGAGAGAGAGAGAGAGAGAGAGAGAGAGAGAGAGAGAGAGAGAGAGATCTGGTTTTGGTTAAGGGGGAGAATTTATTTTTAAAAAACAATTTTACGTGTTTAATATTGAAGATTAAAAAATTGCTTTAGCAACGGAATATATTATGTTACAAATGTTCCCTTGCAAATGTTGCAACTGCAACAAATTAATAAAATCTCTTGCGGATGTAAAAAATATTCACAACGAAAGAGTTTGTTGTGATTAATCCGTTGTAGATGGTAGCACTAGCAAGAAAATTTTAGTGCTCCTAAATAATTCGTTGTTATTGCAAGGTTTTCTACTAGTGTCTTGAGGTTTTGGTAAACGCATATTCGGTTTTGGATAGTGTGGCTGAGACTGCAGCTCGAGCCCACCACTGCATAGTTCGGTGCGTGGAGGAAGGGGAGAAAAAGGAGAGGGTGCAGATGCAGAAGGAGCGACGACTGATGAGACTCAAATAATTGTTTATTCCAAGTAGAAAGTTCAATACAAAGGTTCACCCAGTCAGTCCATAACTGCCTCGAGGTCTTATTGAAATCATAAAAACTAGTATAATGTAAGTGTAATGCACGTCTACAAAAAGTATAGTCATCAAATTAAATGAACTAATAATTTACTTGTGTGATGCACGTCTTAATAAATATAGTTTTTTAAAAGTAAAAATTTAGGCGTAGTCTGAGTTTGAACCTAAGACTCCTTTATAATAGTTATGCACATGTGTTGCACACCTTGATAGATTTACAAATGAAGTAGCAGAAGAAGAAGTAACTAAAGTAGTAGTACTACTAGATGAAAAACTTCTATCATAAAAATCATAAAAGTTATTTAATGTTGCTTCAAATTTAACTAAAAATGTTCCTAAATCAATTTCAGATTCATCTTCCCCAAGTAAATTAAAAAATATTTCAGTCAAACTCTTCGTACCTTCTAATTTGATACGAGGATCCATCACAGTAGTAATACAATACAACATAGGAGGAGGATTAAAATACTTCAAAATTTTGGTGTATGCAGGTTTCACAATATGACCAATAAAAGCATCATCGATCATTTCTTTGAAAGTTTGCATCATAGTAACTATTGAAATAAAAATGCTACTAGAAGTAGATTCATAAGATTTTGAAAATTTTAAAGTTGCGATTTTAAAGGTTCTAAAAATTTTAACAAAGATTCGGCATAAAACCAAGCTTGGGGAGTCATTTCAAAATTTGACATATTTTTTGTCATACAAAAATCATTTATACATGCTTTATATTTAGTAAAAACATGTAGCAAATCAAAAGTAGAGTTCCATCAGTGTTTAACATCCTTTGGAAATTTTCTAAAATGTACATTTTAAAGCCTACACCAAGCTTTCCATTCTTGAAATATAGGGCCATTTAATGCAATAAAATGTACACAATTTTTAATGTTAACTACATATGGGTTGGCTATTTTTAATGCATCTTGAACACATAAATTTAAAATATGACATGCACATCTAATATGAAAAATATTGTCAGATGGAGGGTTTAATGTGGTATGTAATATACTAATTAACGCATTGTTGTTAGATGCATTATCAAAACTTATACACATAATTTTATCACGAATATGAAAAACATCACAAATTTCTAAAATACGATTTACAATTTCATTACCACTATGGGGATAGGGCAACGCGGCAAGTGATATGATTCTTTTTTGAATAATCCAATCACTGTCGATCCAGTGACAAATTATTCTCATCATTGGAATGTTGTTGCAACCCTTCCAACAATCGGAAATTAAAGAAACTCTACAAGTTAAACTTCATAAAATGGCAATCAAAGCTTCTCTCATTTCATGTACATTTTTTAAAAATCCGACTTCAAAGTATTTCTAGGGATTCTTTTAAAATGCGGGTTTAATGCGGTTTGATTAAAAGTGTCTAAGTCCATACTCTCGGAATAGAAAAATGGTAACTCTTCCTTAATTACTAGTCGAGTCATTTTCCGACGAACAAGTTCAGGATCATAAGAGTGGCTATCAACTATACTGGTCCTAGGATGAATTTTTTGTTGGCCGGGTAGGTCTACAAGAAGTTCTTTTTGTATATTTTGGATGTGTCGTTTTATTGTACCCATCCCCTCACCTTTCTTCCATTTGTATGCCTTCGAACATATTTTAGAAATTTTTATACCTATACCCAGATTTTCTTCGTCCAGAATATAATCATAAAATTTGTGTCAATCACTAGTTTTCCCTCTAGTTTTCCTACTACCACCCAGTTGTGTTGTTTCAGTTGCTGGTGTTTGTGGTTCTTCTTCTATGTCTATGTCTCCCACAAATACATCGTGTGTACCAATATGTCCGGTCATAGGGTAATCTTTGGCAGGCTCATTTTGTGGGACAATTGGAGGCCTACGAGAAATGCCGGTGGAACCTTGCCCATTTTGGCTACGACTGCTATTTCGTGATCTAGACATGTTGATATAGTAGTGTATGTGAAAAAATTAAATACAATCTAGGAGAGATAAGTTTTTTAAAAAAATCTAGATTACAATAGGAGGGTTGTGAGAGAGAAGATCAAAAAACTAACAAACAAATATGATAAAAAAAATTATAACTACAAAAAAATATCAAGATAATAAGAGGGTTGTGAAATTTTGATACCTTACTTCGCGGATACTCGTATATCGAATGAGATTGAAAATAAAAGTAGAAGTAGAAGTAGAAGTCCGGACTTGTATATAGAAAGAAGGAGAACTTCTTTGTTGGAGCCTTGGATGTAATACCCTGATTTTCCAAATTAATGAAAATTATTTATTTTGGCACGTAGTATGCACGTGTAATATTTTGGTTAATGTTTTCATCAAGATGAGTAAAGATATTTCAATTTGTGCTTTTAATCGTTTTTGTATCAAAGCCCTATTTTAATAAAAAGCCCTTTTTTCATTCTTAAAGCCCAAAATATAACGCATTCTTTTATTTTTAAATAACTATTGTTTTGGGCCATTTATTTAAGCCCATGGTTTAATTCCATTTTATTTACAACTTGTAATGTGTAACACTTTTAAAGACTTTTTATTTTTGTACAAGTTTCTTGTTAAGGTGACTAGTGCATGCACGTGCATTTCACATACACATGCATGAGCACACTTTTCTTGGCCGGATTGGGTAAGGAGTGGATTTTAGTCATGGGTGGTTATTTAGAGTGTGGGTAGTTATTACAACTCCCTAGTCCATCCTAGCCCTTGACCCTATAACTATCTACTAAATCCTAGCCCTCCATCTCACCCAAAATGGTGTATAAATACCCCTCTCTCTTAGACATCTTATACACTAAAAAAATCCCTTGAAAGAAGATATATATACTACATTGTAGAGTTGGTGAGTGAGAGCTCTTTTGGAGGCCGATCATCTCTGCAGAGGCGTTCTCGGTATGGAGCAAGGAGCAAGGAGCAAGGAGTCATGCATTGCATTAAGAAGCCTTACGGGATTCGGTTATTTTGTCAATAAGGTGGGTGTTCTCAGGACTTCTAATGTAGAAATTATGTTATGGCAATAATGATTGTTACCATGCTTGTGAAAAGTAAGTTTAACTATATTAGATTGCCCTGTGTATGTTTATGATGAAAGTTGTGAAAGACTAATAATGAAGTAATGACACTGTAAATAAGATCGGAATAGGCCTGTACAGTCGACTGTCACATGGACAAGTCGACTGGTATGAGGTGAATGTTTTCAGGATTTTTATTAGAAAATTTAATAGGGTATGTGTGCACAAACTAAAGTGATAGAATGGTTGCTAAATTCATATCCTCCATGTTGTATATGACTGAGGAGACATGAACGGATGAAAAAGAACTAGTGATAATTAGAAGAAAAAAAACTGGGAATAACCCGTACAGCCGACTGTTGATGTAAACAGCCGACCGAGATTGAATTAAATTAAGAATAGTCCCGAAATTTCATGAAACGAAGTATTTTTATTGTGATATTCTAGTGTGCTAAATTGAGATTTAGTATTCATTTCTGCTAGTAAATGATGAGTAAATGAAAATGCATGCTCAACATTTCCCTTGAGGAAAGAAAACATTAGTTATGCGAAATTATATGTTGTGGTGTCAGTGAACAGCTAAGAATATTACATGTTTATGTAGTATGAATATATTGTAATGTGACACAATGATGCATGTGAATGGAAGAACAGAGGGAAGATAATTCCTTAAATTGAAATTCAACCTGTTCAGTCGACTTAATGCAAGTAGCAAGTCGACTGAGCTGAGCATGAAAATTGTAATTGAAACCCCAGGACAGACGACTGATGGAATGACAGTCGACTGTCACGTGAATGATATTTGAACATGGAAAATTTCGGAGCAGCCGACTGGCCATGTGCAGCAGTCGACTCTCCTGAGAAGTTATGAAGAACTTGATTTGACTAAACAAGTCGACTGGACTTTCTCCAAGTCGACTGTCCAGAATATTTTGAGAGTCAGAGATCTTATTTGGTTTATGTTAAAAGTTGTGAATTTTATGGTTGATGTTGGTAAACTCTATTTGCTGTGGCATGAATTTACATGAAATGAATCATCGATCTGAATTGAGAATTCAATGAATATGAAAGTTAAGATCATGATAAAGAAAGTCTGTGAGACTATTAAATGAATTATGAGTTGAAAATGCTCAAATTGGAAGTTGTGAATGGGAAATTGAAACAAAAGAGTAGCTAAGTCTCCCCCGGCATTTGGAAATAAAATGAAATGAAATGAGAATTGAAAGACCAAGGTTGGTTATGTGTGAAGGAAATGAATAAGTCCGGTTTAGTGGAGAGGCTAACTCTAGAGCTTTGATTTTTATTCATGATTCTAATAATTAGTACATAGTGGAGATGTGATGAAAGTGAGAGAAAAACACGAGTATGAGAACTAGGGTTTACGGTGCGGGTGTGTGAGCCACAGAATGCATGCTTGATGAGTCAAGACATGGCGTGGGCACAACTCAGAATGATCAGACTCTAGCCATGCTTGTGGAATGTTTGGTGACTGCAAGAGGATCGTGTGCCATGAAGTGAGGCTGAATTGCCACAGAATGCATGCTTGATGAGTCAAGACATGGCGTGGGATTCCCCTCTAGAATTTTCTGTACACGAGCTTGTACTCATAGATCATCTAGGATACTCACCGTAATTACAGTAGTAGATTAAGTCATGGCGAGGGATTGAACCCTACAAGAATGAAGAACGATTAAGAGGCTTGCCCTCGGACCTATGTAGTATGGGATGTATAGAATCCGAACAAGTGTGCATTAGTGTCATGTAAATTAAACAACTGCATTAAGGATTTAGTGCACGAACACGACACGACATCATTAAGATTTTCCCCTTTTACTTTATTATGATATGTGAATAAGTTTGTGATCTGTTAAGAAATGAGAATCGTTATACTGTTTCTGGCATAGAGAGGATGGCCATGTATAATTATCGTCGGTTGAATAAACTAACGTACCTACAGTTTTGTATGCAGGATAAATGGCATGAAAAAGATTAAAGAGGAACAAATGCTTAAAGATTCATTCAATGTTGTTGTACATTTGTTCATTGTTGTAAATTTTACTTCCGCTGTGCAATGTAAATGTAATATTGATGTAAACTACAATGTAAAGTGAAAAGTTTAAATTTCCTCATAAAATTGTACTAAGAGAAGCGAAAAGATCCTGTAGAACATCTCGAATTCAGTGTATTTGGAATTCGGGGCGTTACAGAGTGGTATCAGAGCCACGCTTTTCTATGCTTTTCATATTGGTACAAATTTATAAGGAACGACACCCTAGAAGTGGACATTAGAGCATGTGTTTGAGTCTAGAGATTTAAATGTAAGTGACTTACATTTGTGTTGCTCTAAGACTTATGCTTCTTTTTCTCTATTCTAAGATGGCTGATCACTTCGACCCTGCGGGAGACGACGACTGGCATATCATTGAGGAAGAGTACCATCCTGGACAGGCTGATCCCGAGGAAGAGTACCATCCTGGGCAAGCAGATTCTGATGAGGTGGAGTGGCCTGAATCTCGAGAGATTACCCCACCTCTAGACTCGCCCGACGATTCTTCTTCTGATGAAGAAGAGGGACCAGTTTTGAGTAGTTTTGTGGCTTCTCTCCAGCGGCAAGTTGAAACACTGCGAGAGAGAGTCGGATTATTGGAGGCTCAGCTGGCAAAGCGGAAGGACGACTTTTCAGTTCTCAGTCATCGGGTGTGGGAACTTGAGAAGATGAAGAACCTGACAGATGTGCTGAAGGATGAAGTTGATGAACTACGTGGAGAACTTCGAGAGGCGAAGAGGAACCGTAGGAGTTAGATTGTTGTAGCTTATATTTTCTTTCATTCTGATGTTAAGAAATGTTTTCAATTCGAATGTATAAAGTTTGGAATTCAATGAAATGCAAGTTGATTTAAATTCTTGTCTTATACTTCGAATTTAATGGATCTTTTGCATCAGAATATGTCGAGAAGAGGAGCTAGAAATGGTGAGGGATTGGATCTGGAGACGGAACTTGCGAGAGTCTACCAGACGCTTAATGCCGTGGCTTAGAACCAAGGAAGGGGACCTGCGAATCCGGTGCCTGAGGCGATTAAACTAGTGGAATCATTCAAGAGAATGAAACCACCTGTATTCGAGGGAAAGTCAGATCCAGATGCGGCTGACAACTGGATTCGTCAAGTGGAGACAATCTTTGAGGTGTTGGAGACCCCGGAAGGCAGTAAGGTCAAATTGGCGACTCTGCAATTTGAGAAGGACGTGGCTGTGTGGTGGCAGTCGATGAAGAGGACCATGGGAGGCATAGTGCTTGGCTGGGGGGAATTTCTGGAAGAATTCCACAGTCACTATTTCCCCTCCGATGTTCAAGAAAAGAAGGCTATGGAGTTTCTGTCGCTACAGCAAGGCAGCATGTCAGTGAGAGAGTACGAGACTAAGTTTACTCAGCTCTCTAGGTATGCTCCAGAACTGGTGATGGATGAAGCTAAGAAGGCTCGTAAGTTCGAGCATGGATTGAGACCGAGCTTGAAGTCCCGAATGATACCTCTTGGTATCAGAAGATTTGACAAGTTGGTGAAGAGGGCAGCAGCGACGGAGGCCGATATGGAGCAGTTCCATGTTGTTCAGAACCGGAGAAACAACTGGCAGTCTGGAAAGAAGCCTGCACATTCTGGAAGTTTCAAAGGGCAACCATCTGCACAATGGTTCAAACCGACAGGGGCGAACGCTGTTAGTGTAGCTGGAGGACCTGGGAACAATGTGGTGAGACCTCCTGCGGTGACTTGCTACAACTGTGGTGAAACGGGACATTACCAATCTCAATGCTCCAAACCACGGAATGGTAATCGCAATGCACCAACGCAGCAGACTGGGAAGAGGCCGTACCAACCAGGGCGAGTATTTGCCTTGACGGAAGCTGATGCTGATGAGGCAGATCAGGTCATCTCTGGTACGAGGGCTGATGTCTAGAAGTTTTTTCATTTCTTTTCCTACTCATATTGTGAAACTGTTATGTAATGATGCGTATTATGCAACAGGAGAACTTTATCTTAATGGAATGAAAGCTGTTGTGTTGTTCGATACTGGATCCTCTCATACTTTTGTGTCTCCTAAATTTGCTAAAGTGTTGGGAGTTGAACCGAAGATTTTTCCAGGCAAGATCTTAGCAGTAGCTACTCCATCAGGGGAAACTTTAACCACTGATCGGTATTACGCTGATTGCGAGATTGTGATTGGAGATCGAATCTTTGGCATCGATCTGATCGAGCTGACTATCTTGGTAGTCGATGTTATCATTGGCAATGATTGGATGTCGGTGTACAGTGCAAGCATCGAGTATAAGACCAAGACGGTAACAGTGAAGGCTCCAGGTGGACCTGAAGTCACTTTCCAAGGGAAGCAGAAGAGTTCTAAGCTGGTGGCAACTATCCGCAAGGAAGAGACTCCTATGGAAGTGCAAGGGATTCCTGTGGTTCGGGACTATCCGACCGTGTTCTTGGAAGATTTTCCTGGGTTACCCCCGCATCGTGATGTAGAGTTCAGCATCACTGTTCAACCGGGAAGTGCACCCATTTCTAAAGCACCGTATAGGATGGCCCCAGTGGAACAGGATGAGGTGAAACGGCAGATTGAGGAACTGTTGGGGAAGGGCTTTATTCAACCTAGTGCGTCACCTTGGGGAGCACCAGTGCTTTTGGTAAAGAAGAAGGATGGATCGATGAGAATGTGCATCGATTACCGAGAGCTGAATAAGGTCACTGTTCAGAATAAGTATCCGATTCCTCGAATTGATGACTTGTTCGATCGTCTACAAGGAGCAACTGTATTCTCCAAAATAGATCTTTGATCAGGGTATCACCAAGTTCGAGTGAAAGCTGAAGATGTGCACAAAACTGCGTTTAGAACTCGACATGGGCATTACGAATTCTTAGTTATGCCATTCGGAGTGACGAATGCACCCGCAATCTTCATGGATTTAATGAACAGAGTTCTGAGGCCATTCATTGATTCTTTTGTCGTGGTGTTTATCGACGATATCCTCGTGTACTCCAAGTCAGAGGAGGAGCACACCGAGCATCTGGCAGCAGTGTTGAAGAAGTTGGAAGAGCAGAAGTTGTATGCCAAGTTATCCAAGTGTGATTTCCGAAAATCTGAAGTGGCATTCCTAGGTCACTTCCTTTCTAAGGAGGGAGTGGCAACTGACCCTCAGAAGATAGAGACAGTGAGAGATTGGGCAAGGCCTACTACAGTGAAGGAAGTCAGAAGTTTTCTTGGAATGACTGGATACTACAGGAGATTCATTCAAGGTTATGCTCAGATAGCCGTGCCGCTTACTGGTCTGACCAAGAAGAATGTGAGCTTCAAATGGACTGAGCAATGTGAGGCGAGCTTTCAGGAGTTGAAAGAGAAGCTGACTACTGCACCTATTTTGGCTCTACCTAGAGCAGGTGTTGAGTATGATGTTTATAGCGATGCTTCACATCGTGGGCTTGGTTGTGTCTTAATGCAAGAAGGAAGAGTAATCGCTTATGGGTCTAGGCAACTACGACCGCATGAGAAGAATGACCCGACTCATGATCTGGAGTTGGCTGCGATTATCTTTGCCCTAAAGCAATGGAGGCACTACGTGTACGGTGAGAAATTGAAGTATGTACACGGACCACAAGAGCTTGAAGTATATATATCAGCAGAGGGATCTGAATATGAGGTAGCGGAGATGGTTGGAAGTACTTGAGGATATGCGACC
The DNA here is from genome assembly GCA_017893485.1 of Hemerocallis citrina. NCBI lineage: Eukaryota > Viridiplantae > Streptophyta > Magnoliopsida > Asparagales > Asphodelaceae > Hemerocallis > Hemerocallis citrina. The sequence goes on along the minus strand of CM030362.1, from coordinate 66,188,476 downwards.
TGAGATCAAGTATCATCCTGGAAAAGCTAATGTTGTGGCTGATGCACTTAGTCGCAAGAGCAGCTTAGCCAGTTTGATTACAACTCAGAAGCATCTGATTGAGGAATTGGACCGAGCAGGTATTGAGGTCGTCTTGTAAGGATTGGAAGCATCTTTGGCTCAGTTGAGGCTTCAGCCTACTCTGAATGCAAGGATCATTGCAAGTCAAGAAGTTGATGCTGATATTTTGGAGATGAAGGAGCAGGTTGGTGCTGGCAGGTTGCCCGGATTTCAAATCAGGGATGGAGTGCTGTGGTTCGGAGATAGGCTATGTGTTCCAAGTCAGGCGGACCTGAAAGAGAGAATTCTTCAGGAGGCACATGCTACTCTTTTATCAGTACATCCTGGGAGTACTAAGATGTATAAAGACATCAAACAGCATTTCTGGTGGTCAGGTTTGAAGCGGGATGTGGTTGAATTTGTGGCGAAGTGTGAGGTTTGTCAGCAAGTCAAAGCCGAAAATCAGAGACCCGGAGGTCTATTACAGCCGTTACCTATTCCGGAATGGAAGTGGGATAACATCAGTATGGATTTCATTACGGGATTGCCTAAGAGTTCTAAAGGCAATGATGCAATTTGGGTTATAGTCGATCGACTAACCAAGTCCATTCACTTTTTTGGCGATGAAACTCACTGCTTCGATGGACAAGTTGGCTGAGATGTATGTTGGCGAGATTGTCAGGCTTCATGGTGTTCCGTCGACTATCGTGTCTGATCGAGATGCGCGGTTTACTTCGCATTTCTGGAGGAGTCTTTAGACAGCTTTGGGTACCAAGACGGATTTCAGCACTGCTTTCCATCCACAAACCGATGGGCAGACCGAGAGAGTCAACCGTATTCTTGAGGATATGCTTCGGTGTTGTATACTAGATTTTGGAGGCAGTTGGGAAAGGCATTTACCTTTGGTAGAGTTTGCTTACAACAACAGTTTTCAGGCTAGCATCGGGATGGCGCCGTACGAAGCTCTGTATGACAGGAAGTGCAGGACTCCTGTTTGTTGGTTTGAAGTTGGGGAGCGTCAGTTGTTTGGTCCTAAGCTTGTGCAACAAACTTCTGAGAAGATTGTTCTGATCAGGAAAAGGTTGGTGGAAGCTCAGAGCAGGCAGAAAAGCTATGCAGACAACCGGAGAAGGGACCTTGAGTTTGAGGTTGGTGACTTCGTCTTTCTGAAGGTATCACCCAGTAAAGGTGTGGTTCGATTTGGCAAAGGCGGGAAGTTAGCCCCGAGGTTTATAGGCTCGTATAAGATATTGAAAAGGATCGGGAAAACTGCTTACCGGCTTGAATTACCGGAAGAGTTATCTCAGGTGCACAATGTCTTTCATGTGTCTATGCTGAGAGGTTACATTCCAGATCCGAGTCATCATTTGCCTGAAGTGTCGGAAGGTTTGCAGTTGGATCTGAATTACATCGAGTCTCCTATCGAGATTGTTGATCGTCGAGAGAAAGTCTTGAGGAATAAGACGATACCGATGGTCAAGGTAGTCTGGAGGAACCATTTGGTTGAAGAGGCTACTTGGGAATCTGAGGAGAGGATGTTGAAGGACTATCCTGAGCTTTTTGTTGGATTGTATCTTTGTATTTTTCTTTTGTTGTGAGTGTTTGTTTTCTCGCTCTTGACTGTAGTTCCGGGGACGGAACTATTCTAAGGAGGGAGTGTTGTAATACCCTGATTTTCCAAATTAATGAAAATTATTTATTTTGGCACGTAGTATGCACGTGTAATATTTTGGTTAATGTTTTCCTCAAGATGAGTAAAGATATTTCAATTTGTGCTTTTAATCGTTTTTGTATCAAAGCCCTATTTTAATAAAAAGCCCTTTTTTTCTTTCTTAAAGCCCAAAATATAATGCATTCTTTTATTTTTAAATAACTATTGTTTTGGGCCATTTATTTAAGCCCATGGTTTAATTCCATTTTATTTACAACTTGTAATGTGTAACACTTTTAAAGACTTTTTATTTTTGTACAAGTTTCTTGTTAGGGTGACTAGTGCATGCACGTGCATTTCACATACACGTTCATGAGCACACTTTTCTTGGTCGGATTAGGTAAGGAGTGGATTTTAGTCATGGGTGGTTATTTAGAGTGTGGGTAGTTATTACAACTCCCTAGTCCATCCTAGCCCTTGACCCTATAACTATCTACTAAATCCTAGCCCTCCATCTCACCCAAAATGGTGTATAAATACCCCTCTCTCTTAGACATCTTATACACTAAAAAAATCCCTTGAAAGAAGATATATATACTATATTGTAGAGTTGGTGAGTGAGAGCTCTTTTGGAGGCCGATCATCTCTGCAGAGGCGTTCTCGGTGTGGAGCAAGGAGCAAGGAGCAAGGAGTCGTGCATTGCATTAAGAAGCCTTACGGGATTCGTTATTTCATCAATAAGGTGGGTGTTCTCAGGACTTCTAATGTAGAAATTATGTTATGGCAATAATGATTGTTACCATGCTTGTGAAAAGTAAGTTTAACTATATTAGATTGCCCTGTGTATGTTTATGATGAAAGTTGTGAAAGACTAATAATGAAGTAATGACACTGTAAATAAGATCGGAATAGGCCTGTACAGTCGACTGTCACATGGACAAGTCGACTGGTATGAGGTGAATGTTTTCAGGATTTTTATTAGAAAATTAAATGGGGTATGTGTGCACAAACTAAAGTGATAGAATGGTTGCTAAATTCATATCCTCCATGTGTATATGACTGAGGAGACATGAACGGATGAAAAAGAACTAGTGATAATTAGAAAAAAAAAACTGGGAATAGACTGTTGATGTAAACAGCCGACCGGGATTGAATTAAATTAAGAATAGTCCCGAAATTTCATGAAACGAAGTATTTTTATTGTGATATTCTAGTATGCTAAATTGAGATTTAGTATTCATTTCTGCAAGTAAATGATGAGTAAATGAAAATGCATGCTCAACATTTCCCTTGAGGAAAGAAAACATTAGTTATGCGAAATTATATGTTGTGGTGTCAGTGAACAGCTAAGAATATTACATGTTTATGTAGTATTAATATATTGTAATGTGACACAATGATGCATGTGAATGGAAGAACAGAGGGAAGATAATTCCTTAAATTGAAATTCAACCTGTTCAGTCGACTTAATGCAAGTAGCAAGTCGACTGAGCTGAGCATGAAAATTGTAATTGAAACCCCAGGACAGACGACTGATGGAATGACAGTCGACTGTCACGTGAATGATATTTGAACATGGAAAATTTCGGCGCAGCCGACTGGCCATGTGCAGCAGTCGACTCTCCTGAGAAGTTATGAAGAACTTGATTTGACTAAACAAGTCGACTGGACTTTCTCCAAGTCAACTGTCCAGAATATTTTGAGAGTCAGAGATCTTATTTGGTTTATGTTAAAAGTTGTGAATTTTATGGTTGATGTTGGTAAACTCTATTTGCTGTGGCATGAATTTACATGAAATGAATCATCGATCTGAATTGAGAATTCAATGAATATGAAAGTTAAGATCATGATAAAGAAAGTCTGTGAGACTATTAAATGAATTATGAGTTGAAAATGCTCAAATTGGAAGTTGTGAATGGGAAATTGAAACAAAAGAGTAGCTAAGTCTCCCCCGGCATTTGGAAATAAAATGAAATGAAATGAGAATTGAAAGACCAAGGTTGGTTATGTGTGAAGGAAATGAATAAGTCCGGTTTAGTGGAGAGGCTAACTCTAGAGCTTTGATTTTTATTCATGATTCTAATAATTAGTACATAGTGGAGATGTGATGAAAGTGAGAGAAAAACACGAGTATGAGAACTAGGGTTTACGGTGCGGGTGTGTGAGCCACAGAATGCATGCTTGATGAGTCAAGACATGGCGTGGGCACAACTCAGAATAATCGGACTCTAGCCACGCTTGTGGGATGTTTGGTGACTGCAAGAGGATCGTGTGCCATGAAGTGAGGCTGAATTGCCACAGAATGCATGCTTGATGAGTCAAGACATGGCGTGGGATTCCCCTCCAGAATTTTCTGTACACGAGCTTGTACTCATAGATCATCTAGGATACTCACCGTAATTACAGTAGTAGATTAAGTCATGGCGAGGGATTGAACCCTACACGAATGGAGAACGATTAAGAGGCTTGCCCTCGGACCTATGTAGTATGGGATGCATAGAATCCGAACAAGTGTGCATTAGTGTCATGTAAATTAAACAATTGCATTAAGGATTAAGTGCACGAACACGACACGACATCATTAAGATTTTCCCCTTTTACTTTATTATGATATGTGAATAAGTTTGTGATCTGTTAAGAAATAAGAATCGTTATACTGTTTCTGGCATAGAGAGGATGGCCATGTATAATTATCGTCGGTTGAATAAACTGACGTACCCACAGTTTTGTATGCAGGATAAATGGCATGAAAAAGATTAAAGAGGAACAAATGCTTAAAGATTCATTCAATGTTGTTGTACATTTGTTCATTGTTGTAAATTTTACTTCCGCTGTGCAATGTAAATGTAATATTGATGTAAACTACGATGTAAAGTGAAAAGTTTAAATTTCCTCGTAAAATTGTACTAAGAGAAGCGAAAAGATCCTGTAGAACATCTCGAATTCAGTGTATTTGGGATTTGGGGCATTACATTGGAGCCTTTGAGGAGTTGAAGACTTGAAGTAGACGTAGTTGTAAATTGAATTCAATACGATCGGAATTTGTCTCTTCTATGTTATTAGCTTCTTTGTTGAAAAAGTTTGAATCAATTGAGATTGAGTAGTAGTAGAGAGAGTAAGAGAGTAAGGTGTGAAATTTTTAGAGTGGTTTAAGGGGTATTTATAAGGGGAAAAGAAAAAAAACACAAAAAAATTTTTAAAAAAATTTTAAAAATTAAAAATTAAAAAAAAACTGCTAAAATAGTTGTTGGTTGTTTTCTTGGCTGTTGGACCCGCGGGTCGAACGTTTGGAACCCGCGGGTTCGTGGGCGGGTTGGGCACTATTCATCGGGTTCGCGGGTCGAGTTCAACGGGTTCGAAACCATTTTAGACGACCCGGGTCGACCCGCTTAAGTTCCCGGGTTCGACCTGGACCCGAACCATAATTTAACGGGCCGGGTCTGGTGAGCGGGTCGCGGGTCAGCCCGGCCTGCCAACCCTAGTTTAGGCTCTGATAAAATTTTCCCAAAAAATGGGAGGAATGTTGTTCCGTCCCATCCCTTTTAGAGTGTTTTTTAGGGTGGCGGGAAGGCACATCATGTATCGTCTATTTATTTTTTTTGATTATTGTAAAATTAGGGAGAGACGAAGCATGTTGTCCCGTAAAAAAAAAAAACGTTATCAGAAGGGACAACTTCTACCATCCGATCTTTTTAAAAAAAATAAAAATTTGCAATTTCTTAGGATAGAACATCATGGTTCCGTCTGATCATTTTTAAAATAATTTTTATAAAAAAAAAATATTGGACGAAACATCATGTTTCGTCCGGCTCATTTAAAAAATTAAAAAGTTAAGTGTTTCGTCCCCTTTATTTTTGGTAATTGTCAAATTGTTTCTCAAATATGAAACAATTATTCTCCAATTATCAAACGGCTAAATATAATAAAAGAACACAGTTTTGGGCCAGTTTAAAAAAAATACACTAAGATTTTTTTGTTTAAAAAAATGACACAAAGTTTCAAAAAACTCCAATGGGTTAGTTAGGGTTAGGGTTAGGGTTAGTTTTGGGGGGGGGGGGGGGGGGGGGGGGGTTATTTAAACATCTGATTAGTTAAGTGATGTTTTTTCAAACACAAATAAAAGATAAATGTGGTTTTTTAAACACAAATGAAAAATGAAAAGTGGTTTTTTTTAAACCCTACCCTAACCCAACCTTAACCCTAACTAACCCAGTGGAGTTTTTTGAAACTTTGTTTCCTTTTTTTAAACAAAAAAAACCTTAGTGTACTTTTTTTAAACTGGCACAAAACTTTGTGTCCTTTTTTTTATATTTAGCCTTATCAAAACTAGTAATCTGCACGTCCGATGCACGTTCTAATTTTTTTTATTTTATGTAGTAAATGATAAGACGTAATCTGACTTCGAACCTAAGATCTCCCTTTACTCATTACATACTCTTTACAAATTACCCCAACTGGCACAAATGTTTATTTGATATGAGTGACACTTTTGTAAATAATTATATAGTAAATAAATTTGAACTTTGAGGGTATTATGGTAACTAACAACAGTTGAGCAAATGAATGATTAATATAACTCCCACTTATAAAAATGAATGGTTTAGATTATATGGTTGAATGTCTACAAATGACAATCCTAACTCTCCCATTATAATATTAGAGATATGGCAAAATAGGAAACGATTGCAGTTATTCAATTACCAAAATATGATAAATATGGGAATTTGAGAAACGAGTGTGGACACTCTTAAGAATTGAATTTGCGTTTAAATGAATGTAGTGGTGTGTGATCTTATACGCTTCTACATTATTCAGTAGAACTTTATTAGATTGATTAGATTGAAATATAAAGATTTCCCAAAATGCAATCACTGGTTTGTGTTATCAATTTGTTTTCTACCTCTCTATTGACATTTATACCATCTACTCATTTGTTAGTTTAGAGCATCCACAGTCGTTTGCTGTTTTGCCATTTTTGTCATTTTTTTTCCTACTGTAGCGTACACAGTCGTTTGCTTTTTTGCCATTTTTTGGCAATTCAGCTACAGTAGAAAGGGAGAAATAACATTAGAAATAGCAAAATGCATATTATAGCTGACGAAATTTTGCCATTTTGCCATTTTTTTCCTACTGTAGCGTACACAGTCGTATGCTGTTTTGCCATTTTTTGGCAATTCGGCTACAGTAGAAAGGGAGAAATAGCATTAGAAATAGCAAAATGCATATTATAGCTGGATTATTTAATTATATTAAAAAAAAATTAAAAACCAAATAAAATAGTTAAATGAATTTAAGGGTGTGAATGAACATGATGTGGGACGAAACATCATTAAAAAAAATAATTTTTAAAATTAATTTTGTAAATTAGTAAATTGTTTTTGCAAATATTTTTTACAAACTATTTTTTAAAATTGTTTTTGCAATTTTTTTTTTGCAAAAAAACTTTCTTAAAACACGGACGAACCGGTTATTTTGAAATTTCTTTCTTCTTTGGGACGAAACATCATATTTTTTATTATTATTTTCTAAGTTTCAGCCAGTATAAATTATTTTTTATTAACAGACGAAACATTTATTTTTTAACGAACTTATGCATTTTTTATTATTGGACGACTGCAGCGTTTCTTCGAAATGCATTGTCAAAATATGCATTTCGCCATTTTTTTCATTGAACGACTGTGGATGCTCTTATCACTTTAGTTATTGTTGCTAGTTTATCACTTCAGTTATTGTTGAGGGGTGATACAATTTTTTCTTCAAAAAGAAGGAAAAAAACAAAGATGTCAAACAGAAGAAAAGGGAAACGAGAGAGATGGAAACAAAGCAACGAGAGAGAAAGGGCCTAATAGATACCCACCTTACCATAATTGACAATCACTTTTACAAATATAAATCCTATGATCTAAACCATCATCTAATGGATGTACTTTTGACACTTCCATGAGAAAACTCTTCAATACAAATATGATGCTCACTAATACATATCAAACTATTATCAACTTCACATGGATAAAGATTAAAGAGACAAAAATAAAAGTCACATAAAATTACATGAACAATACCTACGATTGTAGGGGGCGTTTGGTACAAGAATTTTTTTTGTTTCCTGAAAATCCTAAATTCCGAAATTTATGATTCCTGGAATTTATGATTCCTAGGAATCCTAGGAATCATAAAACATGTTTGGTAGGTCTTAAAAATATCTGAGAATATTAGTTGAAAACTTAATTTCATATGTTTGGTTGAGCTACATATTTCCTGAGAATATTAATCTTATTGTCCAAAACATTCCTCTCATCCTCAAATAACAATTAACTGATATGAAAAAGAACTGATGCAAATCTGAACCACAAAATGCAAACAATTTTTTATTGATAAAGAGATCAATGACATAAAAATCACAAATTTAAAAACAAAAGAAACAAAAGCTGCTGCTTTTACTTACTGCAGATCCACTTAACATTTTTTATTGATGAACTCAATTCATTGATTGAATTTTAACCAAATTTGCTGTAAAAAATCAAGATCACGCAGCCTCTATCTTCCCCTTCTCGATCAAGTCTATTGCATCTTGGACTGTCGCAATGTTCTCAGCTCCACTCTCCCTACCGATACTTCGAGCCACTCCTCCAATGCCATCATAATCTCCATCTAAAGTTCAAGAAAATTAGAATCATAATTGACTTTTGAATGACTCTGAAAACCGGAAGTTTTTTTTTGTTTGCATACTGTGTCAAGTGAATATGCACCCAAATCTGTGAATTTGGTCTGAGGGTTCACGGCGCTCGACGAGTGGATCGACGGCGCGACGAGTAGATCGACGACGCGACGAGAGGATCGACGGCGAGAAGTTGGTCTAAGGCGGCGAAAAAGTTGATCTACAGCGGCCACTTGGGTGCTCGGATTTTTGGGGGAGAAAGAGGGGATGGGTTTTTGGGGGAGAAAGAGGAGAAGAAATATGAAGAGAGGGAGGGGGCTTTTTTTGGGGGGGGGGGGGCAAATTTTCCCAACCCCCCCCCCCCCCCCCCCCCCCCCCCCCGCCCCCCCCCCCCCCCCCCCCGGAAAAATTTTTGTAGGAATTGTGGCAAAAAAAAATTCCTAAGAATCTTAGTTTCCTGAGAATTTGAAATTAAAAATTAGCAGACCAAACATGAGACACTAAATTCCCAAATTAAGATTCCCAAAAAACAAAAAAAAAATCCTTGTACCAAACCCCCGTACTGGTAATAGTAAAGATTTTGACTACTTCTCATTTCCAACTTCGATATAGTTGGAATGTTTTCCGTACTGACCACTTTTTGAAAATAATTACCAAACTGACCCACTTTCGAATATATTTACCAAACTGGCTTAATTTTGGACACGTCAGCATATCACGCTATTGGTAATAACGACGTCTGTTATTTTTATATTGTTGTTTCCAATAGCGACACCTGTAATTTTTTTTCTAGATGCCACTATTGGGAGTAATGACATTGTTACATTTTACATTTAATTATGAGCTCTTTGACTTGAGAAAAAATTATACGTACGGAATTATTTTATGACTGATGTAACTATTCCCAATAAAGAAAACCTTAAGCCGGATGTCGTTATTGTCGATAGCGGCAACAGTATAATAGTACAAACATATATATAGTGACCCACTATTCTCCTTCCCCTTTCACTTTATCTTCTTTCTCCCTCCACTCCCAAACCCTAAAACCCTAAATCCCACACTTCTCCTTCAATCTGTCATCTTTCATGTCCCCATCAATTCCTAAAATCATAATCCCTAAACCCTAATTCGCATCCCCTCCGATTCCATCATCTCTCCGTCCACTTGCATCTCGGCGCCGAATCTTCTACAGCTCAAAATAAGTCTGCAATTCCAGAGCAAATATTGGAAATTATCCAGCAACTTCCCCAGTCATCATCGACAATATCTACGCTGTTAAAATCCGTATTATGCAAGGTAATTCAAAACCCTTAATTTGTTTTAAAATATTCACTTTGTGTATTGAGATTTATACGTATGTATGCAATATACATAGTGTATTGAGATGTTGTGGAGATTGGTATGAGTAGTGTATTCCCAATACTCGAATTTTTTGGGAATTGCTCTATTTTTCAAATTTCAAAAGATTTATTTGTATGTATGAATGGATGTACGTAGTGCACTAAGATGTTGTGGAGATTATACGAGTAGTGTATTGATACAAATAGTCAACAATCGAATTTTTTATACATATGAGAATTTGTCGATTTTTCAGAATTTATAAGATTTATGTGTATGGATGAATGGATATACGTAGTGTATTGAGATGTTGTCGATATTGATATGAGTGGTGTATTGAAACGAGTTGTGTATTTCCAATATTCGAATTTTTATATAAGAAATGCTTTATTAATGTTGACAGAGAAATAGTCTGACTGAGTGGATCGTCACAGCCGTCGGGCAGTGGTAGAGGCCAACCATCTTCACAAGTAAGAAGCGTATTTTATTTTTAGTTATGAATCTTAATGTCTAATATTGTTTCTATAATAACAAAAATTTATACGTTTGTGTAGGAGGCTGACCAACCATCTTCTTCGCACGAAGTTGGTGTGTCGTTTTGAGCTGTACATGGAGGTCCAGGTCCATTAGACCCAGCCCTACTATACTTTCAAGATGAGCACATGTCTAATTCCGTGTGGGAGGGATTGACAAAGACTACGAGTTTCTAGCTACACATGACCTTGCCTATGCACCCCCCTATACACAACTATTTGGTCAATGCCGGTTTCCATAGAATGGGAATGGTGGGAAATGTAAAACTCGAACGTTCATTACTTAAAGCTCCTGTCGAGCGATGGATGTCGGAGATGCACATGTTCCATCTACCAATTGGAGAGATGATAGTGACACTCCAGGATATATCAGTTATATCCGGACTTTTGATAGATGGGTTGTCGTGACAAGAAACCTCGATTTCAATAAAGTTTCCTTGGTTAGATATTATCTTGGGAGAGATGTTGATGAGGACAACAAAGGTGTGTTCGTTGGTGAATTTATCCGACATTCATGGATATATTCTGAATTCAACAATAAATTGGGAGATAACCCGACCAACTTCCAATTTCAGTGCTAAATGCGGACGTACCTCAGGAGTATGTTGGAAGGTGTGATCTTCCCAAACTCTTCCAGTTATTTCATCCTCCTTATATACCTACCATTGACAGCCGATATAACCAGAACTGGCCGTAATAATTAGGGAAGTGCGGCGTTGGCTTCCATGTATCGTGGATTATGTAATTGTACGATATGGTCCATACAGATGACATGGCAGATTGAGTTGTTACAAATTTGGTGTTGGGAGCGTATGCACATAGGCCGTCCCCGGATAACTGTTCTTTTACAGAATTGGGCTTTAGTTGATGAGAACCTTGTGATGGGGGCACCTATAGGGATTAACTAAACTGGTGGCTACATGTGGAGAGATAACCTACGTGGAATGTTGACGTACTACAGATATGAGCTTGATCAACTGTGAGAAGAGTATGTCAATTGGTTGGAAAGACTACCAAACTTGTGCACGGCTAACATGCAGAGCTCCACTAGTGAACTTCAATATCGTGGAATTCTACTATCCAGAAAGAGTCCTCCTGCAGTTTGAAGCGCAGTAAAAATTCCCGATAACCGCATGTACGGCCGACGACTACACAACATCGAAGTTTTTGTGGACAAATGTTGCTCTCTGGAACTCTCTGTGAAAATATTTTCTGAACAGTTACTATGGCCCGTAACGGCATGGAAATAGCTTATACCGTTACGGAAAATAGCGGTATGTCACGCCCTGCTTCCCAGAATATGGGAACACAGGCACGTAACCGAGGCCCAGTGAATGATATAAGTACACCAACTCATATCATCCATAAGCTGTACCGATCTTAACTCAACAACATGACAAGGAAATAATCACAACCACGCAGAAAATTTAATCACATAAACAAATACTTAGACTAAACATGCAATAGTCCAATTTAATAACCAACAACTGGAAATAAACAGCAAATACATTCTGGCAAGCTCCTGCTCCAATCGTAGAAGGACTGCTTACCAATGCCTTCTGGTAATTCTCCTTATGCACCTGTACTTGTTCATCTAAAAAGAAAAAATAATTTGTCCTTAGAGCAAGTACGGACAACAAGTAGTGAAAAGCAGAGAGTAAGGGAACAAGGTTCATTAAGGAATATGAATCAAGATCAAATTACAACAGCAATAACGGTATCAATAAACATTGGTCACGATCAAGTATATACGTGTCAACTTAGGTCTATTAGCATGTTGTTTCTCCTATCTAGTGCACGGACTACTGCGTCCCATACCACAGGTTTGGTGCATGCAAAACAGTGTACATTTTAGACATAGTGGTGGGATCTACAGAGCGTATACTCGGTGTAACACGATAACAAGATAACAAGATAACAAGTTCATGACTTTACAAGTAATTCTCCACCTTCCATGTCAATATTTCATGTAAACAAGAAGGGCCCTACCGAGTACATTTTCTGAGACTATCCACTACTAAGTCAACCCTTATTAACCCCGGCTTGTTTAGTATTTTATTAAGTCATTCATGTTCATGCAAGTGTGTATAAGAATGCCAGGAGATGATAAGAATGCAGCAACATGATACAATGCATAATAATATACATGAAGTAGTGAATCTGAAAACAGCCGACACAGTAACACTAAAACAGTGATAACTCACGGGCGGGATAGACCACGGCGACTGGGGACGGCGATGGCGCAGCACCACGGCAGAGATGATAGCGGGGATGTCGCTGCGGTCGGAAAGCGACGCAACACCTAGAGCGACGGCAAAGCTCTGTTTTCCAGAGAAACAAAGGAGAGGGAGGAGCAATGGGTTTTGGCGACTAGAGGAGAGCGAGAGGCTCGACGAGGCGAGGAGCGAGCGAAATGGCGAGAGGAAGAAGGTGTTGATGAGGAGCGGTCGAGGATGGAGGCTCTGGTGACTGGCAGCAATGGCAACTCGAGGATCGCTGCAAGGCGGGAGGGAGGAAGAGGGACGGACGCTGTGGCGGAGTGGCTGTTGGCGAGGGCACAGTCAGAGGAAGATGAGTGGCGTTGGGTTGCAGCTGCACTCGAAGAGAAGGAAGAAGATGAGGACGATGGCAATGGCGGGGGCAATGAAGGTTGACGAGCGAGGTGGGTGGACCGTCGAGAGGTTGAAGATGAGGATTGCTTGTGGGGACAAAGTTGACAGTGGGTAGAGGATGGCGGTGTGGTAGCGCTGGCAATCGAAGAGCTTCGACGACAGGCGGAGGATGAGGGAGAAGCAACAGTGAAGGCTTGACTGGTGGAGGCGAGGGCGACACTTCGGGACGACGATGACGAGGGGAGTTAGGGAGCGCAATAAGAGATGAGCGAAACGTAGAGCGGGAGGTTAGGGGTGAGAGGTTGAAGACGATGCGAAGGGGTTCTCTGTTGGAATTTGGGAAGTTAGAGGGGAGAGAGGAGAGAACGGGAGATGGGTTATTAGAATAATAATAAAATGTTAATTAAGGGGTAGTTACTAGATAGTGGGGATGTAGTTACGGGAGATGTGAAGAGTGGGTGAACAAATTTGTATATGGGTGAGTGTTTGGGTTTGTGGGTTTGGGTTTAAGGTTAGAGTCCAATAGGAGATGGACTTGGGTTTGGGCTTCAATTAAATATAATAAATTCAATAATAATTATTGGGTTTCTCATGAATTCAAAATAATCAATAAAATGATAGTATGGATTAACTTGGGCTTCAAAGTAAATAAATAAAAAGAAGAGAGACAAGATTCTAGTTTGGAATATAAATTTGGGTTCCAATAGGAGATTCAAGAGGATTTAAATGCATTGAAAATAATTTATACAGAAATTGAAATACAAGAATACATGGAGAAGAAAGAAAAGAAATAGAAATTCGTATAATTGGAAACAGGGGTTACACAGCATCAGTTGAAAACTTTTTTTTAATAAGATCTTGTCAATTTACCTCTAATTTATAAAGGATGCCGCTATTAAAAATAATGTTACAGGTAACTAATGTCGTTACCTCTAATAGTAGAATCAATTAGTTGAAAATATTTAAAAAAAGAATACCGGAAAGAAACACCCTTGTATCACAAATATCATTTCCAGCACCAATATCTGCAACACATCCATACAAATTACAGATCAACATCAACCAAATATATCGCACATTCACATCAACAAATTATTATAATATTAAAAACACAGAAATAACAATAAACAACACCCAAAATTTGAGGCTTGAATTGTTGATAAAAGAGAAGTCAATCTAGCATACGCTTCCTCAAAGAAACCGAACAACCGCTCAATAGCTTTATTTTTTTGCCCTCCAAGCCTTCCTTGTAATTGAATTGAAACTTGACTATCTCAATTATGGCTCATGGTGTTACTCTTAGTTGTGTCTTCACAACATTCAATATCATCGTTGAATAAGTTTAGAATCAACTTTATTATGATCTTGATTCAACGTGGGATTCACACATATATGCAGACCTTGAAGTTTTTTCACCACGAAATATGTTTGCTCTTTTGGAACGATTGCACGTAATCTCCATGGACAACCCTCCTCATTTACAAGCCACAAATTTTGTGTGATCTCATCAGATGTATGTTCGATCGGTGCCATTTTACATTTCACAATATATAAACTTGGGTTCGATTTCACCGTCACAAATTATCGATGGTTCTTTACAGAGTATATCTTCTCTTGATGTTGGATACTATCTTTAGTTGGAAAATTTTGCCAAATATAAAGTTCATCTGTGTTCGATGAGCCGATCGAAGACTGTGGATTTTCATGTACAGTCGCACTATTAACCCAGTCAACCGATTGAAACTCATGTACATGTGCACTCATGGATTGAATCAAGGGAACCACTTCGTTAACAGTAACATTAACATTAACATCATTAACTCGATCTTCTCCTCCTCTTCATCATCTTCCTTATGATCCTCATCTTCTTACTCTTCTAATAATTTGTTATTAACAATAGTGTTATTGAAGTCTTGTATAATGTTGTCATTATCAACAATATCGCGTATCAAACTGTAAGGATATATCGGCTCATATTATAAGGTAATTGATTGTGTTGAAGTGCTCATGTATTCTTGTGGATGAGGCATTCTTGCATGTAATTCAATAGCTAGTTTTGAACTCATCCCGGGGAATGGACTAGGAATAACACGCGGCTAAGCATTAGGAAGCTTAATTTGCTCAATATATATCTCCAATGCAGTCCAACTACAATTTGGATCAAGTATACTAGCAATCATGGACTGTAGTGCATTATCATTATCTACATGCACCGCCATGAAATATTGAAATATTGTCCATTTCCTTTTTTGGCAACATAACGGACCTTGATTTTGAGACTTCATTCACCTCTATTCTAATTAGTAACTTCAAATATCTTCTCTACTAGTTGTGAGTATATAATGTCACGGGGAGCCCAAATAATTTCTGGTTCAACATCGCTATAACAATATCATATCTTCGAATCTCGAATTATTTCACTCCCAAAATATAACCGATAGGAATATCGTAATTAATACATATACATAAATGGACGAATATTCAAGTCATTATCTACTCACAAGCATAACCTACGCAACCTACACAACATATGTTTATAGAAATACCTTCAAATGAAATCGTCAGTTAAATCGCAGAGAATACGCTGCGAATGATGTATGAGATGACCAAAGATAATGTTGGAGATTTTTCAGATTGGGGGAGTAGGATTTCGGAGTGGGAGGAGAGGGAGGTGGGACAAATGATGTTTGAGAGTAAACAAAATTCGGATTTGTGCTTTAGGGATTAATGATTTTGGGTTCGATGTTTGGGGGGAGAGATATTTGAGAGTTGATAAAGTGAAAGGAAAAGGAGAAGAGAGGGTCACTATATATATGTTTATATTATTATATTGTTGGTTCTATCGCCAATAACGGCATCTGGCTTAAGGTTTCCGTTATTAAAGATAGCGCCATCAGTTAGAAGACAATTCCACATTTACAATTTTTTTCAAGTCAGAGAGCTCATAATTGTATGTGAAATGTACCTATGTCGTTACTCCTAATAACGGTATATGGAAGAAAAAAAATACAGGTGCTGCTACTAACAGTAATGACATGAAAATAACAGATATCGTTATTACAAACAGCACATTATGCTGACGTGTCCAAAAGTGAGCCAGTTTGGTAAATAATTTAGAAAGTGGGTCAGTTTGATAATTATTTTTCAAAAAGTGGGTCAGTATGAAAAAAAAATCATATAATTGAAAGTCAACAATCTTCTCTACCATGACTGCTTCTCATTTCCTTTTAGATTAATTTGTTAATCAATGAAGTAATCTTTAAGTTTCAATCAAACCCTACTTTTGATTTATGCATCATTTTGTTTGTCGATTTCCCATTCCTAATCCCACTCTAATCTCAACTCATCCTTCAATTGTCAATAACATATTTATGGTTTTAGTTGGGCCGCTTCAATATCACTCAAAGCCTCAACTTTCCTTGAGTGATTGTTACTGCTCAATCCACTTTCAACAAATATTTATCAAACCGGCTCACTTTCCAGAAACATTTATTTCAGTGACACACTTTCATAAAATATTACATCTAAGTGATCATGTTAATATAATAAGCTAAAAATGAAATTTTCTATATAACGCTACAATAGAAATTATAAACTATAATATCTCTTAACCTTATAAAAACTGGATATTTCACAGAAAATAAAGAAACTAAAATTAAAAAATCTTTCAATATTTAAAATTAGATATATTGATAGAAGATTAACAGAAAAAATCATATAACTGATAGGAAAATATCAGAATATTTGTTAATAACAAGTAAAATAACTTAAAAAATTACCTAAGAAAATACAAAAAGAAATAGCATACAAAGTATTAGATTATAGGAAAGAAAAAGTAAGCTGGTATTGCCAACAACTATTATCATACAAGATCTTATACTATAGGAATTAAGCTAGGATAGATAATATTACAAAAATAGAACCATCAAAACTCTCAGAAATTTATATGATCAACATTCAAGAGTTGGAAAAAGATTACAATGGTCCAGAATTTGCAGGAACTATAAAAAAAGATTCAAAAATCATAAATAATAACATAAAAGAACTTTGTACATATATAACATATGACACTGAAGAAGAATTAGGAATAACAAAAGCAGGTATGAAAGAGTTAGAATCCATTAAAAACTTAATATAAATATTTTAGAAATAGAAGATTTAATGACAAATATCAATTCAGATGAAGTAGAAAAAGCTTTAAGAAATCTAGACATACCAAATAAAGAAGTAAAAATGGATCAACAAGAAGACAAAATTTTAACAAAACCTACAGAAAATTCGATTAATACATACAAAATCTTAAGGTTACCACCTAACAAAAGGCCTTATCACCTACCATGGAAATGGCAAGGCACAAAAAATAATAAGTTAGGAAAAGATAAAGAAAAAGAAATCCCGAAATATGAACATGCAGAACACTACGAAAAAAGAATACCAGGAAATGAAGAATGGCTAGATCTAGATTGCGTAAAAGATGTAGATATAACAATATAATAATGGGTAAAGGCTTCACTAATAATAGGATTTAGGCAAAACCTTTCAGTAAATTCATTTGAGAAATTTATAGAAGCAACATTTATAGGAGTAGTAGAAAAATGGTGGAATGGGTTAAAGGAAGAAGAAAGAAATACTATCAGAAAATCAAAACCAATTGATGGTAAAGGAACATAAGAACACTCAGCACAACGAACCTTTTGACTGAAAGAAATAATTACAAATTACGAGATTGTAATAAGAACAGAATTTAGTGTTTACGATAAAGGAGAAAAACACACTATATACAAAAAGAACCAAGCAAGATAAGATTAAGAAATTTAGAAATATGCGACATGTGTTATTTTGACAAATATGCTTGTGAATTCTGAGAATATTTTCAAGATAGTTATTATACAAAAGAAAAAAGAAGTCCAATCTTGGACTCATTTTTCTTCTAAAACTACCTAATCCATGAAGTATAAACATATATAATGCACTTATAGGTGAGAAAGTAAAAAACAAAAGTAGATACTTTAGGGTATAGAACACAATTTGTAAAAGATTATTGAGATAAAATGTGCCAAGAAGCTAGAGCAACTATAAAATACTATAAAACATATAAACAAATAATTTGTTGTGAAGGTGCAAGACCAAATCATTCAGGGTGTAATAATAATTATAATTATACAAAGAAAAGTAAACACAAATTTCAAAAATATAAACCAAAACATAGAATTTTTTTAAAGAAATATAAAAAACCCTATAAAAGATACTTCAGAAGAATAAATAAAAAGAGGCAATTTTCGATAAACCCATAAGAAATATTTAAAGTTCTAATATTTGAAGGGAAAAGAATACCATCATAATAGCTAGAATAATGAACAACCTATAGATATTGATCAAGCCCAAGGAAAAACCATAATTCCATTAATAAGAAAAAATAATAAGCCAAGATATGGAAAAAATAAGTGAGAAAAACAGAAAAACATTCAGACACATACATTTAGGAGCAATGCAAATAACAATAAAAGCTTATTTTAAGGAAGGAATAAATACGCCACTAGAAATATACCTAATGGATGATAGAAGAATATCAAGTACACAAGATGCCTTCATAGGAACAGTGCAAGAAAACCTAATGTATCAAAATATAAATTTACAATAAAACCTAATTTCTCTATAAGTATGACCGAAGAAGTTTAGTCATGTGCCACAGATTATCAGGAATAGAAATGATAGGGAAAAGCAAAGTCTTGAGTATACAAAAAAGAAATAATTATACCTTCACTAGTAAGCATGAAGTAAAAAAACAGAAATACAGATAATTTTATGATAGAACCGCTATTCAGAGAAATTATAAGATACAAACCAACTAAAGAAAACCCTGAAATAACTATACCCAATTATATTGAAATTGACTTTAATAAAGCAAAAGAAATTGCAAAAGGAAAAGCACCACAAATAATGTTCGGAAATATATAACTATCAAGCATTAAATTTAATACCAATAATAAATATATTAGACAATAAAAAAAATAATCAATTTAAAATAGAAATAGAATATTATGACAGTGTAAAATGGAAAAAACAAGTAGCCTTGGTAGATACAGGAGCTACTAATTCATATATTAAATAAACAAATATAAAAACAACAGAATCAATACCATTAAAAAATTCATATTACTATTTAGACTATTACAATAATATACATCCAATTATGCATAAAATAATACTGCCGCTAAGGATAAATGGTAGAAATGAAATACTATTACATTTACATGTAGATCCAGAACACAATGTTAATAAAATATTATTAGGAACTGACTTCCTTACATCAGTACAATCTTACTCAATTCAACAAAAAAAATCACAATAATAGTAAACAATAAAACTGTAACACCCCGAATTTCAAATAAGCCTGAATTCGAAGTTCCACATGATCTTTACACTTCACTTCGTACAATTTTACAAGAAATTTAAAATTTTTATACAACAATGTTTATATCAACGCAGCGGAATTATAATTACAACATGATACATGAATAAAATAACAATTTGCACAGTTCTTTAAGCAGCATTCCTTCTTTAGTCCTTTCATTCATTTTATCCTGCATAGAAACTGTGGGCACGTCAGTTGCATACAACTGACGCTAGGATATAATACATCAATTTCTCTTACTTGGAAATCACACACTTGATCACAAACAAATCTAAGGGGGACTACACTTAAAGTACCATAGTTCAGATTTCTCTATGGAGTTATTGCCTTTAAGTGTCAGTGTATAACGGTTGTAAAGCCTGACTAGCTGACTTGCAATAGGCTTAGGACTCCATTAACCTTGAAAATTTTCTTGTTATGTTTACTACGACAAGAAAAAAAGAGGTCATAAATAATGAAGTTTAACATTTGACAGTAGTCACAGTATGTCAGATATATTTATTGTTTATGTTTTTTATTACATTTAGTGCCAAGAAGCTGCATGGAGCTCACAATTCATGGCACTGTAGATGGTGGACTCTGATGTTGGTCTTCTATCTCACATCAACGATGGTTGTCTTCTTCATCCCATCAGACTTAATCGAGTCATACGGTATGCTTATTTATGAACACCTGATAATGAAGTTCATTCTAATTAATGTTATGGCATAAGTCAGTTGTGTACTTCCTGGAGATTATTGAATCATAAGAGCATAGTCCTTGGAATTAGGCAATGAAATATGATATATAGAGTTAATCTCCTATTTGCTGGAGAAATTTTAATCCTACTTAAAGTAACAAATGGTATTAGTCATTGATAATCCCTTCACTAAGAACACAATAATTCAGTTGATAGTTGATATAGCTGTGTATGAAACAATGTAGCTTGTACAAATTTGTCACTATTTAAGAAAAACTTATTGGGTGTTTCTGGGCTTTGAATTCTAGAATTTATGAAACTAATGTAGAATGAGATATGCATATATGTATCATTTGTGCTTATGGTGATCTCTATGCCTAGAATTTCTACAATAGTGATAAGACACAAAGTAGGTTATCCTACTCAGTAATCCACATTGTTCTTCATGATCTTAATTCCATACATATAATTGATGAATATTAAGTGGCTTCAAAATTTTCAGAAGCCATCAAGTGGCTGCAAAACAAACATGAAGATTAGAACATCATGTCACTAATATAACAAATGAAACTAATTTTGTTGCATAGGAAAATGAAATCATTCCTTATGGTTTCTCATCCGCACTGCTCTAAAAAATGGAGATAATGATCTCTGATATGGATCAGACTGGGATATGCATTGATAATATAGGGAATGTTCCTAAACTGCCGCTGCATATCCTTTTTTCTCATATAATTTTCTAAATCAGTTTATGACCTAAATAGAACAGGGTTAACAGCAGGTCGACAACTTGGTGTTAAATTTTATTACATAGTCGTGTACTCAATAGTTGACTCTATTTTGATGGGAAAATGGTGATTATACGGGAGGGCTGAAACTAGCTAATTAACTGTTATCTTCTTTTCCAGGTGAAATTGCTCATATTGGTGCCGGGTAATTTAATGATCATTTTTGTACACTCTTAATTGTGTATCTCATACCAGTAAATAGATTTTCTACTTTTGGAATAAATTCTCTTATACTATGACATTCACTTATTGTTTCCCAATGTAAATAAACTCTGTTTAGAATGTTTGTCGAAGTAAAACTTATCTTGCTCATATGAATTATTGAGTAGTATATAATATGCCATAATTAAATGTTATTAGTATACTGATTATTTTCTTATAACAAATGTCGAGCAGTAGTTTTCCTACATAGCTTTACATACTTTTGTCTACTTATGTTAACAAATTCTAAATTTGATTTTTTAATTTATCCTGCCGTGTGTTTGCCTCCAATGGGAGAAAATTATTAGTTACCCATTCCACATCCAACTTTTATTATTCTTCTCCTACTACAGGTATGTCTACATTTTTGTAGTTGGTACTTGGTGTACCTGAATCTTGATTGTAAGTTTCCAAAAAATAAAAATTGAAATAGGTTTGTATATTTAGCTAATTTATATTGTGGATATTGATTGGGTTTGAAAGCTGAGTTAGTATGGCTTACGTTCACACTAATAATGTGGCATTTTAGTATCTTCAACACTTCTCTTTTGCATTGCAGAATGGAAAGGCCTGCTGGTCTACTTAATCTTACTGTGATAGAAGGAGATGCAAGTGACTAGATTGAAGGAATTTATATCAGCGAAAGAAAGGAGTGCAGCATACTCTTCGAAAAGGAAACGGTCACTTCATGCTCGATATATATTTATGGTTTCATATTCTTGAAACCTAATTTATTGGCATGGTTTATTCGTGAGTATGGTCACAACCTTCTCAGTGTACTCCGATGTAAGTCTCAGTGAACATATAATTCTTATATTAGTTTTTTTGATTCCTGTATCATTTCTAATTGATAGGAACTCTGCTTTTAAATTGGATCCTAATTGTGACTAAACTCCTTCGTTTTGCACTATTCATAATATTTTTTTTTTTTGATTAAAAGATGACCGCGGTCATCGCTTCATTAAAAGAACTTAACGAAACAGGAATATGAAATACAAAGAGCCCGTAGGCCACACGACCCAAAAGTCTAATCCGTGCAAACATCCCGGACCACAACCAAAATACAAAATACAATAAAGCAAAGCATGTAAAACATCATGCCCACATCTGAAAGGTACAACCAAAAGATGGGCCACTCCCTGCTAGTAGGCTACTCTGTCCCCTCTCCCGAACGCATCTTCTTCCTGGATCTGTTTAGGCCTGTCCATTCAAAACGGCAGAAGTCAATTTTATGCAATAATGATGAGATAGACTGACGGACGCTATTGAAACAAAAATCGTTGCGGTCTAGCCATAGGTTCCACAATACTGACGCGACAACTATTTCCCACTATTCATAATATTGATAGATAATAGATAGGCAATTGAATTGTGGTTCAAGATTATTCATGATAACATGAAATTTTCAGTGACGTTTTCTTAATGTTTCCGTTTTTCTTTGCTTCAGATTTAGCAGTTTCTGCTGTCAGAGGCAATTACTGTATCCATGCAGGAGGTGTGCTTAGTGTGAGTTTTGGCTGCTTTGTATCTTTAAGTTGATATTGGAGGTTCTTATGTGTGCTTTCATCTTTTTATCATAATGGAGGTTAAGAGTCAGGGAACAAGCAAATAGAGATTGTTAAAGGATTAGATAACAAGTGCAGTATATATAGAAGAGGTCACCTCACCGCTCTCCTAATTAGCCCAATGGAATAAATTAAGTCGTGTATGCAATCCTCAAAAGACTCTAAGATACTACAATACTACTGAACCAAGTAATTACAATATCTAGAATGCCTTTTAAACTCAAAACTTGTGAATCAAATATGGCTCTCTTATTGTTCACCAAGGGCATGTTCAGATAGATCATGCCTGGTAAATCTCATGATCTGCAGATGTGAATGCGCCACAAAGAAAGAAAAAAAAAAAATCATATCGGACTTACTAAAGCCTTTCCTAAACTTATCCTCTAAAAAAAATCTCCAAGTTGTATTCATGTATCTTTTCTGTTTTTAGTTCTAGATTTGTGTTCGTATGAGAACTTCTAGTTTTTGGCCCAAGATGTTTTTGGCTATTTCAGTAATAGGGTGGGTGTTGAGTTGTAAGGTGTTCTTGTTTGTTTCGTTAAAAGTTCATTAATGAAACGGGTGACATTAGTCACTTTTGCATTAAAAAAAAAAAATGTTTGGCATTTTAGTTTTCACAAGTTACTATAACGAATGTAAATTAAAACTAATTAAAGTAGCATAGTTCAGATTTCTGTATGGACTTTTTGCTTTTAGGTGTCAATGTATATGAGTTGTAAAGCCTGATCAGCTGATTTGCAATAGGCTTAGGATTCCGTTAACCTTGAAACTTTTCTTGTTATGTTTACTACTACAAGAAATAAATAGGTCATAAAAATTCCAAGAAAGTTTAACCTTGACAGTATATCAGATATATTTCTTGTTTAAGTTTTTTACTACATTTAAAGCTAAGAAGCTGTCTCGTCACCTACATGATATAAGAAAAGGCTTTCTGCAGCAATCACTGGAAGCCCACTTTCGTTACTTTTTTCTATGAGTGCTTGTTTTACCCCCCTTCTTTTTTAAGAGTCAGCATGCCATCTTTGATCAATAGCTATCAATTATGAGGGTTCAGCGGTTCCGGAATGTGCTGGCATGTTAATCTTTTGTTCCAATAGAACCATAAGTGATGTGGATCATTCAAGAATCAAAGTCGATTTGCTCATCGAGCTCGCAATTCATGGCACTCTAAATGGTGGACTCTAAAGTTTGTCTTCTATCTCATATCAATGCTGGTTGACTTCTTCATCCCAACAGACTTAATTGAGTTATATATACGGTATGCTTACTTATGAACACACACTGATAATGAAATTCATTATGATTAATGTTATGGCATAAAACAGTTGAGTACTTCCTGGAGAAAATTGAATCATAAGAGTATATAGTCTTTGTAATTAGGCAATGAAATATGAAATATAGAGCTAATCTCCAATTTTCTGGCAAAATTTTAATTCTACTTAAAAGTAACAAATTGTATTAGTCATTGATAATCACTTCACTAAGAAGACAATAATTCAGTTGATAGTTGATATTAGCTGGGTATGAAACAATGTAGGAATTAAGAAACCAATATAATGCAGTTTATTGATACGCCATATGTTTTTTCAGTGAACCACCAATTGGAAAATGCAGAACACATAAGGCAATATTAGTGAATGTTGATTGGACCACCATACTGGTAAGAAGAACATACCAGTTTTCTCAACTTCTTTCCTGCTCATGCAAATTAATGAATATCTGCAAGCTTGTTCTCAGTTCAGTCCAGACTTCCATGAATAACTTATGTTTTCCACTTTAATCACTTACTGAGATTTTCTGTACTTAATTTCTTCTAGAGTTTCCTCATCGCTGTATGTGCAATTGTAATTGCGACTTTGACGACTGGGATTGATTCAGGATCATTTCAGGTGAAGCAGAACTCTTATCAAATTAGTATATCTAATTGCTTTTCATGTGTCCTTTACAGTACTGTTTTATATATCAAATTGCGGTATGGTTATGTTGGTGTCATCTGTATTATTTTGAGATGACTCTACTTTGTGTGTCACCAACTCACCATATCCACTCAACATAGTAATTTTGATAGTTCTTCTGTATTTTTTCCATTTCAGAAAGACACAGTTCAATTAGAAGATGATATTCCTTACGAATACAATTTTTTCCATTTGATATTTTCTATTGGAGATATTTAAAAGTAAATGGGTTTTTTTTCCCTTCTTATTATTAATATGACCAGATGGAGCATGGACGTTGGGTGGGCTAGTTACTACATGGGTGAAAGTTATCAATGAACTAGATTTGCCCGTGGGCACGTGCCTACGGCACGTCTTTGGAACGATACAACACACAAAAAGCCATGTAAACAGTAAAACAACAATTATGTAGTTCAAGTTTGAATAGTATGACAATAATTAGTTGTAAATAAAAGTCCATATTTCTATTAGTATATGTTGAAAAATAATTATAAATGATGGTGTGAAGTTCAATTTCATAGAACTTTAAGGATGTAAAATGATGAAATTTAACTGTTGAAGAGATATTTGATATTTTCAATATAACATGTGCAATAAAAAAACATAAAAATTCCAAAAATTTTACAAACATGAAATCTTAAAATCTAAATTTCTAAGTAAATAAAGAAAGAATGAAAGAGAGAGGGAGAGGGAGAAAGAGAAAAATATGAAGAAGTGAAGAGAGAAGAGAGAGATAGTAATAAAGTAATGAGTTTTTTAGTTTTAGGGGGAAAAATTTAATTTTGGGGTTTAAAATTTTAGGCGGGAAAATATGTATTGTGAGAATCAATCTAGACCATTGATTTTAGGGGAGACTGAATGAGAGCCACTTGATAGCTTTCTTTGTAATTTATTATATAGATGGTTTACAACCAGCATATATTGTAATTAAGTAATTTCTGTGCTACACTATTTGTTTCATTTCTTAAATAGCAGTACATCTTTTTTAGAGCCAACATAATGTGTACTTGAAAGAGGGGATTGAACATTTGAACGCACAGGCTGGTTAAGGGAAGAAGGAGGAAGCCAGGAAGGCTTGCAGCTTTGTTAAGTTTGTGTGAGGAATTGTTGGGTAAGAGTTTGGTTCTAGATTTGTTAGGTGTATGGCTTTCTAATATCAGCATTTTGTCAGAAGGGATCTTGCGATAGCAAATATGTATACAAAATCTCTTATTTTGGAGAAAATGCTTGGAGTATGATACCAAGATCATGTTTCTAGCTATTGAATAATGTGGATGAGAAATTCGTGCTGTGAAAATGGGCTTGAACAAGGTACCTTCCTTTCTTGTAATTTAATTATGTATAGTTTTCGCTCTTCAAGCATGCAAGCTAAAACATGCTCTCTTCTATATAATATATTATGCTAAACCACTTTTGTCCATGAATTTTCTTCTTTAAAAAAAAAGGAAAAAGAGCACAAATATATCCAATGCAAAAATTTTCTATGATTGATTTCCTACCCGATGCATTTGTGATTAGATTTCTAAAGCATGTCGAGTGAATCTGGGATCTTGTGAAAGTGAGAAAATTGCTAATGTGTCGATCCTGAGAGAACTGGCTCAAACAATGTAAGAGCCAGTGCTTAACTCAATATGAGAGAAAAGAGGCACAATGATTAAATTATGGTGTACACTATTTGGAATTTTAGAGGTCTCAATTCAGGTAAAAAAAGAAGAAAAGTTGCAGAGACTCTTGCTATCAATCGGCCTAGAGTCATTGGGATATGTGAAACCAAAATGGTAAAACCTTCACATATCATGTTGAGTAGATTGGGATCTAATAGAGTGAGAATGGAGAGT
This sequence comes from Hemerocallis citrina, assembly GCA_017893485.1. NCBI lineage: Eukaryota > Viridiplantae > Streptophyta > Magnoliopsida > Asparagales > Asphodelaceae > Hemerocallis > Hemerocallis citrina. The sequence continues at coordinate 66,162,204 of CM030362.1, read as the reverse complement.
CAAACCATCAGTTGGGCAATCTAGAGGAATCGCAATGGGGGCCGACCCTGATTACTTCCATATTATCGATGATTTGACTAGGAACTTCTCTGTCTCTATTTGGATTCAAGACAAGAGGGATGGGTTCTATCAAGTAGTGTCTATGATTTATGGACCAAACACATACGGGGAGAGAATGCACTTCTGGGAGGAATTAGAGAATATTCGAGAGAGATGGAGCAATCCATGGGTCTTAGCGGGGGACTTCAATCTCACCTGCTTTACAGACGAACATAGAGGAATAGGTTGTGGAGATAGGGACTGTAGACATTTCAATCAACTTCTAGGGGATCTTTGATGTTAGAGAAATCCCAATTGTGGATAGACAATATACATGGTCGAATATGCAGACTAATCCAATTCTAGCCAAGCTTGACCATATTTTTTTGTTCGGAGATTGGGAAGCCAAATTTCTGTTAGCAAGCATTCATTCTGCCTTCGGGAACACTTCCGACCATGTTCCTCTCATATTGAGAAGTGGGCAGAGTCCTCAACAGCACCAGAGGCCTTTTCGTTTTGAGAAGGCATGGCTGCGAAGGGAGTCGATGATTGCGGAGGTGCACAAGTCGTGGGACATAGCAAATGATAGTCCCAACGCGGTAGCTAGATGGAATTGCAAAATTAGGAGATTAAGAGGAGCTCTTCGAGTATGGGCAAAAGGCGAGTTTGGTAACATCAAGATGGAGAAAGAGGAGAAATCTAAAGCCATACACACCTTCGAACTGATTAAGGAATCTAGAACCCTAGAGATGGCAGAATTTGTTCAATTGTCTGATCTTCGTAAGAAGTTAGATGAGATTTATCAGATAGAGGAGGACTATTGGAGACAGAGATCTAGAGAACAATGGCTACAAGAAGAAGACGCTAACATAACATATTTTCACAGAATTGCAAATGGCAAGAGACATTCTAATCTCATTCTTGGATTGAACATTCAGGATAGTTGCGTAACAGATGAGGAGGAAGTGAGGAATCATATTGACGAACACTTTAGAGATATCATTGGAAAACCGAGAGGTAATCGATGCAGGCTGGATGATGGGTTTTGGTCTCGGGATCTCATTAACAATGGACACACTTTAGAAGGTTCTTTCACAGAAGAGGAAGTTCTTAAGGCCATCAAGGAGATGGGACAAGACAAAGCTCCTGACCCATATGGCTTCCCTATATTCTTCTATTCCTACTTTTGGGAGGTTATCAAAAAGGATCTATTAGAAATCTTTCGAGAATTCTTTGAGAACAATGCAGATATCGAGAGGCTGAATTATGCGAATATCTCGCTGATTCCAAAGATGAGAGAGATATCGAGAGTGGAGGATCTTAGACCAATCAGTTTACTACTGCTCATTTAAGATTATCACCAAGGTACTAGCCAATAGACTTGCACCGCTCATCAATACAATTGTTTAACCAGCACAGAGTGGCTTTATTAAGAGGAGAGAAATCTTAGATAGTATTGTCACGGCTCATGAAACCATTTTTAGGTGCGACCGGCGAAAGGAAGAGGGTTTTCTTCTCAAGTTGGACTTTGAGAAAGCTTATGACACAGTAGAGTGGGAGTGTGTTCCAGAGATCTGAGCAGTGAAAGGCTTTGGCGATAGATGGAGAGGGTGGATTGCTAGATGCTTGGGGGGGGGGGGGGGGGGGGTAAATCATTAGTCCTTGTGAATAGTAAGGTCGGGAGTCTCATTGCCTGTAAACGAGGATTACGGCAAGGCGATCCTCTATCCCCACTTCTCTTCACAATGGTGGCAAATGGCCTCACAGAGATGGTATGGAGATACGTCAGACACGGCTTACTGAGTGGTGTGGGCGGAATGGATACGTCCTCATCATTGCCTATCATTCAATATGCTGACGACACACTCCTCTTTGACAAGGGAGAGGTTAGTGAGGTCCTAGTTTACAAGTGTAATCTCCTATTTTACGAGCACTGGAGTGGACTGAAAGTAAACTGTTCCAAGAGTAGTATGGTCACCCTAGGTAGAGGAGATCTTTTGAGAACTGCAATACTTGCGAGAATACTTAACACTAAGATTGAGGGTTTTCCAATCAAGTACCTTGGGGTCCCACTACGACCTGGGAAGCTCAAGAGAGGGGACTGGAATCCGTTAATAGAGAAGGTAGAGAAGATACTGGAAGGGTGGTAAGGGAAGCACCTTTCGTTGGGAGGGCGAATCACTGATGTCTATTTATGAGATGCCCTCTTGGCTCATTGCTAAGATCGACAAGATTCGCAGAAACTTCTTGTGGCAAGGCACAGAGGAAGACAAGAGAGGCCTACCATTGGTCAAATGGAGTAGAGTCTGCCGAAGAAAAGAGCTTGGAGGGTTAGGAATTGTCAATTTGAGGCTTATGAACCAGCCCTACTTTGCAAATGGTGGTGGAAAGTTCACAAGAGAGTACATGCAATTTGAGCTGGGCATTGGACTAGATTTCGTAACCTACGTAAATTCAAGTTTTTTTTTTTTTTTTTTTTTTTTTTTGGGGGGGGGGGGGGGGGGGGTAAGCGGAGAAGCGTATCTTCTATCTGGAGGGGAATTGCCAAACTTGGAGAGTTCTTTCATGCCAATACTACATCAACAATTGGAGATGGCACGCATACCCGATTCTGGAGAGATCACTGGAGCGGAATCAACACGTTCGAAGCACTGTACCCATCATTATTTAGGAAGGCAAGAGAGCAGGAGTGTTTGGTGTCAGCTTATAACAGAGCTGGACAATAGAGTTTTGCTTTCTCCTCCGTACTTGCACCAGAAGAGGAAAGGATGCTTGAGGAGATGTTTCAACATATCCAACAGAATAGAGAACCAGAGCATGGAAGGGCAGACATTACTTAGAGAGTGGAGGTGGGAGGAGAGTAGAGTGTTTTCAGTTAAGTCCACCTACAGTCTACTCAAAGATGGTGGTGTGCGATGTGAAAATAGTCGAATTATTTGGAGAAGCAATGCACCACATAAATTCAAGGCCTTTCTTTGGCTCCTATCTTTGAATGCAGTTCTGTCAAAAGCCAATATGGTGCAGCGGGGTCTTCAGGTTGACACTGTTTGTCTGGGTTGTCTACTTGAAGAGGAAACCACTTCACATCTTTTCTTTACCTGCTCGAGAGTGGAGAGGATCTGGGAAGCCATGCGTCTGGCTTTTGGGTTTACTCACAAGCCCATGGAATTCAGTGAACTTTGGGGATATTTTAGAGTAAGTATCCCCAACAGAAAGGGTCGGGAACAATGAGAGTCTGCGGCTGCAGCCTGCCTATGGGTCATTTGGTTGGACAAAAACAATGCTTGTTTTAGAAACATTACTGTAGATGCTAATCAATCCATTTTTAGAATTGGACATTTAATCTCATAGTGGTCTATTGCAGTAGAACAAAGAAAGAGACTCAGGACTGGAACCTTATTTACCAACAATGATGAGGGAGATCGAGCAGGTTAATGAGGTGAACGAAAAAGAGGAAGAAAGAGTACAAGGTAGTGGCAGTTGGACTGGAATGGTGCTGCTCTTTTGGCTTCATTACATTATACTTTTGTTAGTGTGTAACGTCGGTCTTTCGAGATTATGATGTATCTTAATTATGTTAGAACTTGACATATGGAGACTGTGAGGAGTTGATGTATGGGGAGGTTCTGTTACTGTTTCATTAAGTATCGTGTTAATGAAATTTGGATGGACCGATGGACTATGTGCCATCTTTGCTTCAAAAAAAAAAAAAAACAAGCACTATGCGTCACTCTTCTATCTTTTCTAATGTATTTTATTTTTCAAGTTGAATTCTTTAGTCGTCGTATTTTAATTATTGCTTTCTGATGTATCTTAATTCTTGCTCTGTGATTTTCTGGCACATATGTAATCTGGTTTTCTTGTGTGTGTGTGTGTGTGTGTGTGTGTGTGTGTGTGTGTGTGTGTGTGTGTGTGTGTGTGTGTGTGTGTGTGTGTGTGTGTATATATTCTTCTGATGGTTGTTACCATCTTTCATAAATTAAAAAAAAAGCATTGTCACAAAAATCGGATACTAGGACCCGACATTGATCTGGAACCAACCGAATCTATTACGAGTAGGGTCTGGGTACTAAAATAGGGCTCGTTCATATTTTTCAGGTTGGATCTTAGTCCGCCCCAAAAGGAACCGACGAGGACCCCACACACACAAAACACACACACAAAACACTCACACACACACAAAACCTAATCTCCCAAAAGGAAACATCAAGGAAAAGAGACAAAGCAGCAGTCCTGAACTCCCTCTCATGTCCAACGCCGACACTACTAGCTGCCTGATGCCGTCAAACCCACTCCCCGCACGCACCTGACAGGTAGCATTTCTTAACAGGACCCAGACCCAGTTCTCACGGGTCGGGTCTGGGTTCAAGATTTGGATCCCTAGAAAAGTGGGTCCAGGTATGGTAGTGCTTGAATTATATCCATAAATCAAACCTAAAAATATTGCAATATTTTATACATGTTATTAGATGAATTTTTCATTTTTTTATATGTATTTTTTTTTTTCATTTTTTGAAAATACTGTACAATATTGCACAGGATTATGCTTGATTACTTTATGGAAATTGTAGCAATTAGCTCCACTTTGTATGTACAAAATATTGCCACTTATTCTTGAACTTATGGTCTGCGTTATACTCCTACGGGGATAGGAGACAACAGGAAATTCTGAAATCTAGACATGAGGACATAACTATATATGTGCTTTCTTTATGAATGTTAGGATGTACTTATGTAGTTATTTGTTTAATTTATGTAAATATATTTGTTTTGTGTCTATGGTCATTTATAATCACTCGGTAGGGTGAAATACCATAGGCCATCCTATAGATAATATTGAGATTTTGAGATGAGTAAAGGTTTTTTAAATAATAAAAAGACATGAAAAACAAGTTTGTCCTCTGTACACCTAAGTTTTGATGGGAAAATTATCCTAACAATTATAATCTAATATGGAATTTTGCATTGAATTTTTTTCTTCACATGATTGTTGTGATACGACTGAATGATAGTGATCTTAAAAATCAGAGAGAATCTATCCCTCAAAACCCCAAAAAACTAAAAACCCAAACCCTAGATCTGAGTTTGGGGGGCAACGGCTAGGGTTGCGCCGCCCCCCTCCCCCGCTCCCGCTCCCGCTCCCGCTCCCTTCTTCCCCTCTTCTTCTCTCTTCCAGATCTCATCATCTCTAACCCTCTTCTTGTCTCTCCAAATCCTTACTTTGGCTGCTGAATGGGTTCGTCGGGTGCTGACCTTCTCCCGCGAGGTGGGATGGAGGAGGTCGGGTGGTTGCGGCCACCAGTGGGGGGTTAACTCCGGTGTCGGAGTAAGGCGCAACCAGGGTAGGCGAGGATTGGAGGTTTGACTGAGCCTAGGGCAGCGCTGGCGTCGATCGGGGGTGGTAGGGAAGAGCGTTCGGTCGGCAATGGAGAACGGCCGGGGAACGTGGCGATCGGCCAACGTTGGAGGCGACATTTGGCATGGCATATCTTGGTTGTGGGTGTGGGGTGTGGGAGTTGCTGACTAGCGCTGGTGACATCGGGGATGGCGACGCGCTCACAATCAGGGTTCGAGTTGGTTGCATCGGGGCTTGCAGCGGGAGTACTGCCAAGCAACGACGTCGAGGGGCATCGGCGAACTTGGGGTAGTCGAGACTGCCGTGGAGACATGTAGGGGAGGTTGGTTAGAAAGTAGATACAAACTTCAAATGCTAATCATCAAATACAAACTACAGCTATCTGAAGAGAACAAACTGCATAGATACAAACTTCAAATGCAATTAAATTTGATCTGATAATCATGGGAATCATAGGATCATGCACTCATAACTGATTAATGTACTACTTAACCTAATCATCAAATATTTTTCACATATTATTTCCATATGACTAACCCTCAGAAATCATTATCAACATCCTCTTTAGTCTTTAGGTTGTCAGTTATGCTAATGGTTGTAGCACTGTGCTCTTGTTAACTATATCGACCATAGTACAAGGTCACTAAATATTATCAATTTTGCCCTCTCGCCTACTAGTTGTCATTTCATCAGAGTAAGATGGAATCCACTTATTGAAGGTAGTCTAAGTGAGTGGTGCATAATGCTCAATCTTTCTTGAATCTCCATAGGTCATATTGTATTCACTTGCCTCATTGTTTTCTTCAGCTTCTACTTTGTATAGGTTACAGAATCCCAATTTGCTCCATATGACTGACTAAAGATATATCACTCTACATCTATTCTTGGAGAGTTCCACTCATGGCAGTGGCTCTACTTCTTCATGAACCATCACATTAAAACCTTTCGGTAATTTTTTTTTGAGAAAAAAAGTGACCATGTCACCGCTTCATTAGTAATATATTAACGAAACAAGTATTACGGATAATATACATCTATGTTCCTAAAACATAATAACAGAAAACAATTACATAGCTCACCCTATAACATAAACTAGTCCCTCCCTAGCTACACTTGTAGACGAAAGCACCTGCATCTGTTCTGCCACCCATCCTAACCAGATATAATTTTAATTTCAAACAATTAAAGATTTGAATTCCATCAAATATTCCTCTCCACTCCGGAGACTCCTCACACCTTCCCCTGAACGTCCACCTTTGCCACAATCACAACCACTATTTCAATGCGGCATGCATCCATCACACCCGACGAATCAACCAATCAAACCGCACCGCGACGCCAACTTCCGATTGCGCCAAATCCAACCGTCAACAGTAGCTATTGTTCTCGACTTACACGCCGACGCTCTCGACGAACTTCCCCCTGACGAACACCTCGGTCGTGGCAGCTCATCTTTTGGGGATCCCCCAATTAACCCATCGCTCCTCCAACAAAATTAGAATTTCAAAAAAAAATATTTGAAATTCAGAAGTCAACCAACCAGTAAATTCTCAGCGTACATCTTCATATCTGATTCTTTTCATGATTATTAGTTATTATACCATTTTCCATTCAAAAATAGCACATTTTAGAAAGTTACATGCATGATCACATTTGCTTCTTGATCTCTAGTCTCTTTTGCTATGAATCCCACACACATCTGGAATAAACTGAGAATTATCATGATAGATTCTCTGTTCTCTAGCGAGCTATATCTAAGAGGAAAGCAAGGGGTTAATGCCTTAATTGGGGCTGGCTTGGTTTTCGCACATCTTCATTTGCGTATGAAGCACATGATGATATACATATACACACCCCTCTAAACATATAGTTAAAAAGATGTAAAAGGGTATCGTCATCATAGTCAGTCTATGCTATCGAACATAGATCACACTTAATCTTCACTAGTTGCACGTAGATTCAATAGTAAGTAAAAATTTGAACTATCAAACACGCTCATAAGATAATCCTGTATTGTGTAATTTATACAAACACCTAGTGATCAATATGAAGACAAACATTGAGAAAACCCAGAAAAAATTATGACTCAAAAAAGTAATTAAAAAATGAAATTTTGAATAATGTGATCGAACCCATACCTGTAAAGTTGTTCAAATCCTCCCAAATATGCTCCTTTGATCACCCCTCTTTCGACTGAAAATGTCAACTTTCTTAAGGAAATTTGCTACGCTGCTACTTTGGTATTTGGGAATTGGGAACGTGGAACTCAAATTTGAAATTTTGGGAATAAATCCGTGAATGCATGGGGATTTTTGAAAATTTACCATCTCATTGTGGTGAGAACGGGCCGGGCGGGGGTTGGTTGAAGCCCATATTTGATTCTAGGGTAAATGGGCCGGGTTTTAATTCAGTTTTGGGCCCTTGCCAATTTAGAATAGGTTGATTTTAAAAATTAACTAATTAATAAAATAGAAAAATAGACTATATAAAAGGAGGAAAACCATATTTCAACATAATCTCCGAGACCGAAACAGAGCTAGGCGACAAGGAGATAAGGGGTAATGTTTGTAGTAGCAATAGTAAGAAAATCACTGAATATCAGAGGAAGGGAAAGCGGCAGGCGAACAAAGGGAAAATGCAGATTATCAGTCAAGAAGGAACTTTCAATGAGATGCCCAAGGAGATTCCTGAGGAGCACACCGCAGGAGGTACTCTAAACCCCGACTACTCAATTCTAAATTTATTAAATGATGAGTCGCTTATTTATTTTGCTAGTCTTTACGGTTTAGTCATGGGCTCCAACAGGGTTGAACAATTAGAAAATGTAGAAATAATTAGAGGTGTATCAAGGGCTACTTCGCCTTAAGATAGATGGGGGAGCGGGGGCGGTAGAGGGTAGGGGAATAGAAACGTTTAATTTAATGGTGTACATTTTCTGGAATGTTAGGGGGATGAGGCAAAAAAGCAAAAAAAGATTGATTTCTTTATCTATTAATAAAATTTGGCCTACCGTTTATGGGTTCCAAGAAACAAGAATTGAAAATCAGTCCAAAGAGAAATTCAACACGCTTAGATGGGCGGAACACTTCGATTGGAGATTCAAAGCAGCGGTGGGTTATTCGGAAGGCATAGCAGTAGGAGCAGATACAAGGATCTTTGAGATTCTTGAAGAGTACGTCGGCAACTTTTCAGTATCTATTAGATTAAGAAGAAAAAGTGATGATTGGGAACATGTGGTTACAACGGTGTACGACCCATACGACTCAAGATCGCGTAAAGATTTCTGGAAGGATCTCATAGACATCAGGAAGAGATGGGATAGGCCATGGCTGGTAGGAGGTGACTTCAATATCACTAGATTTCAAGATGAACATAGAGGCAAAGGCCACATACGCGCCGATCAAGAGAGCTTCAATAGAATCATTGACGATCTAGAATTGTTGGAGTTAGAGATGAATGATAGAAAATTCACATGGTCTAATATGCAACTCAACCCTACGTTAGCAAAACTAGATAGAGTACTAGCGTCCAACGAATGGGAAGATATGTTCCCGCAAGCCAAAGTTAGGTCTGTATCTCGATATACATCGGACCACCTACCCCTTGTAATAGACTGCGAGCAGGAATACAGGAACAAATTATTTCCTTTTAGATTTGAGAAATCATGGACTACATTTGAAGAGACGCGGCAAGTGATTCGAGACTCATATAATTAGAAAAATTCAGTATAATTAGGAAAAATGCAATAGATGAGATGAAACAGTCAATCCCCATGAAGAATAACAAATTAGAGCTAATAAGAATGATGCAAATTGAAATAAATATTGGCACAAAATTGAGTCGAAACAAAAGAAATGATTTTTATTAGAACTGGCACAAAAATACAGATCTTGGACTGATAAAAGAATACAGGAAAATGAAATACAACAGAAAAATACAATTACAGGAAACATGGTTACAAATACTTGGCCTGTTCCTGACAATAGTATCGCTAATAAGTCTTTTTTTTGCTTTCTGACACATCCCCCTAACGTTCCAAAAGATGTATAACATAAAACAACTAAATCGTAGACCCTATACTCTAATCACCACAACGGAACACCGCATTAGACTTCCCTAAGGCTGTAAACGAATCGAGCTATTCGCGAGCTATTCGGCTCGAGCTCGGTCAAAGCTCGGCTCGAACCGAGTTCGTTTCGTAAACGAGCCAAGCTCGAGCTTCAATTTTTTTTAAAGGCTAAGCTCGCAAGCTATTCGGCTCGAATACAGTCAAAGCTCGGTCAAAGCTCGACTCGAACCGAGCTCGAGCTCAAAAATGAGCTCGTTTCGTAAACGAGCCGAGCTCGATCCTGAAGGTATTCGGCTCGGCTCGGCTCGGCTCGATTGCAGCCCTACACTTCCCCTGGAAGACTCTCCCCTTTAATTAAGTTTACGTGAGATAATTGCTCCTCTATTGGAACCCGTGTCTATATCATAAAGACTAGCAAAGTATATGAGAGAATCATTATTTAGTGAATTTAAAACCGAAAAATTACTTGACGAGTTACCTCGACATGCCGATGCCGGTTCCCTAGTCTTTGCTGCCGCCTTAATCAAATCTTCCTCGCTTGGACCATTCGACCCCCGTTTGTCCATCTGCCATTTGCTTTTTCTTTGGTATTCTACAGTACTTCTAGATGCACTTCCCCTCGCGCTGTCGCCCATGCCTTCCCCTGCCAACTCCCGAACCTGCATAGCTCACCTTTCGTGCTCCAAATCGTACGGACTATCTTCACTTTGTAATCCATCTAGTGCACCTATCATCCCCTCCGACGATTCGACGTGTGATATGATGGCCTTCTGCTCCTTTGAATGCTCGAAGGTGTGCCCCTCCCTATCTTCCTCTACTACCTTATTCTGGTCTTCCCCTTCCCCCTGTCAATATGAGCTAACTGGCCTCCATCGGTTTCCCCTAATGGCCGAGTAAAGACCTCTATCTCCTTTCCTTTTCCTAAAACGAAAACCCTGCCGATGCTGTTACTTTGCAGCTGAATGTCTGTGTAGAGATGGGCCAAATTCTGTGCCAACACACATGCAGGTCCATCCCGTTCATTGGTTCTGCCAGCTTCTTCACATAGGCCGTCGCTCTTGGGGACGGCACCTCCCTCAATCTTTCTTCTTCATGGCAATGCACAAAGTAACCATTGGCGTTGAGACACTGCACTTTCCACACCATATTAGGAACAACGGTTGTATTATCGTAGAGCAACCTCTCAATCTCTTCGAAACTAGGATTCCCACTCTGCACCTTTATAATAACACATGTACGGAATCTACGTTCAAATTCCACTATAAGCGAAGTTGGAGTGATGATAACCTTAATCACCGCCCAACCTCCCGCAGAACTCTCTTGAGTTTTGCTGGTAATGGACTTAATAGGGGATGGTAGCTGTGAGTCTTCTGCCGTAGACATCTCTTGACGCTTGAACTTGGAGCATTGCTTGGAGATATGACCGCAGCATCTACAAGCATAGCAAAACTAGTCGTTAGTGCAATTCGTGATCGTATGTCCCCTCTGAGCGCATTTGTGAAACTGTTGACCTAAGCCCACCGAAGCCGAGTATGCCCTGACCTGTTGCTTCTCTGCCTTGATCATCTTTCGAGGACGTACAAGAACCCCATTCACCTTCTTCGTCGTTCTTTGTAATCTTCTCTATCGGAGCAGGGGAAATCACTCTTGATTGGTTCAGGATTAGAAGTAGTTGCCTTTCCTGTCTCCTGGACACCTCAACATAAGACCTTCTATGACGCTCTAAATGTCTACATTCATTGTCGTCGGAGCTTGAAGGGCTGAGTCTCGTCGTCTTCTCCCTTACCCTATCATCTTCGCATCTAGTCTTCTCGCTTTGTAACGCCCCGCCCCAATACTCAGACAATTTTTATTATTTTTAGAAGACAAATTAATACTTATAATACAACTGCCCACCACAGGATGTCTCTCAAAAGGTGGTTAACCAATTAGGTGACTCTTGATCATAGGCAATTATATTTATATTAAATTACTCTTTGCATACTCCCGGTCATAGGCAATTATATTTATTATATATATATATTTATATATTATACTTTTTTGGAAATACGGGGTATTACATACACCCCACTTTTAGAAATCAGTGTCCTCGCTGAGTATGGGGCATGCCATCTAGTGCAGGATCCTTCTTTCTAGCCAATGTGGAGCGGGAGTACCCTGATTCAGCTAATTTCGAGCCTGATTCAGCTAATTCCGGGCCCCACTGACCACAACTCCCTCTCAGGCATACACCGCACCCACTCGGTGTCGAAAGTTGGCTCTGATACCATTTGTAACGTCGCGCCCCAATACTCAGACAATTTTTATAATTTATCAGACAAATTATTTATAGTATAGTACAACTGCCCACCACGGGCTGCCTCTCAAAAGGTAGGTGACTCTTGATCATATGCAATTATATTTATATCAAATTACTCTTTGCATACTCCCGATCATAGCCAATTATATTTATTATATATATTTATTTATATATTATACTTTTTCGGAAATACGGAGTATTACATGCTTGTCCTCCCTCTATAGGATGGACGAGAAGTTCTCTGAACCGATCGGCTTCTCGATCTATACGAGACACCGTAGTTCACTCTTTCATCGCTCCTCTTGTGTGCTTCCCTCTCTAGATCCTCTTCCTTCCTGCACTTGGTCGTGCTCTTTGTCCTCCCCCAGATGCTTGCCGTGGCTTGAGTGGTGGTGGCTGCTTTGGTGGGGTAGGCTGCTTTGGTGGTAGATGCTTTGGTGTGGATGAGCTCGTCCTCCTTTCATACTTTTTTTTATTATAATGTAAAGTTGGGGTTATCATTTGTAGACAACATATAATTTGTAAACAACCATTCAACCAACCATCTAATTTCAACCATTCATTTTTAAGTTAGAATTATATTAACCATTCATTTAACCAAATGTTGTTAGTTACCATAATACTCTTAAAATTTAAATTTATTTACAACATAATTATTTACAAAAGTGTCACTCATATAAAATAAAAGTTGGTGCCACTAGGGGTAATTTGTAAAGAGTATGTAATAAGTAAAAAGAGGTTTCAGGTTCGAGGCCAGACTACGTCATTTTTTTTACATTAAAACGAATATATTTATCAAGATGTGCATCGCACGTGTAAATTACTAGTGTAATCTTAGACCAAAAGTTGAGATAAACTGAAGTTTTTTAAGCTCCATTACAATTTAATTCATCTATCTTTACCTATATAAGAAATAGGTAAAGATATAGTGCTCTTTTACATTCCAAAACTACCCCTCATCTTCTGCATTGCAACTCAATATGCACACTAAACTTACACATATTAGACCAAAAATTAGTACATGTGTTCTAAAAATTTGGATATTTCATCACATAATATGAACTTGTAAAATAAAAGCACTTCACATCTTGTCATTACTAACATAATTAGACTATAAATGTAGCGTATACAATGTTGGGTTTATATCTTGCATACTATGTTGGATACGAAGATAAGACGATAGAGAAAGTGAGACGATCGGAGAAGGAGTGGAAGCAAGTGGAAATAGGAACAGCAACAGCAGCAGTAGCAGCAGCAGGAGTTGTGGTCGACTGACTTTGGGGTGCGGTCGATCGCTCGACTGTGCAGGAGTTCCCGAGAGGGGGATGGTTGACCGCCTTGTGGGTGCAGTCGACCAAGGCGGCTGAAGCATTTTCTAGGTGCGGATCTGGGTGACTACACTGAGACCCAAACTTGTTCTCCAAGTTAGATCGTGTGGTTCCTATCGTAGGGTTATCTCTTCAGTAACATCCAACGACTATTGTAACAAGATAACAAACTAGGGTTTCTCTAGATCTCTATATATTGTTGTTATTGGCCTCCATTGAGAGCCAAGAGAGAGAGAGAGTACTTCATTCAAGGCAAAGTTTGATAGTTTTCCAATTGTAAATAAATAGTACTTACTGGTGAGGCTTAAGAGAAGGTCATGGTGAGAATTGTAATATTCTTGTATCTTTTTTAGTTGAATAACATCTCCAGTTTTTCTCCCTCGTATTAAGGCGAAAGCCCCAACTGGACAAAGTTGTGTGTGCTTTGGTGTATTTGGTATGATCTAGTATGTGCTTGGTAGTTTATATTAATTGCATCGAATAACTCAACATGATCTTCAATTTTGCTAACATATAATAGTAGATTTCTTTTGTAAATTAATTAAATAAGATAGAAAGGAAAATTGAATATTTCAATCTCTTTGCATTCACAAAGAAAATGCAAAAAAGGTCTTCCTAGTTACCTATTTGATTTTATCTTATTTTATTTTATTTTGATATTCATTCTTAGCCGCACATATTGAAAAAATAAAAAAAGTTCAACAGCTCACATTAATTACTTCTAATGTTTAGCAGCTCACAGTAGGTTTACACCAAGATTCGGTTTTAAGCCCCTACCTCTTTACTTTAGTTATGGATGAATTGACGCGAGGAATACAAGATGAGTGCCTTGGTGTATGCTTTTTGCCGATGACATCATTTTAGTGGACGAGACTATAGCATGAGTCAATGCTAAATTAGAATTCTGGAGAGAAACTTTGGAAGCTAGAGACTTTAGGATAAGCAGAACTAAAACAGAGTATGTGAAGTGTAATTTTAGTGATATTCGGAACACAACTGAGAAAGTAGTGAAGCTTGATGACCAAGAGATACCTAAGAGAGACCGTTTCCGATATTTAGGCTCGATTATACAAAGAGATGGGATTTGTTAGATATTATTATAGTCCCATATTGGTTGTAGAATTGTTTTGATATTTGTTCTCCTCCTATATATAGGTGGTATTGTACTTGGTTGAACTCAATTCAATATTCTGTATTGTTTTCATCACTCTGATTTATCTTAACATGGTATCAAAGCCAATTATCCAAATTTTCCCTTCTTAAATTCCCTCTACAAAAATTCTCAAATCCCATAAGCCAAGTTATACAAATTTCTTCCCAAAACCCTAGATCTCCAAAACAAAAAAAATAAATAAATAAATTCAATCATCTCAACCTCCGAAACCCTATTCCCATACACTGTCACCTCCCAAAATTTTATCACCATACAACCACCGTCACCAAGGCGTCTCCACAGTCGACTCAAATCGCCGCCCCCACAACCGCTGTTGCAATCGCTCCACAGTCGTCAAAGGTGTCCACTATCGTCGTCTCCACAATCATCGAGGCATCCACAGTCGTCGTCGTCTCCACAATCATCGAGGCATCCACAGTCGTCGTCGTCTCCACAATAGTCGAGGCATCCGCAGTCGCCGCCTCCCGCATCCGCTCCCGCACTCCCGTCGAGATCCACCACCGCTCCCGTCGTCAAGATCCACACTCGTCGAACTCCTGCCACTGCTAGCCGTCTTTCCCTCTACATCAGTAAAACCCTACCATCGTCGCCATCCACCCCGACGACCCAACCTCCGGTCGCCGCTTCCACAGTAGTCCCCTCCCCCCACCTCGTTCGTCACTCTCTATTTATTTATTTTTTCTTTTATTTCTCTTTCTTTCTTTCTTTTTATTTTATTTTTATCTGTTTTTGTTTTGAAAAAAATTAAAATAAAAAATAAAAATAAAATAAAAAAACCCGAAAAGAAAATTCCGAAAAAAATAAAATTATTATTATTATTATTATTATTATTATTATTATTATTATTATTATTATTATTATTATTATTATTATTATTATATATACAGGTTGTACTACTTGATGGAATCTCAGCCTCTCCCACATATTTCTGCCTCCACTGATTTTCCCGATGCAACCACCTCTCGTTCCTCCTCCAGATTCAAACAGCAGTAGAGCCACTTTCAATCTGCCTCCGGCCTCCTACATTCTCCTAACGTTATTGCTCACCCTACCTCAACTCTACTTCCGATACCGGTAGCACCGTCCTGCTCCCTACCCCGATTCAGACACCAGCAGCATCTCCCTCCACATTGTGCTCTCAGTCACAGCAGCCCTCGTAGTGCATCATCCCTCACATCCTCGGCCATGCCCATCACTCCAGCCTTGCCGTCTCCTGCTGATTGGGCTAATCTTCAGCAACGCCACACTCAGCTGGAACTACATCTCATGGGTCAGTCTATCAATGATTGCTCATGGATCTCGGGGATACTCATTTCTCAATAGAAATACACATCAGATATTATCTCCGCTGCATGTCTTTCTGACAGTAGATCAGCCGATACACCCTTAGAGCTTCATGTGAAGCTTCATCCCATTGATGGTGAGCTCCTTCCTGATCCCACTAGATACAGACAGATTGGTGGACAGCTTGTCTACTTATGCATGATCAGACCCGATATTGCTCATGCAGTCAGTGTTGTCAGTCAGTTTGTTTATGCTCCTACATCAGTTCACTACGGTGCTCTTCTTCGGATTCTCAGATATCTTCGGGGCACTATTACTTGCTCATTATTCATACCTGCTGTTACCGCTAAATCTGGTGTGGGGGTAAACAGATAGTATTTGTGGATTCTTGGAAAACTTTGAATAGCAAACCTGAACCTGTTCCGCCAGAGTTTGACCGTTGACTCCTGTCGTTCACCTGCAAAAAGTTCGAGACACTGGGATGGATCCGGGCGACGCACCCTCCGACGCTCTTGTCAGTAATCTGAATGATTAAGAAAGAGCTTTTTATTGGAAAAGTATTGATTACCTCTTAATAGTGGTGGATGGGGGGTATTTATAGTCGCCGTTGGGATCAGATTAGGAATGTAATCCCTGTGATCTGATAAGGAATAAAATCCTCGTAATCAGATTAGGAATGTAATCCCTTAATTCCCGGTGAGAGGATAGTCGCGAATCAGGCCCGTTAATTTGGTTCAATCAGATACCCTAATTCTATCCTGTCGGACTGGGTTTGTATCGGGTCGGGACCCGTACCCAGTTGAGGTGGATCCGTTCGCGGGTTAATGGATCTGTGAGAAGGAGACCCAGTACCCGTTTTGGACCCATTTGTATGTGAAATTACTGTTTTACCCCTGAGCTTTAAGATTCGTGTCCGATGTGAACGGTCCCGATTTAATCCTATTTTTAGCCATATCACGAGCCCCCCACTCCTGAAGACTGAGTTTGATCAACCTTTGAGGAGTAGTTTTACTGTTCTAATGGCGTATGGGATTTTATCGGTGTTCTTAAGGGAGTTTGGATCTTGCTTGGGGTGTAACGGTGTTATTTTGGGCTTGTAAAATGCCCAAAAATATTCTCAAAATTTTTTGGATTTTTGGTAATTTTTCCAGATTTTTTCTAAATTTTTTATTCATTTTTCGAATTAAATAGTTAATTATCAAAAATATTAATTAAATATTCTAATTAAATAATTATATTTTTCAGAATTTTAAAATATTTTTTCTAAATTTATAATTATTTTTAGAATTTTTCGATTTTTAAATATTTTTTCGAATTTTTTAAATAATTAAAACAATTAAATAAATAAATAAATAATTTAAATATTACCTGGACACGTGGCGCGTTTCTGAGCGTCGATCATGATCAGATGTGCGCGCATCGCAAGGCAGATCACGTTCTGGACACGTGGCGCGTTTCTGAGCGTCGATCGTGTCGCGATGCGAATTTTGAGACAATCGGACGGATCGTGTGGGTTGGCGGGTTTTTTCTCCAATTACGGGGTCAGTGCTTCGGCACTTCAGCTCGGCAACTTGGATCTGCCAACTTTAGAGACGATGCCACGTGGCGCTTTTTTTTCTTTTCTCTTTCACTCTGTCCTTTCTTTCTTCTCGCCCAACTTCGACTCTCCTCTGTTCTTCGCCTTCTTCGTCCCGCCTTCCCTCTCCTTCGTCTCCTCCCTTCGGCGCCACCTCAACAACGAGGGGAGCTTGACGTCGGTGGCGGGGAGGAACTCAGCGGAGAGGAGGCGAGATGGCAAGGGGAGCTCGACACTTTGGCAAAGCTTCGTCGATGGTGTGAGCTCGGGAATGGGTTCGGAGCTCGTGACGGTGGAGACGTTGGGCGTGGAGTCGGAGTTTGGGGCTTCGGCAGCGAAGCTTGGTACTGTGGTCGACACTTGGAGAGGAGCTCGGTGAACGAAAGGCGAGGGTCGTTCGGCGATGTGCTCGGCGACGCTCGATGAAGAAGAGGAGCTCGTTCGCCAAGGAGTTGAGCGACGAGGAGGACACGGCGAGGAGTTGGAGCTTCGGGCTAGGAGCTCGACAGTGGTGAGTCAAGGTTGGCGATGGAGGAGAGGAGCTCGTCGAACGAAAGGCGAGGGTCGTTCGGCGATGGGCTCGGCGACGCTCGATGAAGAAGAGGAGCTCATTTGCCAATGGAGGAGTTGAGCGACGAGGAGGACGCGGCGAGGAGTTGGAGCTTCGCGCTAGGAGCTCGACAGTGGTGAGTCAAGGTCGGCGATGGAGGAGAGGAGGAGAGGTGGTTTTAGAGCTCTGCAACCAGAGGTGGAGGTTGAGGCTCGGCAGTAATGGCAAGGCGGTTAGATGGCGAGCTCGACATCGGTAGGTGGTGGAGCTCGGTAGTTGGTGCTCGCGAAGTGGAGGGCTCGGCGACGACTGTGTGGGGTTCGAGCTTCGGCCATGGTCGACGAAGCTTGAACGCAGTGGAGAGTTGTGGCGATTTGAGGTGGTCTGCGCTCGTCGATGAAAGCTCGCTGTCGTGGAGCTCGGCGCCATGGCGACGCTCGGCGAGGTTGGCGAGGATGGAGTTCGCCGGTGGTGGAGTTTTGGCGAGGAGATGGTCGGAGATCATCGCTCGGCTTCGACGAGTGGGCGAAGAGTTTGGGTTCTCACTTTTCTTTTTTTGGTTTGGGTTGTTGGCCCGAGCATGGAGAAGAAGAAGGGAAGGGGTTCGGGTTTGGGACCCTAACGGGTCCAAACTCGACCCTTCTCTCAAATTTTTTTTTCTTCTTCTCTCCTCTGCTTCTTGTTCGGCAAATCCAAGCACAGATTTTGAAGGGCATTTTTCACCACTTTGCTGCTCGGTAAATCGATAGCTCGGATTTCAGATCCGAGCTACGTGGCTCCATCTGGGCGGTCGATCACGATCGCGATGCGAATCACGAGACAAGAGGCTCGAATTTTGAGAAAACGTTATCTTTTTGTTTTGTGGAGACGTGGCGAGATTTGGGCCGTTCATCATGTTCTAGCACGAATTTTGAGACGATCCGACGGTGAGATGGGATCGGCAGAATTTTTCTCCATATGTGGAGGTCGGTACCTCGTCTACTCGGCTCGGAGACTTAGTAGTGCACCCTCTGCCTGTAGTAGCTCGATGTAGTGGAGCTCGGAGTTCGGACGGCTCGAGCGTGAGGAGAAGCTCGGCGAGTTGATGAAGGGGATGGGTCGGCATATGGAAGAGGTGATGCTCTGTTTGGTTTTGGAGATTTTTGAAAAGGAGCTCTACTCCTAGGGGTGGAGAAGAGGTGCTAGGAAGATCCTCGTAAGAGCCATGGGAAGACCCATTCTTTGAAGTGAGTGCAAGGAGCAACTCTAGGGGAGAGTTGTGAGCTCCGAACTCGTTGAGAAGAGGTCCGCTTCGGAGGTGAGCGGAGTGAAGAGCTCGGCTCTAGGAGAGCCATCTTGCAGACGAGTTTGAGGAGCAACTCTAGGAGAGAGTTGTGCTCCGAACTCATTTGAGAAGATCCGCTTTGGAGTCGAGCGGAGTGAAGAGCTCGGCTTTAGGAGAGCCATTTGAGAGACAAGTTTGAGGAGGAACTCTAGGAGAGAGTCGTGCTCCGATCTTGTTTGAGAAGATCTCCGCTTTGGAGGCAAGCGGAGTGAAGAGCTTGGCTTTAGGAGAGCCATTTGAGAGACAAGTTTGAGGAGGAACTCTAGGAGTGAGTTGTGCTCCGAACTCATCGAGAAGAGCTCCGCTTTGGAGGGGAGCGGAGTGAAGAGCTCGGCTCTGGGACAGAGCCACAAGTTTGAGGAGGAACTCTAGGAGAGAGTTGTGCTCCGGACTCGTCGAGAAGAGCTTCGCTTTGGAGGCGAGCGGAGTGAAGAGCTCGGCATTAGAAGAGTCATTTGAGAGACAAGTTTGAGGAGGAACTCTAGGAGAGAGTTGTGCTCTGAACTCGTCGAGAAGAGCTCCGCTTTGGAGGCGAGCGGAGTGAAGAGCTCGGCTCTGGGAGAGAGCCACTTGGGAGACAAGTTTGAGGAGGAACTCTGGGAGAGAGTTGTGCTCCGGACTCGTCGAGAAGAGCTCCGCTTTGGAGGCAAGCAGAGTGAAGAGCTCGGCATTAGAAGAGCCATTTGAGAGACAAGTTTGAGGATGAACTCTAGGAGAGAGTTGTGCTCCGAACTCGTCGAGAAGAGCTTCGCTTTGGAGGCGAGCGGAGTGAAGAGCTCAGCTCTGGGAGAGAGCCACTTGGGAGACAAGTTTGAGGAGGAACTCTAGGAGAGAGTTGTGCTCCGATCTTGTTTGAGAAGATCTCCGCTTTGGAGGCGAGCGGAGTGAAGATCTCGGCATTAGAAGAGCCATTTGAGAGACAAGTTTGAGGAGGAACTCTAGGAGAGAGTTGTGCTCCGAACTTGTCGAGAAGAGCTCCGCTTTGGAGGCGAGTGGAGTGAAGAGCTCGGCTCTGGGAGAGAGCCACTTGGGAGACAAGTTTGAGGAGGAACTCTAGGAGAGAGTTGTGCTCTGGACTCGTCGAGAAGAGCTCCGATTTGGAGGCGAGCGGAGTGAAGAGCTCGGCATTAGAAGAGCCATTTGAGAGACAAGTTTGAGGAGGAACTCTAGGAGAGAGTTGTACTCCGAACTCGTCGAGAAGAGCTCCGCTTTGGGGGCGAGCGGAGTGAAGGACTCGGCATTAGAAGAGCCATTTGAGAGACAAGTTTGAGGATGAACTCTAGGAGAGAGTTGTGCTCCGAACTCGTCGAGAAGAGCTCCGCTTTGGAGGCGAGCGGAGTGAAGAGCTCGGCTCTTGGAGAGAGCCACTTGGGAGACAAGTTTGAGGAGGAACTCTAGGAGAGAGTTGTGCTCCGATCTTGTTTGAGAAGATCTCCGCTTTGGAGGCGAGCGGAGTGAAGAGCTCGACATTAGAAAAGCCATTTGAGAGACAAGTTTGAGGAGGAACTCTAGGAGAGAGTTGTGCTCCGAACTCGTTGAGAAGAGCTCCGCTTTGGAGGCGAGCGGAGTGAAGAGCTCGGCTCTAGGAGGGAGCCACTTGGGAGACAAGTTTGAGGAGGAACTCTAGGAGAGAGTTGTGCTCCGGACTCGTCGAGAAGAGCTCCGCTTTGGAGGTGAGCGGAGTGAAGAGCTCGGCATTAGAAGAGCCATTTGAGAGACAAGTTTGAGGAGGAACTCTAGGAGAGAGTTGTGCTCTGAACTTGTCGAGAAGAGCTCTGCTTTGGAGGCGAGCGGAGTGAAGGACTCGGCATTAGAAAAGCCATTTGGGAGACGAGTTTGAGGAGTAACTCTAGTAGAGAGTTGTGCTCCGAACTCGCTATTTAAGTGACAGAATCAACGGTTGTGGGAGCAGTTCCGAATGGCGAACCACTTCTAACTCGCTTAAGAGCAAGTTATCCGAAGCAGAATCGAGCCAAGTGTTGGACTCCGAACTCGTCGTTAGAGAGATTCAACGGTTGTGGGAGCAATTTCGAATGGCGAACCACTTCTAACTCGCTTAAGAGCAAGTTATCCGAAGCAGAATCGAGCCAAGTGTTGGACTCCGAACTCGTCGTTAGAGGGATTCAACGGTTGTGGGAGCAATTCCGAATGGCGAACCACTTCTAACCCGCTGAAGAGCAAGTTATTTGAAGAGGAATCGAGCCATGTGTTGGACTCCGAACTCGTCGTTAGAGGGATTCAACGGTTGTGGGAGCAATTCTGAATGGCGAACCACTTCTAACTCGCTTAAGAGCAAGTTATCCGAAGCAGAATCGAGCCAAGTGTTGGACTCCGAATTCGTTGTTAAAGGTTAGTAAGTTGCGGGAGCAGCCATGTAGAAGAAGCTGGACTCTGAACTCACCGTGACTCGGAGAGATAGAGAAGCAAGAGCAATAATTTTCAATGAAAAGATGTAAAGTTTGAAATAAACTAAGGGGCCGCTTCAATAGGGCGAGCCATTATTACATGCTATTGGCCGGGTTACAAGCATCGGCCTTATTGAAAATCAGGATCCTACTTCTACAATAAGGTGGAGACCTCTTGGGAGGAGCTGGGAGATTCTGAGTCTTGAAGCTCGGCGGGCCCTTCTGTTCGTTTGTAGGCTCCTCAGGGGGGAAGCTCGGCCCCCTCTTTTTGGACGAACTTGATCAGGTGCCCCCGCTGTATGAGTTCTTCGATCTCCTCCTTGAGAGCCCGAAAATCATCTGTGTCGTGGCCGTGGTCCCTATGAAAGCGGCACCACTTATCCTTGTTCCTCTTCTTGCCAGGTGTATTCATTCTCGGGGGAGCACGGAGTAGCCCTTCCTTGTCCACCTCCATAAGAACTTCTGATATATTGGCAATGAGGGGGGTGAACTTCTCAAACCGAGGAGTCGGGCGACGCTGTCCATTGCTGTCCTTCTGGGATTTTTGGGACCCCTCTTCACTTGTGCTCTTCCGTTTATTTCCGGAAGATGCCTCCTCAAAGCCCGGGAGATTCTCGGCTTCTTCGGCCCGAATGTACTTCTCGCTCCTAAGAAGGAGGTCGGCGAAATTATGTGGGGGCTTCTTGGCAAGGGAGGAGCGAAGGCTAGGGTTGAGGACATTCGATTAGAAGGCGGCCGCTGCAACAGGCTGGTCAAGGGAAGCGATGGATCTCACTTCTGCAGTGAACCTCCTCACATAGTCTCTTAACTTCTCTCCCTTCTCCTGGCGGAGCTAGAGTAACGAGATGTTGGTCTTCTCCGTGCGTCTGCTACTCACAAAATGGGTGATGAAGAGGGTTTCAAACTGTTCGAAGGAGAATATGGAAGACGGGGCGAGGCGGGAGTACCATTCCCAAGCTGAACCCTTAAGAGTGGCGGGGAAGGTTTTGCACAGCAAAACATCGGAAGCTTAGTGGATTAGCATGAGGGTCTTAAAGCTTTCGATGTGGTCCACGGGGTCCGACTCCCCCGAGTAAGTTTCAAACTGCGGAGGCTTGAAACCCCTTGGGATTGGAGCCTCCATGATGGTCCGGGAGAAGGGAGGTCTGCTGGGGCGGACGGTCCTTCCTCTCGACTCTTCCTCCTTGTCTATCCGTCTGATGCGCCTCTCCATCTCGTGGAGGCGGCAGTAGAGAGCACCGTCCCTCCTGTGATAGTCAAACGAGCCTCTGGACTCGTCTTCATAGGAAGGGGAGCGGGGACTACGACGACGGTAGCCCTGAGAGCGGCGAGGACTAGGATTATGTTGCTGGTGGCTAGGAGACGGAGGAGGAGTTATGGACCGATGCCGAGGGCTCGGGACCCGTGGGGGTGTAGGAACCCTTTGGGCATTGTTTTTGTTGGGTCGGAGGTTGAGAGCTTGCAACACCGTTGCTTGAAACTGCTGGAACTCGGCACGAGTGATGGGTGCCTCCTCGTTCCTCGGATGATGCCGAGCGGCAGGGGAATGGGGTCTTCTCCTATGCTGCTCGGGTGACTTTCTCCGCCCTCTTCTGGTAGGGGACCTTCTGTTGTCTCGGCAGTGAGGAGATCGCTCATCCGGACGGGAGGTTCCCTCTCGGGCCCTCTTCTCATCCAGACGGCGGCGAAGATCCTCATCTGTAATACCCCGATTTTTCAAATATATGAAAGATTATTTATTTTTACATATGGTATGCATGGGTAACATGTTGACATGATGATTAAAGAGTATTGTTTTCTATAAAGTATTTTTCCCTAAAGCCCAAATGTTAATTTATTTCAAAAATAATTATTTTGGCCCAAATGGATTTTAAGCCCATGAAATTAATCTTTTATTATTTTCTACAACTTATTTTGTGTAACACTTTTTATATAAGAGACTTATTATTTATTTTTTTTGTACAAGTTTTTATTAGTGTGGGTTGTGCATGCACGTGCATTTCGCATACACGTGCATTGAGCACACTTCTTGGCCGGTTTTGGGTGTAGTGGTTTGGAATCATGGGCGGTTATTTTGTGAGGTGTGGGTAGTTTTCACAACCCCCTAGTGCATCCTAACCCTTGATCTTACAACTCCCTAATAAATCCTAGCCCTCTATTCCACTTATTTTCTAGTATAAATCCCCCTCCCTTTCCCCTATCTCTTTTACACTAAGATTATTATTATTATTAAGAGAGGTATTTGTGAGTTGTGTGTGTGTGCTTTTCTGTGGAGACCGAGTAGCATCCTGAAGAGTTCGGTGTGGAGCAAGGAGCAAGGAGCGAGGAGTCGTTCACTACGTTGAGGAGCTTTTGCTGGATTTTGATTTTTTCTTCAAATAAGGTGGGTGTTTCTCAGGACTTCTAATGTAGGAATTATACCATGATATTATAATTGCTACCATGTTATGAAAAGTAAATTCAATGTATTAGAAATTGCCTGGGCATGCTAATGATAATAAGAACAAAAGGGTCGGTACAGTCGACTGTCACATGAACCAGTCGACTGGTACGAGACAATTATTTTTATGATGTGGTAATAAACATGTATGCAAAACAGATGTAATAGTACGATTACTAAGTTCATGTTTTCCCTATGACACATATGATTGAGGGAAGGTGAACAGATGAAAAGAACTAGCGATGATTAACAAACTAAGAACGGTCGGTGCAGTCGACTGACAATGTGTTCAGCCGACTGGGGCATTGATTTGATTATGATTATTTTGCAATTCCATGAAGTGAGATATTCTGTTATGTTGACCTAGTATAATGAATTAAGATTAAATATCTTCATCTTCGCAAGGAAGTTATGAATAAGTGTGAATGCATGTTTAAAGTGTTTTCCTTAAAGAAAAGACATTATTAGTAACTTGAATTTCATACTGCGATGTTACTGAACAAGTAAGAAGTATGGTGTTTATTAAACAAGATTGCATGTATACTGTGATGAAATTGCACGTGTGAACGGTTGGAAAGATAAATTACTGATTTTGAATTCTGGAACTGTCCAGTCGACTTAATGCGTGTAGCAAGTCGACTGATCTGAACATAGAAATGTATTATTAAAAACCCCAGGATAGACGACTGATGGATGAACAGTCGACTGTCACGTGGATAACATTGTGAACATGAAAAGTTGCGGGACAGCCGACTGGCCGTGTGCAGCAGTCGACTCTCCCGAGTGTTTTATGATGAACTTGAATTGACTGTATGAGTCGACTGGTGTTCTTCCAAGTCGACTGTACAGAGTGAATTTTGATATGTAAGAGATTGCATTCTTGATTACTGTTGAAAGTTGTGAACTTTATGATTACTGTCGCTGAACTCTTTTTATGGTTGTATGGATTTATGTAAAATGAATCATAGATGTGAATTGAGAATTAAATGAACATGAAAGGTTAAGATCATGATAAGAAAGTCTGTGAGACTCTACAATGAATTATGAGTTGAGAGTGCTCAATTGGAAATTGTGAATTGGAAATTGAACAAAAGAGTAGCTAAGTCTCCCCCGGCAGTGAAATGAAATGAATGAAATGAAGACCAGGTTGGTCATGTATAAATGAAATGATAAGTCCGGTCTGGTGGAGAGGCTAACTCTAGAGCTTTGATTTTTATTCATGATTCTAATAATTTTAGTACATAGTGAAGAGGTGATGAAAGTGAGAGAAAAACATAAGTATGATAATTAGAGTTTACGGTACGGGTGTGTGAGCCACAGAATGCATGCTTGATGAGTCAAGACATGGCGTGGGCACAACTCAGAATGATCGGATTCTAGTCACGCTTGTGGGATGTTTGGTGATTGCAAGAGGATCGTGTTCAGGGAGGAGGCTTGAATTGCCACAGAATGCATGCTTGATGAGTCAAGACATGGCGTGGGGTTCCCCTCCAGGGTCCAGGATACGAGCTTGTACTCATAAGACTATCTAGGATACTCACCGTAATTACATAAGTAGATTAAGTCATGGCGAGGGATTGAACCCTACAAAAATGAAGAACGATTAAGAGGCTTGCCCTCGGACCTATGTAGTATGGGATGCATAGAATCCGAACAAGTGCGCATTAGTGTCATGTAAATTAAATAATTGCATTAAGGATTAAGTACACAATCACGACACGACATCATTAAGAGTTCCCCTTTGATTTATATTTTATTATGAACAAGTTTGTGATCTGTTAAGAAATGAGATTCATTATACTGTTTCTGGCATAGAGAGGATGGCCATGTATAATTATCGTCGGTTGAATAAACTGACGTACCCACAGTTTGTATGCAGGTAATTGCATGTGAAAGAGGAATGGATGCATAAAGATTTATCATGTTGTTGTACATTTGTTTCAATGTTGTACATTTTTACTTCCGCTGTGCAAATGAAAAGTGTAATCTATGATGTAACTCTGATGTAAAAAAGAAAAGTTTGAATTTCCTTGTAAAATTGTGCTAAAGAAAGTGAAAAGATCCTGTAGAACATCTCGAATTCAGTGATTTGGGATTCGGGGCGTTACAGAGTGGTATCAGAGCCACGCTTTCTACACTTTCACACTTGTACAAATCTATAAGGAACGACACCTTAGAAGTGGACATTAGAGTGTGTGTTTGATTTTAGAGATTTAAATGTAAGTGACTTACATTTGTGTTGCTCTATGATTTATGCTTCTTCCTCTCTATTCTAAGATGGCTGATCACTTCGACCCTGCTGGAGGCGACGACTGGCATATTATTGAGGAAGAGTACCATCCTGGACAGGCTGATTCTGAGGATGAGTATCACCCTGGGCAAGCAGATTCTGATGCAGAGGAGTGGCCTGAATCTCGAGAGATTACCCCACCTCCAGATTCATCTGACGATTCTTCTTTCGATGAAGAAGAGGGACCAGCTCTGAGTGGCGCGGTGGCTTCTCTTCAGAGGCAGGTGGAGACCCTGAAAGAGAGAGTTGGAGTTTTGGAAGCTCAGCTGGCACAGCGGAAGGGCGATTTCTCTGTTCTCAGTCACCGGGTGTGGGAACTTGAGAAGAGAAAGAACCTGACGGATGTGCTGAAAGATGAAGTGGATGAACTACGGGGAGAACTTCGAGAAGCGAAGAGGAACCGTAGGAGTTAGATTGTTGTAGCTTCTATTTCTTTCATTTCTGATGTCAAAATTTTTTAATTCGAATGTATAAACTTTGGAATTCAATGAAATGCAAGTTGGTTTAAATTCTTGTCTTATACTTCGAAGTTAATGGATCTTTTGCATTAGAATATGTCGAGAAGAGGGGCTAGGAATGATGAAGGGTTGGATCTGGAACCGAACTTGCAAGGGTCTACCAGACGCTGAATGCTGTAGCTGGGAACCAGGGAAGGGGGCCGGTAAATCCAGTACCCGAGGCAATCAAGCTAGTGGAATCATTCAAGAGAATGAAACCACCAGTGTTCGAGGGAAAGTCAGACCCAGATGCGGCTGACAACTGGATTTGGCAAGTGGAGACGATCTTCGAGGTGTTGGAGACACCGGAAGGCAGCAAGGTCAAGTTGGCGACTTTGCAATTGGAGAAGGATGCGGCTGTTTGGTGGCAGTCAGTGAAGAGGACCATGGGGGGCATGTTGCTCGGCTGGGAGGAATTTCTGGAAGAATTCCGCAGCCACTATTTTCCCTCCGACGTCCAGGAGAAGAAGGCAATGGAGTTTCTGTCACTTCAGCAAGGCAGCATGTCAGTGAGGGAGTATGAGACTAAGTTTACTCAGCTCTCCAGGTATGCTCCAGAACTGGTGATGGATGAGGCGAAGAAGGCTCGCAAGTTTGAGCATGGGTTGAGGCCTAGCTTGAGATCTCGGATGATACCCCTTGGTATCAGGTGTTTCGACAAGCTGGTCAAGAGGGCGGCAGCGACGGAGGCGGATATGGAGCAGTTCCATGTTGTTCAGAACCGGAGGAACAACTTGCAGTCCGGGAAGAGGCCTGCACAATCGGGGAGTTTCAAGGGGCAACCATCTGCACAGAGGTTCAAACCGACAGGGGCGAACGCTGTTAGTGTGGCTGGAGGACCTGGAAACGGTGTGGTGAGACCTTCTGCAGTCACTTGTTACAACTGTGGTGAAGTGGGACATTACCAATCTCAATGTCTCAAACCACGGGCTGGCAATCACAATGTGCCAATACAGCAGACTGGGAAGAGGCCGTACCAACCAGGGCGAGTATTTGCCTTGACGGAGGCTGATGCTGATGAGGCAGATCAGGTCATCTATGGCAAACTCTATCTTAATGGAAAGAAAGTTGTTGTGTTATTCGATACTGGATCCTCTAATACTTTTGTGTCTCCTAGATTTGCTAAAGTATTGGGAGTGGAACCGAAGATTTTTCCAGGCAAGATCTTAGCAGTAGCTACTCCATCAGGGGAAACTTTGACCACTGATCGGTATTATGCTGACTGCGAGATTGTGATTGGAGATAGGATCTTTGGCATTGATCTGATCGAGCTGACTATCTTGGGAGTCGATGTTATCATTGGCATTGATTGGATGTCGGTGTACAGTGCAAGCATCGAGTGCAAGACCAAGACAGTAACAGTGAAGGCTCCAGGTGGACCTGAAGTCACTTTCCAAGGGAAGCAGAAGAGTTCTAAGCTGGTGGCAACTATCCGCAAGGAAGAGACTCCTATGGAAGTGCAAGGGATTCCTGTGGTTCGGGACTATCCGACCGTGTTCTTGGAAGATTTTCCTGGGTTATCCCCGCATCGTGATGTAGAGTTCAGCATCACTGTTCAACCGGGAAGTGCACCCATTTCTAAAGCACCGTATAGGATGGCCCCAGTGGAACAGGATGAGGTAAAACGGCAGATTGAGGAACTGTTGGGGAAGGGCTTTATTCAACCTAGTGCGTCACCTTGGGGAGCACCAGTGCTTTTGGTAAAGAAGAAGGATGGATCGATGAGAATGTGCATCGATTACTGAGAGCTGAATAAGGTCACTGTTCAGAATAAGTATCCGATTCCTCGAATTGATGACTTGTTCGATCGTCTACAAGGAGCAGCTGTATTCTCCAAAATAGATCTTCGATCAGGATATCACCAAGTGCGAGTGAAAGATGAAGATGTGCACAAAACTGCATTTAGAACTAGGCATGGGCATTACGAATTCTTAGTTATGCCATTCGGAGTGACAAATGCACCCGCAATCTTCATGGATTTGATGAACAGAGTTCTGAGGCCGTTTATTGATTCTTTCGTCGTGGTGTTTATCGATGATATCCTCGTGTACTCCAAGTCAGAGGAGGAGCACACCGAGCATCTGGCAGCAGTTTTGCAGAAGCTGGAAGAGCAGAGGTTGTATGCCAAGTTATCCAAGTGTGATTTCTAGAAATCTGAAGTGGCATTCCTAGGTCACATCCTTTCTAAGGAGGGAGTGGCAACTGACCCTCAGAAGATAGAGGCAGTGAGAGATTAGGCTAGGCCTACTACAGTGAAGGAAGTCAGAAGTTTCCTTGGGATGACTGGATATTACAGGAGATTCATTCAAGGTTATGCCCAGATAGCTGTACCGCTTACTGGATTGACCAAGAAGAATGTGAGCTTCAAGTGGACTGAGCAATGTGAGGCGAGCTTTCAGGAGTTGAAAGAGAAGCTGACTACTGCACCTATTTTGGCTTTGCCTAGAGCAGGTGTTGAGTATGATGTTTATAGCGATGCTTCACATCGTGGGCTTGGGTGTGTCTTAATGCAAGAAGGTAGAGTAATCGCTTATGGGTCTAGGCAACTACGACCGCATGAGAAGAATTATCCGACTCATGATCTGGAATTGGCGGTGATTATCTTTGCTTTGAAGCAATGGAGGCACTATGTGTACGGTGAGAAATTGAACATGTACACGGATCACAAGAGCTTGAAGTATATATATCAGCAGAGGGATCTGAATCTGAGGCAGCGGAGATGGTTGGAAGTGCTCGAGGATATGCGACCTGAGATCAAGCATCATCCTGGAAAGGCTAATGTTGTTGTTGATGCACTTAGTCGCAAGAGCAGTTTGGCCAGTTTGATTACAACTCAGAGGCACCTGATTGAGGAGTTGGATCGAGCAGGTATTGAAGTTGTCTTGCAAGGATTGGGAGCATCCTTGGCTCAGTTGAGGCTTCAGCCTACTCTGAATGCAAAGATCATTGCAAGTCAAGAGGTTGATGCTGATATCTTGGAGATGAAGGAGCAGGTTAGTGCTGGCAGGTTGCCCGGATTTCAAATCAGGGATGGAGTGCTGTGGTTCGGAGATAGACTGTGTGTTCCAAATCAGACGGACTTGAAGGAGATTATTCTTCAGGAGGCGCATGCTACTCTTTTGTCGGTACATCCTGGGAGTACTAAGATGTACACAGACATCAAACAGCATTTCTGGTGGTCAGGTTTGAAGCGGGATGTGGCTGAATTTGTTGCGAAGTGTGAGGTTTGTCAGCAAGTCAAAGCCGAAAATCAGAGACCCGGAGGTCTATTACAGCCGTTACCTATTTCGGAATGGAAGTGGGATAACATCAGTATGGATTTCATCACGGGATTGCCTAAGAGTCCTAAAGGCAATGACGCGATTTGGGTTATAGTCGATCGACTAACCAAATCTGCTCACTTTTTGGCGATGAAACTCACTGCTTCGATGGACAAGTTGGCTGAGATATATGTTGGTGAGATTTTCAGACTTCATGGTGTTCTCTCAACTATTGTGTCTGATCGAGATGCGCGGTTTACTTCGCATTTTTGGAGGAGTCTTCAGACAGCTTTGGGTACCAAGACAGATTTCAGCACTGCTTTTCATCCGCAAACCGATGGGCAGACCGAGAGAGTCAACCGTATTCTTGAGGATATGCTTAGGTGTTGTATACTAGACTTTGGAGGCAGTTGGGAAAGGCATTTACCTTTGGTAGAGTTTGCCTACAACAACAGTTTTCAGGCTAGCATTGGGATGGCGCCGTACGAAGCTTTGTGTGGCAGGAAGTGCAGGACTCCTGTTTGTTGGTATGAAGTTGGGGAGCGTCAGTTGTTCGGTCCTGAGCTTGTGCAACTAACTTCTGAGAAGATTGATCTGATCAGGAAGAGGTTGGTAGAAGCTCGGAGCAGGCATAAAAGCTATGCAGACAACCGGAGAGGGGACCTTGAGTTTGAGGTTGGTGACTTCGTCTTTCTGAAGGTATCGCCCAACAAAGGTGTGGTTCGATTTGGCAAAGGCGGGAAGTTAGCCCCGAGGTTTATAGGCCCGTATAAGATATTGAAAAGGATCGGGAAAACTGCTTACCGGCTTGAATTACCGGGAGAGTTGTCTCAGGTGCACAATGTCTTTCATGTGTCTATGCTGAGAGGTTATATTCCAGATCCGAGTCATCATTTGCCTGAAGCGCCGGAAGGTTTGCAGTTAGACCTGAATTACATCGAGTCTCCTGTTGAGATTGTTGACCGTAGGGAGAAAGTCTTGAGGAATAAGACGATACCGATGGTCAAGGTAGTCTGGAGAAACCACTTGGTTGAAGAGGCTACTTGGGAATCTGAGGAGAGGATGTTGAAGGACTATCCTGAGCTTTTTGCTTGAGTGCATCTTTGTATCTTTGTATCTTTTCTTTGTTGTTGTGTTGTATTTTCTGTTTTCTCGCTCTTGATTGTAGTTCCGGGGACGAAACTATTCTAAGGAGGGAGTGATGTAATACCCCGATTTTTCAAATATATGAAAGATTATTTATTTTTACATATGGTATGCATGGGTAACATGTTGACATGATGATTAAAGAGTATTGTTTTCTATAAAGTATTTTTCCCTAAAGCCCAAATGTTAATTTATTTCAAAAATAATTATTTTGGCCCAAATGGATTTTAAGCCCATGAAATTAATCTTTTATTATTTTCTACAACTTGTTTTGTGTAACACTTTTTATATAAGAGACTTATTATTTTTTTTTTGTACAAGTTTTTATTAGTGTGGGTTGTGCATGCACGTGCATTTCGCATACACATGCATTGAGCACACTTCTTGGCCGGTTTTGGGTGTAGTGGTTTGGAATCATGGGCAGTTATTTTGTGAGGTGTGGGTAGTTTTCACAACCCCCTAGTGCATCCTAACCCTTGATCTTACAACTCCCTAATAAATCCTAGCCCTATATTCCACTTATTTTCTAGTATAAATACCCCTCCCTTTCCCCTATCTCTTTTACACTAAGATTATTATTATTATTAAGAGAGGTATTTGTGAGTTGTGTGTGTGTGCTTTTCTGTGGAGGCCGAGTAGCATCCTGAAGAGTTCGGTGTGGAGCAAGGAGCAAGGAGCGAGGAGTCGTTCACTACGTTGAGGAGCTTTTGCTGGATTTCGATTTTTTCTTCAAATAAGGTGGGTGTTTCTCAGGACTTCTAATGTAGGAATTATACCATGATATTATAATTGCTACCATGTTATGAAAAGTAAATTCAATGTATTAGAAATTGCCTGAGCATGCTAATGATAATAAGAACAAAAGGGTCGGTACAGTCGACTGTCACATGAACCAGTCGACTGGTACGAAACAATTATTTTTATGATGTGGTAATAAACATGTATGCAAAACAGATGTAATAGTACGATTACTAAGTTCATGTTTTCCCTATGACACATATGATGGAGGGAAGGTGAACAGATGAAAAGAACTAGCGATGATTAACAAACTAAGAACGGTCGGTGCAGTCGACTGACGATGTGTTCAGCCGACTGGGGCATTGATTTGATTATGATTATTTTGCAATTCCATGAAGTGAGATATTCTGTTATGTTGACCTAGTATAATGAATTAAGATTAAATATCTTCATCTTCGCAAGGAAGTTATGAATAAGTGTGAATGCATGTTTAAAGTGTTTTCCTTAAAGAAAAGACATTATTAGTAACTTGAATTTCATACTGCGATGTTACTGAACAAGTAAGAAGTATGGTGTTTATGAAACATGATTGAATGTATACTGTGATGAAATTGCACGTGTGAACGGTTGGATAGATAAATTACTGATTTTGAATTCTGGAACTGTCCAGTCGACTTAATGCGTGTAACAAGTCGACTGATCTGAACATAGAAATGTATTATTAAAAACCCCAGGACAGACGACTGATGGATGAACAGTCGACTGTCACGTGGATAACACTGTGAACATGAAAAGTTGCGGGACAGTCGACTGGCCGTGTGCAGCAGTCGACTCTCCCGAGTGTTTTATGATGAACTTGAATTGACTGTATGAGTCGACTGGTGTTCTTCCAAGTCGACTGTACAGAGTGAATTTTGATATGTAAGAGATTGCATTCTTGATTACTGTTGAAAGTTGTGAACTTTATGAATACTGTCGATGAACTCTTTTTATGGTTGTATGGATTTATGTAAAATGAATCATAGATGTGAATTGAGAATTAAATGCACATGAAAGGTTAAGATCATGATAAGAAAGTCTGTGAGACTCTACAATGAATTATGAGCTGAGAGTGCTCAATTGGAAATTGTGAATTGGAAATTGAACAAAAGAGTAGCTAAGTCTCCCCCGGCAGTGAAATGAAATGAATGAAATGAAGACCAGGTTGGTCATGTATAAATGAAATGATAAGTCCGGTTTGGTGGAGAGGCTAACTCTAGAGCTTTGATTTTTATTCATGATTCTAATAATTTTAGTACATAGTGAAGAGGTGATGAAAGTGAGAGAAAAACATAAGTATGAGAATTAGAGTTTACGGTGCGGGTGTGTGAGCCACAGAATGCATGCTTGATGAGTCAAGACATGGCGTGGGCACAACTCAGAATGATCGGATTCTAGTCACGCTAGTGGGATGTTTGGGGACTGCAAGAGGATCGTGTTCAGGGAGGAGGCTTGAATTGCCACAGAATGCATGCTTGATGAGTCAAGACATGGCGTGGGGTTCCCCTCCAGGGTCCAGGATACGAGCTTGTACTCATAAGACTATCTAGGATACTCACCGTAATTACAGAAGTAGATTAAGTCATGGCGAGGGATTGAACCCTACAAAAATGAAGAACGATTAAGAGGCTTGCCCTCGGACCTATGTAGTATGGGATGCATAGAACCCGAACAAGTGCGCATTAGTGTCATGTAAATTAAATAATTGCATTAAGGATTAAGTGCACAATCACGACACGACATCATTAAGAGTTCCCCTTTGATTTATATTTTATTATGAACAAGTTTGTGATCTGTTAAGAAATGAGATTCATTATACTGTTTCTGGCATAGAGAGGATGGCCATGTATAATTATCGTTGGTTGAATAAACTGACGTATCCACAGTTTGTATGCAGGTAATTGCATGTGAAAGAGGAATGGATGCATAAAGATTTATCATGTTGTTGTACATTTGTTTCAATGTTGTACATTTTTACTTCCGCTGTGCAAATGAAAAGTGTAATCTATGATGTAACTCTGATGTAAAAAAGAAAAGTTTGAATTTCCTTGTAAAATTGTGCTAAAGAAAGCGAAAAGATCCTGTAGAACATCTCGAATTCAGTGATTTGGGATTCGAGGCGTTACATCATCCTTCTGCCAATTGAGAACGGTATTGCGGAGGTTGGAAACTCGAGGGTTGATGGAGGCCATAGAGTCCGTAGAGGCATTGTGCATTGAAACATGGTCCGGGTGGAGAGGTTGCTTCTGCTTCTGCGGGTTAGGACCAGCGGGGCCATTAGCGTGTTGCTGATTCAGAAGAGGAGGCTGGCCCTGTTGGAAATGGTCCTCGGCCGGGGGAGGAAGTTGCCCCTACTGCGGAGCAGGATGGATGGGGACTTCCTGCTGCTGATCAACAGGGTTGGGTCCACGGTTGGACCCCCTGGATCTTACCTTTCTGGGAGGCATGGCTGGAGGAGATCTGATCGACGGGATAGAGGAGGGGCTGATATTTGTGTGGTTTCCCACAGACGGCGCCAATCTATTACCGCTGAATCTGGTGTGGGGGTAAACAGATAGAATTTGTGGATTCTTGGAAAACTTTGAATAGAAAACCTGAACCTGTTCCGCCGGAGTTTGACCGTTGACTCCCACCGTTCACCTGCAAAAAGTGCGAGACACCGGGATGGATCCCGGCGACACACCCTCCGACGCTCTTGTCAGTAATCTGAATGATTAAGAAAGAGCTTTTTATTGGAAAAGTATTGATTACCTCTTAATAGTGGTGGATGGGGGGTATTTATAGTCGCCGTTGGGATCAGATTAGGAATGTAATCCCTGTGATAGGATAAGGAATAAAATCCTCGTAATCAGATTAGGAATGTAATCCCTTAATTTCCGGTGAGAGGATAGTCGCGAATCAGGCCCGTTGATTTGGTTCAATCAGAGACCCTAATTCTATCCTGTCGAACTGGGTTTGTATCGGATCGGGACCCGTACCCAGTTGAGGTGGATCCGTTCGCGGGTTATTGGATCTGTGAGACGGAGACCCAGTACCCGTTTCGGACCCATTTGTATGTGAAATTACTGTTTTACCCCTGAGCTTTAAGATTCGTGTCCGATGTGAACGGTCCCGATTTAATCCTATTTTTAGCCATATCACCTGCTACATCCAAACTAGAGCTGAGTGCATATTCTGATTCAGAATTGGTAAGTGATCCTACTACCAAACGGTCTACCACCGGTTTCTGTCTATTTCTTGGTGATTCGCTGATCTCATGGCAAAGTAAGAAATAGACAGTTGTTGCATGTTCTTCGACTGAAGCTGAGTACAGAGCAATGGCAGCTACTACTAGAGAGATTGTTCATGTTCGTTGGCTGTTATCAGATATGGTTGTCACTCTTACAGGAGCTACTCCTTTTCATTGTGATAATCAGAATGCATTGCACATTGCAAGCAACTCGGTCTTTTATGAGCGAACGGAGCATATAAGATTGATTGCCATTATGTTCGTGAGCGCTTTGAGGCAGTGACCATTTCTCTCCATTCTGTTACATCTTCCCACCAGACTGCAGACTTCTTCACCAAATCCCATACTGTTCAAAGATTTAGATACTTAGTAGGCAAACTCACACTGTTTGACCCATCGTGAGTTTGAGTGGGGTGTTAGATATTATTATAGTCCCATATTGGTTGTAGTGTTGTTTTGATATTTGTTCTCCTCCTATATATAGGTGGTATTATACTTGGTTGAACTCAATTCAATATTCAGTATTGTTTTCATCACTCTGATTTATCTTAACATAGGGATATTTGTGATGATGTTACACATAGGATCAAAGCAGGGTGGCTTAAGTGGAGAAGTGCCAGTGGTGTTTTGTGTGATAAACGTATACCTTTGAAGTTGAAGGAAAATTTTTATAGGATGGCTGTTAGACCAGCAATAATTATGGAGCAGAGTGTTGGGCAACAAAGAAACAACATGTCCACAAAATGAGTGTAGCGGAGAAGAGGATGCTATGATGGATGTGTGGTAAAACAAGGAAGGATAAAATTAGAAACAAACATATACGAGACATGCTAAAGGTAGCTCCAATCTAAGATAAGTTAAGAGAGAATCGCCTCATGTGGTTTGGACATGTCACACGACTCACACGTAGACCTAGTAGTGCCCCCGTTAGAAAAAGTGATTTGATAAGTATTGAGGATAGAGTTAGGGGTAGAGGAAGACCTAAACTAACTTGGGTGTGGAAACGGTGAAAAAAGATATGATACCTTGTGACCTTACAGAAGATATGCGCTAAATCGAGTAGAATGGAAAACCAGGATTTATGTAGCCGACCTCAACTGGTTGAGATAAAGATTTTGTTGTTGTTGTTGTTGTTGTAATGTTAAAAAGAATATGTGACTGTTCACTTAAGAGTGAGAATGTTTACTAGTTAAATATTTTTTTTATAGTAATTACTAGTTAAATATTTGAAGAGTTGATATTATGTTGAGAATAATGGAAAGGTGGAAAGCCAAAAATTGGGAATTATAAACGCTTGGAGGACTTGGCTTGTAATAACTTGTTACTTTTTAAAAAGTTATACCCAAACTATATTTTCCCGTGGGCACGTGCCTCGACACGTCTTTGAAATGATACAGCATATGAAAGTTTTGTAAACAGTAAAACAACAATTATGTAGCTCAAGTTTGAATAGTAAAACAATAATTAGTTGTAAATAAAAGTCAATTTTTTCATTAATATATGTTGAAAAATAATTATAAATGGGGGTGTAAAATCAAACTTCTTAGAACTTTGAGTGTGGAAAATGATAAAATTTAATTGTTGATGAGATATTTGTTATTTTCAATGTAACATGAGCAATAAAAAAATGCATAAAAAACCTGAAAATTTACAAACATGAAATCTGAAAATATAAATTTCTGAGTAAATAGATAGAGAATGAGAGAGAGGGAGAATGAGACTAAATAAATAAAGAAGTTGTTTTTGGAATTTGAATTTGAGTTTTGGGAAGAAACTTTTTGGTGGAAAAATATAATTTTTTTATATTAGATCTGGACAATTAATTTCAATCTTATTGAATGAGAGCCACTTGATGGCTTTTTTTTTTGTATTTTATTATATAGATATGGGTATCCATAAACTTCCAACAAAATAAAGTTATTGGTTTTGTTTCGAAGAAAGAATTGACTATAGGGAGACTGCTAGGCTAGGTCTTCCACACGTCGTAGTCACCTATGCAATTTAAAATCGTCTTCAATTTTGTGTGGCAGGAAGTCGTCTGCCATACATTACATTGACGTGGGCCAGACTACCATATTTATCGCAATTAATCAATGTTTTTATCAACAAGTTCTAACACTAATTAACAACAAAAAATGTCATATCAACAAAAAGAAATAATGTACAGGTGAACCCCTTTCCCACTCCAGAAATTTTTCTTAATGTCATTTTTAAAACTATTATAATTTTTCTTAATGTCATTTTTTTAAACTATTTGTAAATATAGGACTGTAGGAAAACTATTTGTACTCGTGGACTCAACAACTACACTTGTTGTTTCCAATAGTGAGTGCAGTTGTTTGACGCTCGCCATTGGGGTAGGACGAGTTTGGTTTTATTTTTGAGACCCTCACTGTTCCCAACGGCAAGTGTGGTAAAAAAATTTGCAAGAGACTTGCGGTTCCAAAGAATGAAGGGTCTTTTTGCTACACTCGCTTTTGGGAATGACGACTGTGACCTTTGTCACGTTTCACAGAGTGAGTGTAGCACAGTCGCCATTCTCAAAAGCCCAAATCAAATAATTCCGATAAAGCCGAATACAATACAAGCCACAACACGTCTACTGCATCAAACATCAAAAACTCAAAACAAAAGCCTAAATCAAATACTAATAGGAAATATAAACAGAGAAAATAATTCCAGTCACCGCACTATGAGCCACCAACCCACCAACCGATAATCATCACTCTATGAGGGAGCCCAAGTTCATTGCAAGCAGTCCTCCACGAACTCATGACTGGTATTAACATGCATTGATTAGTTTGTTGTGTAATAGTTCTGAATTCCATACACAAATGTTCAACTATTTTTGTACTGCATTAACAGCATTACCAATTTTCCATTATAAATTAGTAATGCATGCAAGTGTTTAATAGGTAAAGAAGAAGATCAGCAACGATTTCAATTTCTCTGACTGTTGAATGTGGTATAGAATTGTTTATACTTGTGAGCTTTGACTACAATCTTAGAAATGATGTATTCATCTTATACTATCAGTTAACTTGCATGACTAAATCCTAATTAGGATACTCTCTATTAACATTCTTTCATTGTGATGTCTAGAGTCAAGTTGCCAACAATATGTAGCCTGTAATGTCTTAATAATGAATGGTCCGGCTTATTAGAGGTGAAGTAGGCCATGCATGCAGATTCTTTTTTCTAGAAATAGACCTGCATTTCTCCTCTCAGAAATATAAATATCATCAGAAATGGACAGAAAATGAGCCTACGATTGACCATTCATAGTTGCAGTTCCTATCTGTTTGTGGAAAGCTGTAGATTCTTCAATTGAATTCATTTACGAAGACCTCAAAACTTTGCAAGTCTTATTAGAATTTTCATTTCATTTATTACAGTCTAGAAGAAAGATACATTT
Organism: Hemerocallis citrina; assembly: GCA_017893485.1. Taxonomy (NCBI): domain Eukaryota; kingdom Viridiplantae; phylum Streptophyta; class Magnoliopsida; order Asparagales; family Asphodelaceae; genus Hemerocallis; species Hemerocallis citrina. The sequence continues at coordinate 66,123,746 of CM030362.1, read as the reverse complement.
TAGCAGAGAATGAGAGTTATAAATGCTAAACAATCTACTACAAAAAATAAAACATAATAAAAGGAGAAAAGGAAATAATAAAGTTACAAGTTCAAGCTAAATGTACTCAAAAGGCTAAAACAGTTCATCAATGACAACTTGAGAAGAAGTATTAGATATATAGTTGTATTAGTCTGTTTTAAGATGAGAGAAATATATACCAAAATCATTTTACAACTCAGTGTACGTAAGTATCACACTTCCCCTCTTATGAATATTAGAACCGATTTCATCTGATAAGACTCTATCCCTCTTGATCGATCACTCTAATAAGCAAACTTCAGAATTTGGGTAATTTACCGTAGACAAATTCCTGAATTTTATGTGGCAGAAAGTTATCGTTAAAAGTTAGATCTTCCATACGCATAGCCCTAAAAATACGTACTTCCGAGGGAACACATTATTAGAGTACTCAACAGCCTAAGAAATTTCAAAGAAGATGAAAGAATGAGACCCCTTTGAATAGGCATCCAGTAATCAATAGGTCAAGTCATTCAGGAATAAACTTCAAATAAATTGAACCCCTTTGAATAGGCATCCAGTAACTAAAGACTTTTGAGTCCACAAAAAGACACATCAAATGGAAAAAATTGAACCCAACTCTCACTCAGTAAGAAGAAACTTCAAATGGAAAATTGAGGTTTGAATGACTTAACATATCGCCATCAAAGTGCAGTATCCTGAAAGGTTGTCTATAAAAAGGCCACCATTCCAACCTAGATACAGCACAAATAGAAAGATTATAAGAAAAATTGAGTGTTAATTAGTAAGCAGTCAAATACTCTCTCTCTCTCTCTCTCTCTCTCTCTCTCTCTCTCTCTCTCTCTCTCTCTCAAATGGAGCATTTTCATCTGAGAATAATTCCCTCCTCTGCCTCTGCCTCTGCCCTCACTCTGCTATTAACCTTCTTCTTCTCATTTCTCCTCCTTCTCCCCACAACTCCAACTAGGGCTTCTCGTCTGCTAGGTAACCAAGAGAAGGTCCTCCTCAATTGGAAAACCACACTTGAAACCCAAGATCCCCACCTCCTCCTCCATTTATGGACCCCACAAAACAATCCATGCAACTGGACCGGAATCACATGCAACCGTCGACGTAGGGCGATCACTGTGATCAATCTCTTCAATATGAGCATATCCGGGAACCTCACTGCTCTCAACTTATCAGCCTTTTCCCCTTCCCTGACTTATCTCAACCTGGGAGCAAACAACCTCAGTGGAAGTATCCCGCCTACCATTGGCTCTCTCTCCAAGCTCAATGTCCTTCATCTTAACAATAATACTCTTACCGGAACCATTCCACGTGAACTAGGGAACCTCATACACTTGAATCTCTTAGACCTGAGCTCAAATAATCTCACGGGGCCTATTCCTACATCTCTTGGGAATATAACCAGTCTACAATTTTTATTTCTATATTCCAATCATCTTGATGGTTCCATTCCTCAGGAATTAGCAAGTCTCAAAAATCTTCTTCATCTGGAACTGGCCATCAATAATCTGGCCAACCACATCCCTTCCGTCATAGGAAACTTGAGCATGCTAACCACACTAACACTTTCTCAAAATTACATCACCGGCCAAATTCCACCATCTCTTGGTAACCTAGGGAGCCTTCAGTTTTTGTACCTTTATCAAAATTACATCACCGGCCAAATTCCACCATCTCTTGGTAACCTAGGGAGCCTTCAGTTTTTGTACCTTTATCAAAATTACATCACCGGCCAAATTCCACCATCTCTTGGTAACCTAGGGAGCCTTCAGGATTTGGAACTTTCTCAAAATTACATCACCGGCCAAATTCCACCATCTCTCGGTAACCTAGGGAGCCTTCAGTTTTTGTACCTTTATCAAAATAACATCACCGGCCAAATTCCACCATCTCTCGGTAACCTAAGGAGCCTTCAGGATTTGGAACTTTCTCAAAATTACATCACCAACCAAATTCCACCATCTCTCGGTAACCTAGGGAGCCTTCAATTTTTGTACCTTTCTCAAAATTACATTACCGGCCAAATTCCACCATCTCTTGGTAACCTAGGGAGCCTTCAGGTTTTGGCACTTTATCAAAATTACATCACCGGCCAAATTCCACCATCTCTTGGTAACCTAGGGAGCCTTCAGGTTTTGTACCTTTATCAAAATTACATCACCGGCCAAATTCCACCATCTCTTGGTAACCTAGGGAGCCTTCAGGATTTGGAACTTTCTCAAAATTACATCACCGGCCAAATTCCACCATCTCTTGGTAACCTAGGGAGCCTTCAGTTTTTGTACCTTTCTCAAAATAACATCACCGGCCAAATTCCACCATCTCTTGGTAACCTAGGGAGCCTTCAGAAATTGGACCTTTCTCAAAATTACATCACCGGCCAAATTCCACCATCTCTTGGTAACCTAGGGAGCCTTCAGGTTTTGTACCTTTATCAAAATTACATCACTGGCCAAATTCCACCATCTCTTGGTAACCTAGGGAGCCTTCAGGATTTGGACCTTTCTCAAAATTACATCACCGGCCAAATTCCACCATCTCTTGGTAATTTGGGGGCCCTTCAAACTTTCTCTGTGATTAGTAATCTTCTTTACGGTTCATTTCTTCAAACGATGTCAAATCTGACCAATTTGGTTGGCTTCCAATTAGGTTACAACAACTTTTCAGGCTACTTACCCACAGACATATGCAAAAGAGGGTCTCCCTTAACACATTTCGGCGTGAGTAACAACCATTTCACAGGTCCATTACCTCGGACTTTGCAAAACTGTACTAGTTTGTACAGAGTTCGCATGGATGGAAACCAACTCAGTGGGGACATATCTGATGCCTTTGGGGTATACCCAAGTCTGAATTATCTTGACTTGAGTGACAATAGATTGTATGGAACGCTGCCACATAATTTGGCAGAGTGCAGAAATATTACAAGCTTGATTATTTCAGGAAACCAAATCGGTGGACAAATTCCTCCTGAATTTGGTGGACTCCCTCAACTACAAAGACTCGACCTCACATCCAATCAACTAAAAGGAGAGATACCAAAGGAACTGGGCAGCCTATCACTACTATTCAATTTAAGTCTCGGCGGGAACCAACTCTCCGGAAGGATACCACCACAAATAGGTAACCTGCCCAATCTACAGATTCTTGACTTGTCAGATAACAAATTCACAGGTGTTGTACCAGCACAGTTGGGAAACTGTGCTCAGCTAATTATCTTAAAGCTGAACAATAATTTCTTGAATGGAAGCATTCCATTTCAAATCGGAAATCTAGTCCAATTGGAAAGTATATTAGATCTCAGTCATAACCTACTTTCAGGAGTGATACCTGAACAGTTTGGTGACTTGCAAAAACTACAGAACATAAATCTCTCCCATAACAATTTATCGGGAATGATTCCATCATCATTTAAGGGCCTTCTCAGTCTAACATCCATAGATGTCTCATATAATGAATTAGAAGGTCCTATTCCTGATACTAGGTTCTTTGATAATGTATCATCACAATCATTTTCTAACAATAAAGCTCTCTGTGGTAAAGTGCATGGCTTGCATCCTTGCAATGCACGTAATACAACAAGAGATGAGAGGAGAAAAAGTCACTCACGTATTGTCTACGTCATCCCTACAGCTATAGGCATTTTGATGTTTTTATTCATATCTGTTGGAGTCTTTGTAGTGCGTAACAAGAGGAACAAGAATAGTGCAAATGAACTCATTGTTTCTAGACAAGACAATCAAGTGGTTAATAGGAGTGCATTTTCAATATGGAATTTTGATGGGAAAGTATTATTCGAAGACATTATAATGGCAACAGAGAATTTTGATGACAAGTATTGTATTGGAAGTGGAGCATATGGAAGTGTGTATAAAGCCGTGCTACCAGTTCAAGAAGTACTAGCCATAAAGAAGATCAATCAAGTTGAAGCTGATCAAACAACATTGGATGATAAACAATTCAGAAATGAGATTGAAATATTGACCAAAATTCGTCATCGAAATATTTGTAAACTTTATGGATATTGTTCCTCCCCTAGGTGCAAATTTCTTGTATATGAGTACATGGAGAGAGGAAGTTTGGCAAACATTCTCAAAAATGTGGAAACCTCCAAAGAGTTGGAGTGGGACAAAAGGATAGGCATTATCAAGGATGTTGCGAATGCAGTATCATACATGCATCATGATTGTTCTCCGCCTATAGTTCATCGAGACCTAACATGCAACAATCTTTTACTAGATTCCGAGCTCAAAACTAGTGTCTCAGATTTCGGTATAGCTAGATTATTGAAGCCAGACTCATCAAACTGGACAAATGTTGCGGGAACTCCTGGATATATGGCACCAGGTGCGTCAGACTTTTTTTTATCTATTCTTTCAAACTGACAATCGTTTATATCTGAATATTTTAAGTTTTTAAACATGTGAAGAAATGATTTTCTTTTATCATGTTATTTAACATGTAACAAAAATTTAGAATACCATGTTCTAGATAGTATGTTTATCATGAACGTATTACATTAAGAATCATTATTCTTTCCTTTTTGTTAAAATATAAGGACGATTTGATTTTTTTTTGGTTCTAAATTGAAGTGGTGTTGAACTACTTGATACTTCTTAGCTGAAAACTCTCTTTTTGTTGTTGTTTTTCTACAAATTAGTTGATACCATTAAAAAGGATGTATGTACTTAAAAAAGTTATAATTGCTATAGTTCCATGTAAACAACATTTATTTTGTAAGTCAATAACATAAATATTTTTTGAGCATTTGTGGCTTAGAGGGTCTTAAGGTTTTCATTAAATGCACATCACATATATTAAGTTCGATTGATATGGGACTTTTCTAGTCTGCTTTAATTGTAATGTAAAATTTGATGCAAAATAAGTTTTTTTCCTTTTCCTAATTTTAGGCATTTCGTACAAAATACACAACGTTTTACTTATGTCTTTTTATAACTTCTCCTGTAGAACTTGCCTATACAATGAAGGTGACCGAGAAATGTGATGTGTACAGCTTTGGAGTAGTCATTCTAGAGGTGGTTTCAGGAGTGAATCCAGGGGATCTGATCTCTTTTTTATCCACATCAACTGGTCTAAACATTTTCTTAAAAGATGTACTAGATGATCGTATATCACTTCCAACAGAACATATTGCAGCAACTATAGTAGAGTTAGTTGTCATTGCACTCCATTGTCTAGATGTGAATCCACAAAATCGTTCAACAATGAAGAATTTGTCACAAAGGTTATCTCTTTATAAGCCACCCCATCTTCTTGACGAATTTCAAGCAATTACCTTCTTGGAGCTTATGAATTTGAAACATAAGCAACAAAGGGAACAATCTGAATTAGAGGATTCTTCATGGTACGTTTGACTATTCATTTATTTACCTGAAAGGAGGTACAAGTTACAACCAAATGTTCCACTAAATATCCAATAGGGGAACTTCTTTCATTAAGAAATTGCGTGAAGCTCTTTTCGACTCTGACTTTTCCAAAAAGCCCGAGTAAATTTCCAAAACCACATTAAAATCCTAATAAAATTTCAAATTTCTTGAATCCATTACCAAAACATCCCACAAGTTTTCTTCCTTCTTGCATTCCCATGTACTATAATCATAACTTTGTTCCCAAACATGCCCCTAAAGAATACGTGAGAGAGTTCTCTTTTATTGAAATGCAAAAAAAAAAACATAGAGCAAAGAAGAAATTTATGCTTCTTCTTTTTTCCCCTTGTCTATTAGAAATACATATTTTATGTACTCATCTAGAGCATATTTTGATGTGTTTTAGTCATGGTTCATAATCCTTCTCTCACATATTACCCTTTATGTCAATGTTCCCAGTGACGGCAACCTGAAGGATGAGGTAGTTGAATGCAGTGCAGGCCACGAACAGTCCCACTCTACATATGTGTAACATTTGCAACTCCGGAAAGCAAACAATTCGCTAATGCAAGAATTGTAAACATCAATAGCAGGCTAGCATCCAGAGTTTTAAGTCATTTTTGTGTTCTCTATTGCACTTGCAATATGTTAACCAAAAATCTCAATAATCGTATGTTTTATCAAGATTGCAACTGGTCAACCTTGAGGGAAGGCCATATTTGTTTGTACTCATTGAGGATCTCTAGGAGGCTTCTATGCAGAATTAAGCTACATGTGTGTATGTCTTTATCTTTTTAATAAGAATTATCATATATATTTAAGATCTTTTTAATAAATGACCATAGTAGTACTGGGTCACTAAATATTTTCAATTTTGCCATTTCATCAGAGTAAGATGGAATCCTCTTTTTTGAAGGCAGTCTAACTAATTAACTGAGTGGTGCATAATGCACAATCTTTCATTAATCTCCAAATGTCATATTGCATTCACTTGCCTCATTTGTTTCTTTAGCTTCTACTTTTCATAGGTTACAGAATCCAAATTTGCTAGCTCCATATGACTGACTAAAGACATTTGACTCTATACGTCTATTAATCTTGGCTAGTTCCATTCATGGCAGTGGCTCAAGGTACATCTTCATATCTCATTCTTTTCATGATTATTAGTTATTATACCATTTTCCATTCAAAAATAGCATATTTTATCAAGTTTCCTACATGTATGATCACTAAATGTCTGAGAGGTTCTGTGTTTACAACATTACTATTTTGAAATATCTTCTTCTAACAAAAGAAAAAAAGGCACAATTTGGATCATTCTATACTCCATGGTCCCAAAAAGGCACAATGTTGAAGTACAAGATTTTCTAGAAGCTTGAAAATATTTCTTTGGCGCTAATTTAAATTGATTTTTTTTCTTCTCATAATTATTGATTTTGGTCTGGTATATAATGATAACTGCTGGGTTTGTGTGTCTTCTCTCATGCTGGTTTGATTGTTTGTTTCAAAATTTGATAAGCAATGTGAGTTCTCTAAGTTGCACACCATCTGTTTGTTTAATTTCCTTACCCAGTTTTTTTTTTTTTTGAAATAAAAGTGACCCTGGTCACCTGTTTCATTAATGAACAATTAACGAATTTCCTTACCCAGTTGAACCTCTGTTTTCTTGGGGTTTGAGATTTCTTGATTTCTAATGTCATTTTTTCATGAACATTGTGTGTTTTTTTTTGTTTATAATGTCAATCTGCGATGTGGGTTTTTGCAGCCAATTCTTTATTGGTTGGTGGTTATTGTCTCCGAAAATTCCTCTGCATTTAACATTTTACCCAGTAGCTAGGCACGGGTACGAATAGGCATGTCCATGGTGTGGCATACCAGATTTAAGTAGAATTAGAGAAATTGTACATCAAAATAGGTAGTGTCATGTCGATGCAAGTCTGTGATATGTGTCGGGCAGCACAATTTCCGACCAGTAGTTTTCCTACATAGCTTTACATACTTTTGTCTACTTATGTTAACAATTTCCAAATTTGATTTTTTAATTTATCCTGCCGTGTGTTTGCCTCCAATGGGAGAAAATTATTAGTTACCCATTCCACATCCAACTTTTATTATTGTTCTCCTACTACTACAGGTATGTCTACATTTTTGTAGTTGGTGTACTTGAATCTTGATTGTAAGTTTCCAAAAAATAAAAATTGAACTAGGTTTGTATATTTAGCTAATTTATATTGTGGAAGAATTCCATCAAATAGATTTTAAAGCAGAGTATTGATTGGGTTTGAAAGCTGAGTTGGTATGGCTTACATCTACACTAATGTGGCATCTTAGTATCTTCATTGCATCTCTTTTGCATTGCAGAATGGAAAGGCCTGCTGGTCTTTTTAATCTAACTGTGATAGAAGGAGATGCACGTGACTAGATTGAAGGAATTTATATCAGCAAAAGAAAGGAGTGCAGCATACTCTTCGAAAAGGAAACAATCACTTCATGCTCGATATATCTGTGGTTTCATATTCTTGAAAATTAATTTATTGGCATGGTTTATTCGTGAGTGTGGATGGTCACAACCTTCTCAGTGTACTCTGATGTAAGTCTCAGTGAACATATAATTCTTATGATAGTTATTTTGATTCCTGTATCATTTCTATTTGATAGGAACTCTGCTTTTAAATTGGATCCTAATTGTGACTAAACTCCTTCGTTTTGCACTATTCATAATATTGATAGATAATAGATAGGCAATTGAATTGTGGTTCAAGATTATTCATGATAACATGAAATTTTCAGTGACGTTTTCTTAATGTTTCCGTTTTTCTTTGCTTCAGATTTAGCAGTTTCTGCTGTCAAGGGCAATTACTGTATCCATGCAGGAGGTATGCTTAGTGTGAGTTTTGGCTGCTTTGTATCTTTAAGTTGATATTGGAGGTTCTTATGTGTGCTTTCATCTTTCTATCATAATGGAGGTCAAGAGTCAGAGAACAAGCAAATAGAGATTGTTAAAGGATGAGATAACAAGTGCAATATATATAGAAGAGGTCACCTCACCGCTCTCCTAATTAGCCCAATAGAATAAATTAAGTCGTGTATGCAATCCTCAAAAGACTAAGATACTATAATACTACTGAACCAAGTAATTACAATATCTAGAATGCCTTTTAAACTCAAAACTTGTGAATCAAATATGGCTCTCTTATTGTTCACCAAGGGCATGTTCAGATAGATCATGCCTGGCAAATCTCATGATCTGCAGATGTGAATGCACCACAAAGAAAGAAAAAAAAAATCATATCGGACTTACTAAAGCCTTTCCTAAACTTATCATCTTAATATGTTTGGCATTTTAGTTTTCACAAGTTACTATAACGAATGTAAATTAAAACTAATTAAAGTACCATAGTTCAGATTTCTGTATGGACTTTTTGATTTTAGGTGTCAATGTATATGAGTTGTAAAGCCTGATCAGCTGATTTGCAATAGGCTTAGGATTCTGTTAACCTTGAAACTTTTCTTGTTATGTTTACTACTACAAGAAATAAATAGGTCATCAAAATTACAAGAAAGTTAAACCTTGACAGTATATCAGATATATTTCTTGTTTAAGTTTTTTACTACATTTAAAGCTAAGAAGCTGTATCGTCACCTACATGATATAAGAAAAGGCTTTCTGCAGCAATCACTGGAAGCCCACTTTCGTTACTTTTTTCTATGAGTGCTTGTTTTATACCCCCCCCCCCCCCCCCCCCCCCCTCTTTTTTAAGAGTCAGCATGCCATCTTTGATCAATAGCTATCAATTACGAGGGTCCGGCGGTTCCGGAATGTGCTGGCATGTTAATCTTTTGTTCCAATAGAACCATAAGTGATGTGGATCATTCAAGAATCAAAGTCGATTTGCTCATCGAGCTCGCAATTCATGGCACTCTAAATGGTGGACTCTAAAGTTTGTCTTCTATCTCATATCAATGATGGTTGACTTCTTCATCCCAACAGACTTAATTGAGTTATATATACGGTATGCTTACTTATGAACACACACTGATAATGAAATTCATTCTGATTAATGTTATGGCATAAAACAGTTGAGTACTTCCTGGAGATAGATTATTGAATCATAAGAGTATAGTCTTTGTAATTAGGCAATAAAATATGAAATATAGAGCTAATCTCCAATTTTCTGGCAAAATTTTAATTCTACTTAAAAGTAACAAATTGTATTAGTCATTGATAATCACTTCACTAAGAAGACAATAATTCAGTTGATAGTTGATATTAGCTGGGTATGAAACAATGTAGGAATTAAGAAACCAATATAATGCAGTTTATTGATACGCCATATGTTTTTTCAGTGAACCACCAATTGGAAAATGCAGAACACATAAGGCAGTATTAGTGAATGTTGATTGGACCACCATACTGGTAAGAAGAACATACCAGTTTTCTCAACTTCTTTTCTGCTCATGCTAATTAATGAATATCTGCAAGCTTGTTCTCAGTTCAGTCCAGACTTCCATGAATAACTTATGTTTTCCTCTTTAATCACTTACTGAGATTTTCTGTACTTAATTTCTTCTAGAGTTTCCTCATCGCTGTATGTGCAATTGTAATTGCAACTTTGACGACTGGGATTGATTCAGGATCATTTCAGGTGAAGCAGAACTCTTATCAAATTAGTATATCTAATTGCTTTTCATGTATCCTTTACAGTACTGTTTTATATATCAAATTGCGGTATGGTTATGTTGGTGTCATCTGCATTATTTTGAGATGACTCTACTTTGTGTGTCACCAACTCACCATATCCACTCAACATAGTAATTTTGATAGTTCTTCTGTATTTTTTCCATTTCAGAAAGACACAGTTCAATTAGAAGATGATATTCCTTACGAATACAATTTTTTCCATTTGATATTTTCTATTGAAGCAATGCATTTTGCAACGTTATACTTTAACTGGAAACTGGACCACCCAATACGAAAGTAAGACATACATAACTGACTTTCAATTGTGTCCAATTGAGATATTTAAAAGTAAATGGTTTTTTTTTCCCTTCTTATTATTAATATGACCAGATGGAGCATGGACGGTGGGTGGGCTAGTTACTACATGGGTGAAAGTTATCAATGAATGGTTTACAACCAGCATATATTGTAATTAAGTTATTGCTGTGCTACACTATTTGTTTCATTTCTTAAATAGCAGTACATCTTTTTTAGAGCCAACATAATGTGTACTTGAAAGAGGGGATTGAACATTTGAACGCACAGGCCGGTTAAGGGAAGAAGGAGGAAGCCAGGAAGGCTTGCAGCTTTGTTAAGTTTGTGTGAGGAATTGTTGGGTAAGAGTTTGGTTCTAGATTTGTTAGGTGTATGGCTTTCTAATATCAGCATTTTGTCAGAAGGGATCTTGCGATAGCAAATATGTATACAAAATCTCTTATTTTGGAGAAAATGCTTGGAGTATGATACCAAGATCATGTTTCTAGCTATTGAATAATGTGGATGAGAAATTCGTGCTGTGAAAATGGGCTTGAACAAGGTACCTTCCTTTCTTGTAATTTAATTATGTATAGTTTTCGCTCTTCAAGCATGCAAGCTAAAACATGCTCTCTTCTATATAATATATTATGCTAAACCACTTTTGTCCATGAATTTTCTTCTTTAAAAAAAGAAGGAAAAAGAGCACAAATATATCCAATGCAAAAATTTTCTATGATTGATTTCCTACCCGATGCATTTGTGATTAGATTGTCTAAAGCATGTCGAGTGAATCTGGGATCTTGTGAAAGTGAGAAAATTGCTAATGTGTCGATCCTGAGAGAACTGGCTCAAACAATGTAAGAGCCAGTGCTTAACTCAATATGAGAGAAGAGAGGCACAATGGTTAAATTATGGTGTACACTTTTTGGAATATTAGAGGTCTCAATTCAGGTAAAAAAAGAAGAAAAGTTGCAGAGACTCTTGCTATCAATCGGCCTAGGGTCATTGGGATATGTGAAACCAAAATGGTAAAAATCAATCTGTGAGTGTTCATACTCACAAATTTTTATAATCCATCATGATCTTTTTGTTTCATTTTCCAAGCACAATTATATGTAAAAAATATCAATTCCATATTTAACTTGCCATATCTCATAATTTAATCTCCACACAAATTTCTTGCATTCAAATTTTTTCTCTTTCTTTAATTATACCAAAGCCATATTTTAAGAAGATTTATCAAGTTTCTTAATCCATTATTTTAATATAAAAACTACATCCAATTCTCACAAAATATATTAAAATATTGTAGAATTATTTTTCATAAAGCCTAGATAATATTTGAAGAATAATAGACTTTTTTCCAAATTTTTATTACTCTTAAAACTCCAATATATCAAAAAAATATCAAAATATATTAAAAATATCGAAAATAAAGTAAAAGGGCAGTGGTCGGATTCGAACCCAGGACCAAACCTCCCGCCCAGCTACAGTAGCAGACCTAAAGCGCACCCGAAGACCAAGAAGTCCAAGAGTGACTAACTGATATGATTCTGCTTAGTTACTTTATGTATCGACTATACTGTATTTTGAGAAAAATCATTTTTTTGATAAAACAGAGCCTCCTTCAAGACTCGAACCCGAGATCCTATGCACTGTACACAGCGCCTTATACTCACACCGAAAGCCAATATACCCAAACTAATTCTCTGTTATGAAGAGGAAATGAAAATCTTTATACTTTCTGTCTGTTCAAAAAAAGTTCTTTTACAAATTTTGATTTCTCAATGGACTTATATCTTTCAATTCAAAATTCTCCCAGAATATTTTCTTTAAAAAAATACAATATAACAGTAATTAAAAACTCTTAATTTCGACATTAAAATAAGTTTTCTTTATAATTTGTATTCAAAGAATACATTATTGACTTAGAATAAAACTATGGTTTCCTTTAAAAAATCCATATAGATCCACTAAATATATGTTCTTGTTCTCTTTTCATTCTACAAGAGTCTAGCAATTTTTCTTTTATCACATCAACATTATATAACAACAATTTATCTATTTATCAACTACACATGACAATCTCAATCTACTACTAAACATAACAATATCCATTCATCTTAATCTACAACTAAGCCATTCATTTAAACAAAACCATCACACTAGCATGGTTCAAAAAAAATGGATATTCTAGCATGAGTTATATTAATAAGACACCATGAAGAGTTTTAAGTCACTAATTCAATCAAGATTTTCTCTTTTTCCCACTAGTCTTTTTTTAGCAATCATATGGTCAATTTTACTAGTTTCTCTAGCATATTCATGAAGTTAATCTTCTAGCATGGTACATTAGAAGTAGAGAAATCACCTACCTCTTTGAAGAATAAAGAAAAACTCCTAAGGAAAACTCCTTGAAAGCACAATTGCCTTCCCTTCTCCTTGATCCTAGCCTTCTCCTCCTAGCTTGTGCAACCGAGCTCCTCCTCCTAGCTTTGGCCGAGATTCCCCACTTCTTGCTTGCCGATCTCCTATGAACAAGAACACAACTGTCTTTCTTTCTCGCACACAATTTTCTTCTCACTCAATCTTTTCTCACAGTGCATTTTCTTTCTCTTTCTCTTTAAAATTTTGTAACTGTAAGTGATAAAGAAAAATGCGGCGGCGGGGGGGGGGGGGGGGGGATATTTATACACATCTCAAGAGCAAATGAAGGGTTGAGATGAGTTTGGATGAAGGGCTAGGATACATTTGGGAGTTAGAAGAACCACCCATTATCAAGCAACCAACTCTCCACTCTCTCCATCTCCCCAATCCATGAATGGCTGGCCTCCTTCCATGTCCCATTGCACGTGCCCTCACATGCACACCTAGTTGTTTGTTCATTAATTTATTAATTAATTTGTTACATGATCATGTCTACCATTCAAGTTGTCTTAATTAATAATAGAATTAATTAGTGGGCTAGTTAGTTGGGCTAAAATCGATGGGCTCTTAATTAATTTATTTAATTTAATTTTGGGTGGTCTAGAATTAAGTTATTAGGTCTAAGAATTAATAATAAATAATAATATGCTTTTTAAAAGAGAATGAAAATGTTTGTTCATGACATAAAAATATAATTTTAAAGCCAAATATACACATTAATTTGCACGTGCGAAACACGTGAAATCAATGAAAATTTTTATATTAAATTATTTTAAAATTCAGGTTGTTACAGAAACTATAGTAATAAACAGAATATTGTGTAAATGAATCCATTACGGGCAACAAAGAATAAATTATACATACTAACAGAAATTGTCTATGAATGATACAAATCAAAATACTATCATAGTCTTATTGACACTCGAGTAGGCACTAGCTTATGCCGTAAAAATATACTACCAAGATGGAAACAAGATGGATATAATAAAAATGCGATAACTGGATTAACTGGACAAACCGTCATACTTGATAGATATCAACAAAATGTTAATATACAAATAGAAAATTACGTACTAAAAATACCAATAATATACCAGTTTGATGATATAAATAATGATGTATTATTAGGAAATGACTTTTTCCAATAATACTATCCTATAACAATATCACACAAATCTGTTATATTTAAAACACCTTGTCAACACCAAGCAATAGCAATAAGAATAATACAACGTTATTCTAGGACCGACTTGCCGCATATCAGAGTTTCTTCAACATAGCATTGTGAATATCAATATTTACCAAACAAAACTAGAATACAAGTCTAAGAAACAACTACAAATTATTTTTAACAAAAACAATTAGAAGATCTGTTCGGAGAGGACCCTTTAGCAAAATGGGACTTAAGTAAACCCACATCACATATAGAGTTTATAGATAAGAACAAAATAATAAAAATTAAACATATAAGACACACTCTAACATATTTAGAAGAGTTCAAAATGCATATAAAAGAACTAATGGAAAACAATTACATAAGAAAATCACAAAGTCTGCATTCATCACCAGTATTTATAGTAAGAAAGCATTTAGAAGAAAAAGAGGTAAATCTCGAATGGTAGTAAATTATAAGGAATTAAATAAAAATACTAAGATATTTAGATATCCACTATCAGATATGTAGATACTACTTAACACAGTAAGAACAAGAAAAATATATTCGAAATTCGACTGTAAATCAGAATTTTTCCACGTAAAACTAACAAAAGACTCAAAAAAGTTAACAACATTTAGTAAATCGCAATGATTCTTGAATGGAATGTATTACCATTCGAATATAAAAACAGCCCATAAGTATTTCAAGAATATATGGATAAGATATTTGAAAAATACAACAATTTCATACTAGTATATGTTGATGTATTCTAATAGGATCCGAAAATGAAGAACAACATAAATAGCATTTACTAAAATTTATAGAAATAGTAAAAAAATGCAGGTATTATACTATCAAAAAAGAAAATAGAATTGTTCAAAACTGAGATAGAATTCTTAGAAACAAAATTATCACATGAAGGAATAGAACTACAACCACATATAGCAGAAAGAATAAAGACATTTTCTAATGTCCTAAAAGACAAAAGAGAAGTACAATACATAATCGGACTATTAAATCAAACAAGAGGATACATATCGAATTTATCAGCAAAAACACATTAGTTACAACAAAAACTAAAAAAATTTAAGAAATTGGAATGAACCCTAGAGGATGAAGAAAAACTTAAAATATTAAAACAACAAACTTCAGAATTAAATAAGCTATGATTACATGTTAAAGAATGTTCATGAATAATAGAAACAAATGCATGTGAAGATAATTGAGGAGTAGTATTAATATTTATCGAAATAGGTGAAAAAGATGAAAGACTAGCTAGATATACTAGTGGATCATTCACACAGACCCAACAAAATTTCCACATAAATGAGAAAGAACTATTAGCAATCTTAAAAGATATAAAAAGGTTTGAATTATTCATAATGCATACAAAATTCACAGTAAGGACAGATAATACACAAGCAAAGAGTAGGATTAACAAAATAATAGACCCAATTATAACAAATAAAAGATTGATAAGATGGCAAATGGAGTTAGCACATTATGACTTTTCAATAGAAAATATAAAAGGAAAAGATAACATTATAACATATTTCCTATCAAGAAACTAACAATTTTATTTTGGCTAAATTGGAAAAAAAAAAAAAAAAACCTTGAACTATGACCTTTATACAGAAACCCCCCCTGATCTTTTTTAATGCAGAAAACCTCCCTGCAGTATTGTTGCAAAAAACGCACCCTGCCAGCGTAAGACTTCTGCTAAAATTGAGAGAGGTTTTTAACAATAATGAGAAAGATGTATGATGTTTTTTTAAACAACTTGCAAAGATGAATGGGATTATCTGATACAAGTAGAAAAGTTAGATGTGGTTTTTTGAAATACTTCAAGGGGTTTTTTTGCAACAACCATACTTCAGGGGGTTTTCTTATTTAAAAAAAGATTAGGGGGGGTTTCTGCATAAAGGCCATATTTCAAGGGGTTTTTTCAAATTTAGCATTTCATTTTTACAGGATGGAAAATAGAGTCAAGCATATAAAACATAATATAGTCTTCCTAAAGGAGATTGTGGAGCAACTAAAAAGAGCATTTAACCAATTACAGTTGTAAATATGTGGTTTTTAAAGTATATTTTACCAACATATAAATACAGAACATATTGAGATGAGTGAAGGGAGTGAACCTATTAATTCACAAAATACAAGTGAAATCACAAAAATAGCTACACAAGGGGGAAGCTCCACATCCATACAACCAATTACCTACAAAGAGAGTTTACTCTCAAATCCTCCAAAATATTCCAAGAATGATTTATTTTTACAATATATTGAGAAATTATGCCAGACCACCCAGGTCAATCAATTTATCAAAACTATTTTACAGTAACATATGAACAAAGCGATCATACTACCAGGAGCAAATCCAAAGACAGTAAGAGTATTTATCGAAAGAGGGCTTATCCACTATATATATATATATATATATCCATCCAGAGAATGCAAAGAACTTAGCTAGCTACTAAGAGAAGTATATAAATTTGCTAAGAGTTATTTTTGCCTTACAAAGGCCACCAAAATATATGTCCGGATATTTTCAGCTATTCCAGAATTTCTTGATGATGATGAAGAACTACCCGCTGAGCATATTATAAAGATATGAATGACTACACAAGTCCTATTTGGAGCAACCAATATTATACCATATAAAAATGAAGAATTTGATAAACTAATCCCAGAAAGAAGAGCTATGGAATTTAGAACAATGTATTGTGAACTGAAGGACATATAAAATAGAGACAATATCATATGGATCTATGATAGCCCTAACCCAAAAAATTTAATGATTTACAGCATAGCAAAGATTAAACAACCACAGTCAAAGAAAGAAGTCTTTGACAGCTAATATCAAATTCTAGATAAAAGAGCCATAATAATGACAGAAGAGACAGCTGTTGTAATCTCTGTTACTCATGTTTGTATTTTTATTTTTATTTAATTAAATTCATGGTTATTTTGTTTTATTTCTGATTTTATTGATTTTTGTCTCTTTGAATTGTATGTTGTTGTTCTCCTTGTGATTCTATTCTGTTTGATCCAGCCTTTATATTCACATTTGCTTGATCTACAAATTTGTTCTTGTCTTTGTTTATTGTTTAAACCTATTTCATAGCATATTTGTCTCTTATTGGACTTTTTTCTTCCTGTTGGATACTACCCAGTTGACCCAAACTCATATTGACTCTATTTATTCCCCTAATTGCACCTTAATCCTAATTACCAAAACCCTAATATACACACTCTCTCTCCTAGCCATCATCCACCTCAACCCTACTCCCAATCTCTCTACTCTCGTTCCTCTCTCTCTCCTCGCTGTCTTCGTCCTACCCCTGATGCCGGCAGACCTCAGACCACCCCCGTGCCTCCCCTCCTCTTCCCCATGCGCCCTGTCCCCGTTCGAGTCGCATCAACCCCACAACAACCCAAGCCCTAGCCCCCTGTCATCGTCTCCCCACTATGCCGCGCCGCCGCCAAGCGCCGCACCCCCTGCCCCGCTGTCATCATCTTCGTCTCTGGTCGACAGTGCCAAGTGCAGCACCGCCTTGCCACTGTTGTCGCTGCCTTGTGTGTGCATGTGAAAGCACGTGCACCGCTGGGTGTTGTGTTGGTGTTGGTTCGTGCCGTATGTCGTTCGTGAGTTCATGTTCGTGTGTCGGGCTCCGTTCCCGTTATTCAAATCTTCATCTTCATCGTCGTTATCAGGCAAGTAGCTTGTATGTATTTCTTTTGTCATACAAGTTAAATATCGAAAGTAGTCTCGCATGAAACTGTTAGTACCCTCATGATGAACATATTTTGTTAGTTGATATATTCCTTCATCTCTTGTTCATGAGTAGTTCACAGTAGTTGACACTCGTTGCATGAAAATAATTAGATTAGATGGACATCTTGATTTGTATGGTTGTTGTGACACACACCGTATATTGTAGAAATTGCTACATGAATGCTTGTTGATTGTGTCATCTCATTTTAGACCATTAATACACATGTCATGCTGATTTAAGTTACCTATAAACCATGCTTTGTACGCCTTCTTAGTTGGATCATTTGCAATTAAACAATTTTATAAAATGCATAAAAGAACTTTTGTTTTACTGCTGCCCTATTTTTGTACAGCAAATTCGACCCTGATAACATCAGTAAAAGAAATAAATTTGTGAACATAATTTGTAGCCTTTGTTTTCTAGTTTTCAGAATTTTGACGGATCTGAATTCCGATTTTCGATGCATGAGTTATTGCTGTTTTACTGCAGTCATATCGTATATTCCAGATTCTGAACTATATGTATTCTGTATGAAATATTATTTTAAAACTGATACTAAAAGTAGAATTTGAACTCTATATTTTTCTGGGTATGTTTAGATATGACTGGGATCAATCCTAATTTTTGTGGAATTAATTAATGATTTTTATATCTCATTTCATGCTTATAAAACCAATCGATATATTTCCAAACTGCATGCTTTTCAGTAAAGAATTATGTTTTCAACCTGATTTTATTCATTTTTTTATGAAAACTTTGTGAATATGAACTGTAGCCTGATTTTTCTATTTTACTAACCTTTTGACGGATCATGATTTCTAATTATATTTTATGAATTATCTCTGTTTTGGTACTGCTGTGTCTGAACTTTCAAATTCGAAGTTTTGTTGCATTACTCTGTTTTCCCAATTATATTGACCATACTATCAGCAATATAAATTTGTGATATTATATATGTTGAGACTAGATATTCTAAGGAATCTTCCAGATTTTTCTCAGATTTAATTATGATGATTTTAAACTCTTTTCATGCTTATAAACAAGATTTTGTATTTTCTGGTTGAACATGACTTTTGTATTAAACGCTGTTTTCAACCCTGTTTCTGTGGCTGATGTGTGACTTGTATATATGTGCTGGATTTGGAAGAGAGTCTAGTTTTCAGATTTTCTAACGGATCTAGATTTGCAGTTCTGAAGCAACGAAAATTTCAGATTTGGTACAGTAGTGTCTTGTTGTCCAAAACTGGAAGTTTCGTTGTTTTGACTGTTATAAGTTGTTTTTGTTGCCGTTTGTGTTCCTACTTTATCTTAGACTTGTCCTTTGTTCTTGCCATGTCTTTAGCCTTGTTTGTGTTATTCACACCTGTTTAATAATAACAAAAACTAAACAAGCCGGGATTTTTAAAGGAAAAGATCTAGTAGTGGACAATATAGAAATGCATATTCAGAAGGAAACTTATTTTCCCCACTGTTTACTTTGGTACCCACTATTTATCTCTGGATGCATGAGGGCATGATCCATGACACCACTACTGTTTGTCTAAACATACTACCCTATATGTTCCACTACGAAATCTTAAAACGAAACTGTTTGATGTAGAAACCATGTGATATAATTTGGAACGCATGAAGTGCCAACCTAGATAGTAATGAATATTAGACATATGAATTACTGTTTTCACTGTCACATTCTGTTACTGTTACTGTTGACCCATTACTGTTACACTTTTTTACTGTTATCCCACTGTTCTTCTGCTATCCATAGACTGTCACCTTTGTTGCTTATCTCCATGTCAGTACTTCTGTTTTGTTTTAGTTTTCCCTTTCCTTTTTCTTGCTTGTACTGCTTGCGGCCCGGAACTTGCATCTAACGGGCATTATGTTTTCCTGTCTTCACTTTTTCCTTGTAATTGTCATATGAATAGGTTTTGGTGATCGCTTGCCTACTGGTGTTTGTGAGCAAAATTTTTTAGCTACGCACCGGAGAATTTGCTTAATGTTTTGTTGAACTATTTCATTCATGAACTGTATTGAGACTTGTATTGGGCTTGTAGTCCCAGGATATTATTTTGTTTCAGATCTCGTATTTGTTTGGAATATTCATTATTGTTGTGAATAAATACTGTTGAGTTATAATTGTTTATGCATGCCTGGTTGAGTATATTGTTATATTTACTGTTGTGATGAGTCAAGTAGATCCGTATAGCTTATGAATTGTGAAAACTATCTGCTGAGCTTAGTCGCATACTGTATTCCGTATTCCTTTTGGAAAGCGGGGTGTCATAGTTGTCCACTATTGTAGATTGATGATGATGGAACCACAACATAAATGCGGACAATGCTGAAAAGAACAAGATAAGGCTAACGAAGAATTGTTTCTGATGTGAAGTACATGAAGATGCTGGCCAGAAAAGAATCTTTAACGTAAGAAGAATAAAAGATTATCTTTCTCTGAGTTCTGCTACCAGTTCTAATACAAAATAAGGTATGAAAAACTAATTTTCTTTCCTTAGGAAGAGTTTTGTAAGGCTCTGTCTGATGGATCTAGCATTAAGACACATTAGTAACCTTCTATAGTTATACTGTACACATAGTTATAGGAAACGAGCTAGGTTGTGGTTGCCTGTATCGAAGTGCAACTAGTTGTTCCAGACGTATCTCTTGGATGAAGCTCTCTTGAAGAGCATAGTAGTTCTGAGATGGGAGGAACATAAAAGGAGCACTGAAATCGGGGTGCATATCAGAGGTATTTTATCCACTAGTAGTAACTGGTACAAAGCAGCTCAAAGAAGTTTAACTAGGTCGGAAGCATGATGGGCCATTTTGTTTAGATTTTTAGGGTATCCTTAGAAATCTCTCCCTATTCATAATTTCATAATCGTTGTTTTAAATCACTAAATCACTAAAAAAAGGATAAATGGCTAATAATAGTTTCAGTCTTGCTTCAAAAATTTATGAATTAATGATTAATTATATATCAAGGAAGTGATGGAATGCGGGTCTTTAATGTTTATTATCTTGAATGAGTAATAAGCGTGTATGATATTTATGAATTTAAATCATTCTTCTTTAGCATACAGTCAAAGAGTAATAGTTATAACAATAAATCAAATTAATCCTGGAGAAACTAGTAATATAACTGTCCAAATAATTGATGATCTAACTTACTTTAAAAGATCTTTATTATTTTATGAAAATTGTCTATTTAGGAGTTACATATGGAGTTCTACAATAGCATATAGACAAATTTTGGAAGAAAATGAACATGTTGGGGAAAGAAATGAACATATGGAAGAACCCGAAGAACTCGAAGAACCCTCATATGATAGTGATAGTGAATTATCTGAAACAGAATCAGAGTGAGTTTATGCTTAATTATTTTGATATTCTAGAGAATGATATGTAATTGATTTAGAAGAATACTATTTTACAGAATGATATTACCTTTAAAAAAAGTTTTTGATACTCTTTTGTTTTCTTTTTACAAACATTCATTAAATATTTCACGCTTCGCACCCACTTGTGTGGTATCAGAATCAGTTCAAAGTAAGTAATTTTTACTTAATTTCTGTAATTTTCTTTAAATTAACCATTATTTATAAGCTATAGAATAGAAAACAAAATATTTAATAATAAAAGTAGAAATTATCCTAAAACAAAAAAAAATTAGAATTTAATAAAAGATCACACATTCTATAGAAAGAATAATAGAAAGTGTACTATAGAAATTTGATTAAGAACTAGGTCATATTGATAAATATTTTTCAAATTGGGTCGTTTTCTACAAATATTCAAAACGTTCGTCAGATAATTAGCTCACTTTCCTTACTCTACCGATCACCATCTTTTCTGGGTTGTTAAGCTTTCTATTGCTTACAAATGGAATTGGTAAAAGACTCTTGAAATTATTTCTTCTTTAATATTTTATTTAGAAAGTGATATTTGTGATATTTCATCTTATTAAAAACATGTAAACTTTCTTTCATACATCATGCTTGGTAATGTCACATAATTAAATACCAGTAATTTACATGTGTAATGTATATCTTAATAAATATATTTTTTTTAAAGAAAAAATTCTTACGTTGTCTGGCCTCAACTTGAGACATCTTTTATATTAGTTATGCATAAGCAATGAACGTAAGTTGGTAGAATTACAAATGACAATTCCAACTCTCCCATGATATAGTAACTAGTAATTTACACATGCAATGCTTGTCTTAATAAGTTATTTATTTTTTAAATAAAGACTCTGACGTAGTGAGAACTCGAACCTGAAACCTTTTTCATATTAGTTATGTACGTGTGTTGCATGCATTGATAGATTTACAAATGACACTAAGGTCTTCTCCCTTTATAATATTACTAGTAATTTACACATGCAATGCATGTCTTAATAAATATAATTTTTTAAAAGTAAAAAATTCATACGTAGTCTCGGTTTGAATCTAAGACTTCTTTTATAATAGTTATGCACGTGTATTGCACGCGTTGGTAGAGTTACAAATGACACTAATGCTTTCTCCCATTATCTATAACTAGTAATATACACGTGCGATGCACGTATTATTTTTAAAAAAAATTAAAGTCAAAATTTCTGATTTACACGTGTGATATATATCTTAATAAATAGGATTATATACTTTTAAAAGTAAATGTGAAGACTATCATGGGAGAGTTGGAGTTGCATGTAAGTAGGTAGATTTACAATTCCGACTCTTCCATTATAATTGTTATTATATATTATATTATTGATAGATAAATAGCTAGTAATTTACACGTGTGATGCACATTTGATATATTAAAAAATTTAATGTAAAAAAATTGACGTAATGAGGACTCGAACCTGAGACCTCGTTCATATTAGTTATGCACGTGTAATGCATGCGTTGATAAATTCACAAATGACACTATGGCGAGAAGGCCTTAGTGTCATTTGTAAATCTTCCAACACGTGTATTGCACGTGCATAACTAACATGAAGAAGATCTAAGGTTCGAGTCTTTACTAGGTCAGATTTTTTACTTTAATTTTTTTAAAATATATTAAATGTGCATTACACGTGTAAATTACTATCTATCTATAATATAATATATAAACTCTACTATTTTAATAGAAAGGTTGGAGTTGTAAATCTACCTACTTACGTGCAACTCCAACTCTCCCATTATAATCTTCACATTTACTTTAAAAATATATAATCATATTTATTATGACATGCATCGCACGTGTAAAACAGAATTTTTGCTTTATTTTTATTAAAAAAATAATACGTGCATCACACGTGTATATTACTAGTAATATTAGAGATTATTACCAGTAATTACACGTGCAATGCACGTCTTTATTAATATATTCGTTTAAATTAAAAATTTTGACGTTGTCTGACATCGAACCTAAGACCTCCTTTATATTAGTTATGCAAGTGCATGCGCGTGTTTGTTTGGTTACAATGCACGTGTTTGTTTGTTACAAACCCCAACTCTCCCATTAAAATATTAGATAGATAGATAGATTAGATTAGAGATATATATATACTAGTAATTTACACGTGCAATGCCCGTATTTATAAATATATATATTTTTATTTTAAAAATTGATGTCAAACCTAATATCTCTTTTATATTAGTTATTCATGTGCATTACACGTGTTTATTGGGTTACAATATACGTGTTTGTTTGGTTACAAATAAAACTAGTGTTACCTGTGCAAATTGCACAACCTAAAATAATTTTGAGGTATTCATAAAATTATATATAACTCCAAATAAAGTAAGAGAATTGAGATAAACTTATGAATATTATTCATACCGTAATTACTGAAATCTTCATTATCATTTTTACATACACAAATAGTTTAGAGAATCACTGTCAAACCATAATATTATACAATTAATATTGCTAAAGCTGATGGGGGTGCGGGAGTAGGGATGGGGGTGAGTTTAGGAAGAGCCGTGAGATTGAAAAAAAGTTAGAGGGGAAAAGACTATATTTGAGGGATTATGGTTTTTATTTTTTTATCATGCATATAGTACACGTATTAGTTAAATAGGAATCCCTACTTTTACTCTCTTTTCTCTATTTCAAAATAGAGAAAGGAGAGAAGGGGTAGACTCACTCTCTCCTATTAGTATAAGATATAGATATAATTTGTTTGATGACAAACTCTCCCATTAAAATAGTAGAGATATATATTAGAGATACTTATAGATAGATTTTCCTCATGGGTAATGCTACACCTATTACCAAATCTACTACTTTTCTATCTACTACTTTAGGTGGCACACTACTATTGGATATTTCTACCATCTACTTTATAATAACCTCCACTAATAGTCTACCACCTAAAATAGTAAAGAGAAAAATATTAGATTTGGTAGTAGGTGTAGCATTACCCTTTCGGCCTTTCCTCATTTATGTAGTAATCAATTTGCGAATAAAAAATAAAAATTAATTTATGGTTACTTGTTAATTTTGGGTTTAAAAAAAAGGAATTAATATGATATCATTAATGAAAAGGAAAGAAAGTTCCTAAAACGTGTAGGAATAATCGTACAGCTCATCTGACTATTTTTTTTTTTATGTAACTCATCTGACTAATCTAATTTGGAATTTTTGCGGTACTAGGCCACTTTTTAAAGCTATTTACAATTTTAGATCACTTTCCAAACTATTAGCATTTTTTGTTAGCTAGTGTCACGTCAGCAGCGGCCGCTATTAAAAATAGCGGTCTCTTCATAGCGACCAACACATTGTACTCCCGCACTTGACAAATTATAGAGGGTATTGTATAATTGCAAAGCGCTTGGTTTAACTGAGGTCGTTATTATCAATAGCGACATCGTCTAACTAAGGTCGTTATTCCCAATAGCGACCTCAGGTGGGCCTAAAAGCGATTGGGCCAACCTGTGGTAGCTATTGGGAATAGCGGTCTTGGTTATACGAGGCCGCTATTGACAATAGCGATCTCAGTTACATCAAGTCGTGTCCATTATACAATATCATTTCTATAAGTTGACAAGTGTGGAAGGTCGCTATGAAGATGTCGATATTCCCAATATCGGCCGCTGTTGACGTGGCACTGGATAGCCAAAAGTGCTAACAGTTTGTGAATTGGCCTAAAATTGCAAATAGTTTCAAAAAGTGGCCTGGTACCGCAAAAAATTCTCTAATTCGATGTTTGGTTCGTAAAAGGAGGGTAGATCTGTGACTGGGTTTTCAGTATTTATAGACCCCCCCTTCTGTCGCTCACACCGCAGTTCTCTTGGCAGCATACCTCATAAGGTAATTCTAATTCATTCATTTTGATTCTTGAATTGCCCATTTTGTTATAGGGTAGTATTTATGTTGGCCTTGGAATTCTATACATCATGATATATGTCATTGTATTGTATGGTTTTGTCTTCATGAAGATCTGCTTCCTTGGTTGCTTTATTATCTGATTTATTTGGATTTTATGGTTGTTGTTGTTGATATAATTTGTTATTATAATCGCTTGGATCTGATCTAATTATGTGTTTAAAACTATAACCCAACCCATTTCTAGATCTGGCTGGCCTCATAAGATCTGTTGGTTGTTGATCTTCTAGATTTGAATATTAATTTATGCATTAGATCTGTATTCGAAAGAAACGACCAGATCTGAATGTGTTATAGTCAGTAGATATAACCCTTAATTCTTTGTCCCGTGTGTGTGTTTGTGTTATCTTAATAGGCACCAATCTCAAAACAATGGTGAAGATCTGCTGCATTGGTGCCGGGTATGTTGGTGGGCCTACCATGGCCGTGATCGCGCTGAAATGCCCGGCCATCGAGGTCGTTGTTGTCGACATCTCGGTTGCACGTATCACGGCGTGGAACAGCGATACCCTTCCGATCTATGAGCCTGGTCTTGATGATGTTGTCAAGCAGTGCCGTGGCCGTAATCTGTTCTTCAGCACTGATGTCGAGAAGCATGTGAAGGAGGCGGATATCATCTTTGTTTCGGTGAACACCCCGACGAAGACCCGTGGTCTTGGTGCTGGCAAGGCCGCTGATCTCACTTACTGGGAGTCGGCTGCCCGTATGATCGCTGATGTGTCGAAATCTGATAAGATTGTTGTCGAGAAATCGACTGTTCCTGTCAAAACTGCGGAAGCTATCGAGAAAATTCTGACCCACAATAGCAAAGGGATCAACTATCAGATCCTCTCGAACCCCGAGTTCCTTGCTGAGGGGACTGCCATTCAAGATTTGTTTAACCCTGACCGGGTTTTGATCGGTGGCCGGGAGACTCCAGGGGGGCAGAAGGCTGTTCAGGCTTTGAAAAACGTGTATGCGAATTGGGTACCTGAAGACAGAATTTTGACTACAAATCTGTGGTCAGCCGAGCTCTCCAAGCTCGCTGCCAATGCGTTCTTGGCGCAGAGGATCTCATCGGTGAATGCCATTTCTGCCCTTTGTGAAGCAACCGGGGCTAATGTTGCAGAAGTCGCTTACTCTGTTGGGAAAGATACTAGAATTGGACCCAAGTTTTTGAATGCCAGTGTCGGGTTCGGTG
The DNA here is from genome assembly GCA_017893485.1 of Hemerocallis citrina. NCBI lineage: Eukaryota > Viridiplantae > Streptophyta > Magnoliopsida > Asparagales > Asphodelaceae > Hemerocallis > Hemerocallis citrina. The sequence continues at coordinate 66,097,450 of CM030362.1, read as the reverse complement.
GTTCTTGCTTTCAGAAGGATATTCTCAACTTGGTTTACATTTGCGAGTGTAACGGGTTGCCTGAAGTTGCAACCTACTGGAAGCAAGTGATCAAGATCAACGACTATCAGAAGAGTCGGTTTGTGAACCGGGTTGTGTCGTCCATGTTCAACACTGTTTCCGGAAAGAAGATTGCTGTTTTAGGGTTTGCATTCAAGAAGGATACTGGTGATACTAGGGAGACACCAGCTATCGATGTGTGCAAAGGATTGTTGGGTGATAAGGCGAACATTAGCATATATGATCCTCAGGTGACTGAAGACCAGATCCAGAGGGATTTGGCAATGAACAAGTTCGATTGGGACCACCCACTTCACCTGCAGCCAACGAGCCCAACTGCGGTGAAGCAGGTGACCGTGACCTGGGATGCTTACGAGGCCGCCAAAGGTGCCCACGGAATTTGCATCATGACGGAGTGGGATGAGTTCAAGACACTGGATTATAAGAAGATTTACGACAACATGCAGAAGCCTGCGTTCATCTTTGACGGGCGCAATGTGGTTGATGTGGAGAAGATGAGGGAGATTGGATTCATCGTGTACTCGATCGGGAAGCCTCTGGATGCTTGGCTCAAGGATATGCCTGCAGTGGCCTAAGTGATGGTTTACTACTACAGTAGTGACTAGTGAGGAGTGTCAGAAAGATGAGGAAGATTCTTTATAGTAGTTGTCGGCAAAACTAGAGTTTGAGTCCTCTCTTCTTCTGTTATGTTTTTTCTTTTATTTTTTCTTTTCTTATTTTTCGCCGCTGTCTTTAGACATATATACCTTGTTTTCGCTGTCATCATGGTTGTTTTTACCATATATGAGAACTGAAATTTTTTTTCATGTAAGCGGATAGAGTCGAAAGACTCCAGCCAGATCAAAAAATATATTCAGATAAAATATCTGTACAATAGTAATGAGAAGGGATTTACAAGATGTAAATACCCGCACTAGAGCAATAGAAATCGAAAGAAATTTACAAAGCCAAACAGAGCTCAGCTCTCAAATTGAAAAAAGCTCTGACTGGAACCGCGCCGGCGTAGGACGACGAGAGAAACAGCAAACCGGGCTACAGGGTGCAAAGGACATCGCACAGCACAAAACAGAGACCACCTTCTGGGACGCATATGGCTATGAGAAGGCAAAGCTAGAGAACCCAACCGGCTTCCGCCCCATCCACTAAAACCAATCTCGTTGCTGTGGCTCAAGGGTCGGCACTGCCTGGAGTAGAGGAAACGAACGTGCCAATCGCCGGTGAACAAGACCACAGCAAGAAGCACTATTCAAGGCATCAGCCCACACACTGGGCATTGGCCCCTGACGTGAGGATGCCGGAGCATCACCCAACCAAACAAACAAAAGACACACAGGTGCTCAGAGAAAAATAATAAAGCCGCAATCGCGAAAAGTAAAGAAGGAGCGCACGCTCCTGGGGCTCCATGAACAAGCCTACCAAAGAGTAAACACTAAACAGCATCGAAATAAAGTCATAAACACTTAAAAGCGTCCAGACAAAGCCACAAGCAACATACATTAAAGCTGTCAGCCGCAGCAAACAAAGTCCCAGCAAACCAGCAAGTCAAAAGGGGGGTGATAGAGCCCGCCAGGAACACAGCAATAATACATACAAGATAGTTAAATAACAAAGACAGGCGAAGACCTGACATAACCCAGAGAAAGCCAAAAACAAGCTCTCGACTGAGGAGCGCCAAAAAAAAAGCAGATCCAACTAAAATCTGTTTGTTTGCCTGAATCTGTTTGTTTGTGCACACAATTTTCCTACCTTCTTTCATGTATTTAGTTGTAATTACAAAATACAGTCAGCAGCCAATGAGTCGCGCAGTTCTACAAATGGGTGCATTACATTTGAGAGCAGAGTTTTGCCTTCTATTCTCCCTAGATGTGATAGGCATCTGGAAGTTCACTCAGTGCGGGCAACAATTCTCCACTGCGAGTCAGCTGAATAATTCGTACCAAGTTTTAATTCGTACCAAGTTTATGATGCTCTACAATTTTTGTGTCGATGCTTGTGGAAACATATTTAGGCACTGAATTTATCATGAATCACAAGAATTTCCTATCCAGCATAGCAATTTTCACCTTTTAAAGTCTTCTCCTGATTCAGGAAAAAACTTGACAAAAATAAATTTTGGCTTCCCCCCTTGAGAGTTTGGGGAGTAATTTTGACATAAACTCCCCCTATAAAATACATAAATTACATACCAACTGGCCTAATAAGTGAACATTGACTTGAATTCCCCGACATAAAAAATTTGAACTGATTATCAAAGAAAGAAACAAGATTGAAACTGAAACATGTAATACATGCTTACATGAATAGATCGAAAAGAAAGGGACTATTTGGTTTCTATGTTTACTATAACAGGTACAATTACATAATCCAATTTCTTGAATCTAACAACTCATCCCCATGGGGGAGATCTTTTGCCTTTCGACAATGAAATTTACAGGACAACAATAAAAGGACAGAACTGAAAAACTAATAAACACTCCACTCTAGCAATTTACATGTCAGTGTAAAATCTTCCCTCTGTTAATATAAGCTGTAAGAATTGACTGCAAAATCTGGATACAAATGCTTTTCACTGTTCCAAGGAAGCCTTTGCATTTGAATTGTTGATTTGAAACATCGTGATTGTCTACAGTGCAATTTGAATCAATAATTATGATTGTTGAGATATGTGGCTGATACCCAATCCTGATTCGATGTTGGTCGTCTCACAAAATAAGGATTGAGTAGTTCATGAGAAGGCAGGATAACAAGTCAAAATCTTGGTTAGCTCATTGCAGCTCGGCCTTCACCACGGGGCATCTTCTTTGTTCCGGCTGTCACATTGAGTTCAAGTCATGTACGAGAATATATTAACATAAAACAACTGAGAAAAATAAAATCTACTTACAATCTTCAACATCCTTGAGCTGGTAGTAGTGCGGTGCAATCTCCACCAACCACTCAGGTTTCAACTCTATAACCTGAAATATTCAATATATATGAATCACCAACTCATTTTATTTCCCTAAAACCTAAACAACATGCATACAATGAAAGCAAAAAAACACAGTTTGACTACGGTTACCTGGCGCATGTATTCCTTTGTGGTAAGAACAAGCTCATGGAAAACAACCCACCTTGGAAGCACCTATGCAAGTGGCAAAGTAATAAAGATTAGATGGACTCAATTTCTAATATATAATTAGAGTCAACAAAATTCAGTCCCATGATATAATTCTGTTGATAAATTTCAAAAACAATGGTATCTCGGTCTGAACTTGTGAACTTGTGCGAGAACTTTAACCAATCAGAAAAATTGGCATGCACCTGATAGTCTATGACACAAGCATATTGGGTTTTAATTTATGTAAAGTCAATGTTAAATTCTTCCAAGTCCAAAGTTTCTTTTGAGAAGCCTTTCTGAGCTGTCTGACATTAAATGTTAGAATTTTGATTATTGTACTCGAATGGTAGTAATTTGTTTACTCATGGCTCATCTGATCTATAAAAAAGTAACGTACCTGTGCCAAACCAGAACTTGGATGTATATGTACTGTTTGAGGATTCTTTACAGTGCGATATGCCCCAGTTTTTTGTAGCCTTGCAGAATTGTGGAAAAAACCTGAAAAGATTTCTTAGAAGTTCAAAAAAAATTCAACCAGCCTTCAGTTAACTGAATTATAGGTGAAGTACAACTGCACCTGATGTTATAGCCTTCTTTATTGAATCCAAATCCCCAGGGTTCGATGTGAGCTCAATCTCAACTCTCTCCAAGAGCCCTTCCAATTGATCACGAATGTCTCTAGCACGCTTCATGCTCCTCACCTGGTAAGGTAATGGCCGTATAACAAATCAGTAAAACAACAGATATTCCGCAACAGGGACATAATTTTGTAAGTGATTGCTTTTGATAAACATTTATTACTTTCGAAGAATAAGACAGGATCCTAGTGCACCCTCTCCAGATTCAAACACTACATCCTATTTCAAGTCTATACTATCATGCTCATCTTTGTGGCCAACATTTTTTATCAGTACAAATTAGTTCTATAAGATTTCTCTGTTCTCTGAATCAGAAATTTTACATTTATATAAATCTTATCATGATATTCAAGAATTCAATTAAGGAAATAAAAACTGCATGGGTTTTGTTACGATATCTTATTCTGTGTTGTATGTGAGTTGTGTGTGCTGTGTATGTGTAGATAGAGTACTACAAAATTTCACTGCATCATGAATTCTAGCCAAAGAAGACACTATAAATCCAATTTTCCCATCGGTTCATATACAAAAGAACCCGTCGTGGATCCCAGCTCCTAAATTCTCAGTGTGCACTCAATAGAACCCAATTTTCATCATAGTCCTTCACTCCTACTCACATTTGATTATGAGGTACATCGAACCTGAACACAAAACTGTTCAGTTCACTATACACCAAATATCAAACAGCTAAACAAACAGAGAAAATCTAACAGATTTTGGCCTGATGAGGAAATTGTACATCATAGACTGTTATTGGTTTTACTAGCAGATTTCTAGCTCTGTTTAATGCATAAAATTCCACCTGTTTAAATGGCTTGTTAAAAGACATTCCTATCACAAGTGCATACATGCATGCATGAAATTATGATATATAATCTTTACTGCATTCTACTATATAAGCATGGTTCCGGATTCCTTCTGCAAGATTAAATTCTTACATAAAAAGAAGAAAAGATACATGGTCCATCTAAGAGAACAAAATAGGCAGAACCTTGTAATTTCCAACACAATTAGAACCATTTCAAAATTCTCCTTTACTCTATTTCCCAGAAGTGCTAATCATAAACCTCTCCAATTATAAGGAAAAAATAAAAACACATATTCTAAAGCAAAACTATAATATCATTTTCACAATATTTAAGCAAAGGGGAAGAATGCATATATTATCTGTAGAAATATATATTAAAGCACACATGAACTACCCAAGCATTAACATTTGGTGAAGAGAAATATGAAAACAAGCAACAAAATAGCCACCAAAATCCTTTCAGTTTATTTGGCCACACCTGTATGTAGTTTTCATAGCACCACTGGGTTGCAAAGTCGGTATCTTTCCAGGAATTGTATACCTGTGCCAAAAGAGAAAAAATGAGGTAAGTGCACCAATAGCACAATAACAAATAGTTAAAAACAAGGCAAAAAATTGAATACTTACATTGAGCAAAGCAATGTGATCTCCAACATTCCCGGTGTGAAAATTCAGTCTAGCATTGTCTGCATGAACTTGTTTATCCTTTGGACGATAAAAAATTGAATTCCCAACGGAGAGCATAGAAGCAATAGATATAATCTCATCAGAACACTTGTACTTTTCTGAAGCAACAATCATTTTGGAGAGCATAGGATCAAGTGGAAATTCTGCCATCCTTCGTCCAATCTTAGTCAACTCTCCCCTGCTATTCAATGCACTGAGAGCAAAAAGTTGTTCAAGGGCCCTAAGCAATGCTTCTGATGGCGGGGGATCCATAAAATCAAAATTTACCAAGTCGTGAATGCCCAAACTCTTAAGAGTAAGTACAACATTTGCAAGATTAGTTCTCTGGATTTCAGGCACAGTATTAGCTTCAAGATCATGTTCATAATTATAAGCAGTATACAAGCGGAAGCATTTTCCTGGTCCAGTACGTCCAGATCTTCCAGCCCTTTGCATTGCCGAAGCTTTCGAGATTGGATTAATCAACAAAGACTCCATACCAGTTCGTGGATTATATGCCTTAATCTTCTGGAACCCAGGATCAACAACATATTTTATCCCATCTATGGTCAATGATGTTTCTGCAATATTTGTTGCCAAGACAACCTTCCGAGCCCCATCTGGAGTAGGCTCAAAAATCTTGGCTTGAAGCTCTGTAGGGAGATTGGCGTATATAGGGCATATGATTAGTTCGGCTATTTTTGTTCCCAACCCCCTGGTTCTGTGCTTCAATATCTCATCAACAGTCTCAATTTCCTCCTGACCTGTAAGGAATACAAGAATATCACCTGCTGGCTGGGTTACATGGATTTGAAGGACAGTGACAATGGCAGCATCTATATAATCCGCTTCTGGTGCTGTAGTGTAGTGTATTTCAACAGGATATCTCCTTCCTGGTATCTTAAAAATAGGTGCAGAATCGAAATAATCACTGAACTTCTCAGCATCAAGTGTTGCACTTGAAATAAGCAACTTCAGATCTTTCCGGAAGCGAGAAATATCCTACTTTTGCGGAAAAAAATATATCAACATAGCATATCGTATGAATCACTATTCAATTCTTAAAAGCAAATTGACGAATACATTTCGAAGACTGAATTTATACAATGAATTTATGAAGATTGCATCTTACCTTAACCAAACCAAACAAAATATCAGTAGAAAGGGTTCTCTCGTGTGCTTCATCTACCATAATGACGCTGACATGTCAAAATGTACAAAAGGAAGGTTACCAAAAATTGTAATAAATGAAGATAAATGATGAATAATGTTTTTTGTTTGATTTTCTACCTATAGCTCGCTAAATCAGGTTCACCAAGAAATTCTCTCAACAGCATTCCATCTGTCATATATTTCAAAACAGTTTTATCAGAAGTGCAATCTTCAAACCTAATGGAGTAACCCACCTGTAAAAGAAAGCATACAGTACCCACATTAACAGCAAAACATTGAGAAAAAATTCAGTTTACTAACCCTAGTATGTTGAAGTCTAAAAAAGAATCTATGTGAAGTAGCCAAACCTCATGCCCAAGTTTCACACCCATCTCCTGAGATACCCGGGCAGAAACACTCATTGCAGCAACACGGCGTGGTTGTGTGCACCCAACCTTGAAAAGACAAAAGGTCGTTAATCAGGTAATCAGGTATACCCATATACATTTCAAATAAATGAATCGAATAAGCAATCTGAAAACGAAAAAGTTGCAGCTGAGCGTAGCTAATGGAGTATGAATTCTCTCACACCATGTTGCATTTCTGCGGTTTGATACTCCCCAAATACCTCAGGCAATATTTATATGCAAAATACAACAATCTCTTTAACGGGGAAGGATAGCAATGATACTAGCCTAGCAGCAAATGATGAGGTACTAAAGATGAGGAACTCAGAAATGTTGGAATGGCATAACCACTCCGAATATTATATCGAAGATCACCTAAATCACAACCATATTATGCCTTAAGTTATTCGAGGATATGCTACAAGCTAGCACTACCATATCAATGTTGAAGGTATAAAAAAGGAGAGGATATTTATATACAAACATAATAAGATAAAGGGAAAAGGGGGCCTCATATGAGGTGATGCCCCCACATAAAGTGGTTGTGATCACTCGGTGGGACTCCCCAAGGATGACCCACACTGTTCACTTTGACCTTTTTTACATCATAATAAGCATGCCAAAGAAATATCAACTGTTTGGAGATCTCCTAATCATGTTTTAAGTGGTTGCAAAATTGAATAGTTTTTCAACAGTAAAACGAATTGGCACTACACAATGCATGGGTAAGAAGCCTCTAAACGACTTTATTTCTTTTGTTCTTAAAAGTACACATTTTATGATATAAGAAACACTACTAACGGTGTGGATTGTTCCTAGTAGGTCCAAACTCCAAACAGACCAAGTGACTAAATACAACCACCCTATACGAGGAAAAGTTTCCACATATAGATATCAGGCACCCTTAGGGGTGGCAACCGGAGGCCGGTCCGGTTCATGGTCTCAAGCCCGGACCGGTCTACCAGCCGGTCCCCTCAGTTCCGGGCTGACCATTTAAAAAAAAAAAATTCTTTCACTTAACATATAAAATAAATAAATAACATGAAAAATTGTAGTATATGCCGATGTACAAGAGTCATATAGAAAAAATAAGAAAAGCCCCTTTTTCATGTAATATTGTATTCTGCATTGATGTACAAGTCATAAAATAAAATAAACATGTAATAAAAAAAACGTAATACAAACTATGAAAGGAGAGAATCTAAAAACAGGGTAAGGCGATAAGCTTAGGGGTGATCTAAAGTTTGAGATAACCTAGGGTAGATTGAAGAGAGGGCATCGGACTCCTGTCGTGCACCTCAACTTAACATAAACCTAGAATCTCATTGCCCTCAATTCCCTAGTGAGCTTCCACTGCCATAATCCTAATTCTTCAATCTCCAATCTTCGGGATTTAGTGAGATTAGGTCTTCATATTTGGAGAGCTCTTGCGATGTGGTCTTCATACTTCGGGAGTTCGTTTTCAATCTTCGACTTCGGGAGTGTTGCTACCACTTGAGCCTTCTTGTAATCCTTCAGTCATCTGCTCCGCTTTCATCCAATCTTCCGAGCACACGAGCAGTTAGGAATTTGAAGATCTTATTGAGTGTTTGACACAATCAACACAAACTACCAAGCAAGACTAAATCACACCAAACACACAAAGCACACAAGAATTGTTCCAGTTGGGGCTTTCGCCTTAATTAGGGAAAGGAAGAACCGAGATATTATTCAACTAGAGAAGATACAAGAATATTACAATTCTTACCATGACCCTCTCTCAAGCCTATTAGAACTTGATGCTGCTTACAATGGAGAAACTCTCTCACCCTTCTCTATAAAGTACTCTCTTCTTCTATTCGCCACTCAATAGAATCATATGAATCTATGAGTCGTTACAATGTTTATATAGATCTAGAGACAAACCCAAAATTGATATCTTATTAAAATAGCCATTGGATATTACATAAGAGATAACCCTACGATAGGAGCCACACGATCTAACTTGAAGAGCAAGTTGGGCTTCTCACGAATCTGCCAGACTCAAAGCCCGAAACCTATCGGCGCCGCTAACGGTCGACCAACAAGCCGGTCGACTGTCTTCTTCTCTGGAAGACTTCGCACAGGGGCGGTCGACCGCACATGAGTTGCGGTCGACCGCAACTTCTGCTGTAGCTGCCGCTGACTGTTTCTCGTCTCCACTCCGTTTCCAATCATCTCGATCCCTCCATCGTCTTATCGTCTTCTTACCCGACATCGTATGCAAGACAAAAACCCAACAAAACACGGACCAACCCGCATAATTTATGCGGCCTGACCCAGGACAGTCCGATGGGGCTTCGCGCCGAACCGGCCCGGTTGCCATCCCTAGGCACCCTTTTCTCCAAGATAAATTAGACAATGTTCATATATAGACCAAAAGATGATAATACTACTATTGGCCTAGCAATCAGAAAGATGACAAATCCCTTGTAGCAAATGTTGTCAAAAAGATTTAATGAGGGACAAACTATTCATTTCAATTAGTGGGAAATTATTTATTTAACATAGAAATGAGGACGAGAACAATATAGTTAATTTACCTTTCCTTTTGTTGTATACCCAGCTTCATGAAGATATTGGGGTATCTGTGTGGTCTTCCCAGAACCAGTTTCCCCGACAATAACGATAACCTGTTAAAAAAGAAAACATACACAAGTCAGATGCCCAGGATACTACCTAGATTCAAAACATATTGAGTAGAGGAAAAGCTACAATCATTCCTTATCATCAAAGCCTTCTCTCATCAGACCAATTTCTTAAACTATCATACTTTAGGACCCCTGTCGGCATTTGTTTGTTTTGTTAGGAAAAATAAATTGGCACCAGAAAACATGAGGGGAGCAGAATCCTTGACCTATGAATCAAAATAATAAACCAAACAGAAAACATGTAATATAAGGAATATATACGGCTCCGACAAAATACTTCGGAATGCTGATGAGAGAGATCAAGAGTATGAAGCGTTTGCACGAGGAATAGAGCTCTGAGGCGCATAGCAGTGAAAGCAGTTGAACATTAGAGTGAGTTTTCCTAAAAGAGTATATTGTTCAAGTTTTGGTAAATATTTCTGAATTGCAAAATATGCAAACATTAAGAGTCTTCTCCATAAAATTAGAAATTAATTACCAAGGTAAAACATTATCTATATGAGAATATTACTATAAAAAACGAGTTAGTTTGAGATATATTCAATAGATTCTCTCATATTTGCTAACAATGAGACTTGTAGAGGTGGTTGATTGTAATTACAATTTACAAAATGCCATTAGTGAAGGTAAGTTGTAGATAGGTCATATGTATTGCTACCAAGTTCAAAGAATAAAATTTTCATTCATTTTCTTCGAAAATATAATAATAATAATAATAATAATAATAATAATAAATGAGATAATTTAATATGTAACATAAAAAACTATTTGAATACCTTTCATGCGTGACTTGACAAATACTCAAATTTGTAAATAACATATTAACTAATTAGTTAAGCGTGCATCATTCTTTAGTTCTCACTAGTTTTCTCTTTTTTTCAGCTTTTAATAATATTCTTTAAAAACTAATTTTAGAGAAACTCCAAATGATTGTTAAGATTAAATATAAAAAATATAATAATGCCATGGACATGTCAGTACTAGTTGTCTCTAAATATAGAACTACACAGCCTGACAGTTCCTCAAACATCGCTTATTTTGAATTTATGGCATGTGTTTAAAACCATTAGTAACATCAACAATTAGTTTAAATCTATTTGAATCACTATAAGCCTCAGATTGAAGAGAATAGGAAAGGAGACCATCAAAAAGGGCACTGATTTATCTTGATAAATATGCCGTATGCTATAGATTCCATTGGAATATAGAGCGTGCAAGGACTCACACACACACATACGGAGAGAGAGGCTTTCATTAATTTTAAACAAAAGTAGATTTTCAAATTTTAACACTTAAGTAATTTATTTTGAGACTGGAAAAATGTGTTCGGTGTTTTCCAATGCATTAAGTGCACCAAAAATCAAGTGCCTGTACAAACTCAAAATACATCCACTAGCCAAAAAAAATATAAAACTTTACTTTAAAATTTAATGTTAAGTTGGTAAAACCCAACTTACAAGTCTCCTCTTCAGAAATTTGAAACGATATGCACAAACCAATCAAGATTGCTTAAAGTAACTACATACTGATGACTTCAATTGTCAAAAATGATTTAATGAAATATTTTAAACTGACTAAATTCTTTTGGTGTAACAAACCTGATGATCATTAACAGCTTGAAGCAATTCCTCACGGTAGGGATAGATGGGCAGCGTTTTCCTATCCTCCTGAACAAGATACAATAAAGTAGGTTTAATAAATAATCCATTCAAATTGATGTAAACAAATGATTGTCAAACCAATACTATCAGATCAGACAAATTCCTCATTGTGCTGACAGAACAATATGCAGCGAGTCCTAATCAGTGAGACCTAATGAACCGTTTAGGTAAAAAACTTGGACTAAGAATAAAGCAACAAGATGAACAGGGCATTCTAAGAAAGTCATGAAACATCAAACCTGTAGTTTCTGCAACATGGACTTTGCGCTGGAAGTCTCAGGGCTTTCAGGGGGCAACTCATCTTCTAACTGCACAAGAAGTATAAGAGGTTAAAATTCCATAAGCCATTCACAAATGACAACAAAAGTAAAGTAAATAAACCATGAAGATAATTTTTCCTCAACAAACCTGGGTGCCATCAATCACAGATGCCTTGATGAAATCAATTCCATCTTCAAAAACATACCTATTATAAAAGACAATAGACTTACATGAGCTTAACTCTTATGAGATATGTAATATGCACTACGTAGTTTTAGTGAAACGACACAAGTGACAGTAACTTAGATGGAATGCACTATTTTTACAGCGGCCCATGCACATCAAAGTTTTCCCCAAAAAAGAATCAAGAACACGAGAAAAATTATTACAGCTACTTACTGATAATCACCATCTGATTTCTTTTTATTCTTTGAGCCGAACTTTAGATTAGCCTTCCCTGCAATAACACAATTAAATTGTCAAACATTGTACGATGAAACCTACACATCATTTCTACACAGATGAGAAAAACAAGAACAAAAACGAACAAACTCAAAACATAGTCAGGCCAACTTTGTCTATACCAATTTGATGTTCTTCCCATGCTTCCTGTTCAGCGAATGGGTTCATTTTATCTCCAACACCAGTGTCTCTACATAGAAGAGGTAAATAATTTTTTTTTTTTTAGAAAAAAAGGTCAAATGAACATATATGAACAGAGTGTTCAAAGAAAGCCAAACATATACTGAAATATGTTGCCTAGTTTCATGTCACAACCCATGATTATGCCTATATATGAACTGACCTGTAGCGCTGCACAGCTGCAGCAAACCTTTTGTCCTGATTTACACCTCCTTCATGATCATATGCCTCAGGCATCCTATACTGTTCAAAGAGGAAGTATACTGTAAGCAAGTTGATCACAAGCTTTTTTCATAGAACATTATTGATCGACAGAAAGTAGAAATAAAGAGGATCACTTCAGTTTCAATCACACTTATATATACCATTAGTTCCCGCAGTACAAATGTAAAAAGAGCATAATAAATTCGAATATTCTAAAATACCCCAAGCTATAAAATAATATAGCACAGACAAATTTTACTTTTAAAAAGTAATTACTATTACTTGTCCTAGGAAAGTAAATGCAAATTTGGTCCAATTAAACTATCCTTTAAATGGTGCGGCAAATTAAGTTATGCTAGTCATGTTCCATAAATCACATACGCATAGCTACAAGGGGAAGTAGTTATGCATACGTGAATCGACAAACCACCTACATGGCCAACATTTTGAAGGCTAAAAGTGTTGATCCTAGTTTTGATGTAGGCAAAACACATTAATTCTGTTCTAACTATTTTATTATTTTTTAGTGTATGACAGGTATTTATCCATAAGACGAAAGAAATCACTTGGGCTTAATCGTCAAATTTGTATCTATATGGAAGCAAGCATTAAGGGAGAGTATCTTTAAAGTTATTAATCATGTTTTATCCACACCATGTTTTATCCACACCAAAAAGGAGAGATTGTTGACCCTAAGTCTGGTGTCGACAAAACATGTGCATGTTGTTCTAATCTTTCATTTAGTATGTGACATATAAATGTATTATGGTCGTCTTGTGTGCTTGTAACAGTCTTCATACACACACCTATTATTTGTATGCATGAACACACACCTATTATTTGTATGCATGGATTGAGACAGTCATCACATTTTGTCCACACCAAAATGGAGAGATTGTTGACCCTATGTTTGGTGCGTACAAAATATACACATGTTATTTAACTTTTCATCTAAGGTTTCTTATAGGAAAATAAAGAATTGCTCCATTATTGTTAAACGTCTTGAGATATTTCACTTCATGAATGGTATAGATTGTGTGCATGATTTCCTCATATAGGATATATCATCTCATTCATACACACTTATATGTTCTAACTTATTTTAAATTCATGTATTAAAGGACAATATTGGATTAGGGGGGGCTTTACCTTAAAAATTTAGTGTGTTTTGTCCACACCAAAAGAGGAGATTGTTGACTCTATATTTGGTGTGTACAAAATATGCATGTGTATCTAACTATTTCATGTAAGATCTTTACAGACCAATGTAGAATGAAATTCAAATAAATCTCAAGATCTTCAGAGTCCAAGCAAAAAAGCACAAGGACATAAGGAGAAAGAATCATGCTCAATATAGAAAGACGATCAAATCAGAAGAATTCCACAAGCTCAATATAGAAAGACGATCAAATCAGAAGAACTCCACAAGAAAAAGGAATGTGCAAATCATCAAGAATCAAGCTCCTCAAGAAATTATATTATTTATTCTTATTTGATGAGAATTAATATGTAAACAGATCATTGACAAATGATACATTCGGAAAGATATATTATTGATTCCCCGAAAATTACTTTTTCTGAATTAACCGTCGACCGCATGGTTTGACTGTCAGTCGACCATCAAACCAAGTTGAAAATGGTTAAGGTCGACTGTCAATTTCTCTCTGACTTTCTCATGATTAATGGATGGGTAAATATCATGGTTTTAAATCTCGGATTTCGGACTCGTCACGGCAATGGGTGTTTCGTCTCGGATCGGAGATATCGTCGGAGATCTTGGGGAAATGTGATCATATTGGATGTTCATTTCCTATACTCAATAAATATTTTTTTGTTACTAAATAAGATATTATATGTCCTACATATCATTTATCATATAAAATACTGTATAATGTAACTAAGGACATGAATAAATTACGGTAAATTTTCGCATAATTTAACAATAATATAGAAAAGAATGTAACATAAGTATATAACTAAATTGAATTTGCATTGATTAGAAAAAATATATTAGTTAATAAACTTACTTGACTTTGCATATATACAAACAATAACGATACGAAATCCTTACATTATTTTAGCTTAAGGTTCTATATTGAAAGACATATATACAAAAGGTAAAACAAATTTTTTTAATATATTCACAATAACATTTGTGTCTATTTCGGCAGATATTTCGCCAATTTCGGCAACATTTCAGCCAATATTTCGGTATTTCGACTGAAATCTACACGTTTCGGTCCAAAACGGTGTAGAGTATAAAATATGTGATTTCGTATCGGCAAGCTAGCTGAAACGAAATTTCGGCTGAAATTTCGGCCGTATCGGAGGAAATTTAAAACAGTGGTAAATATTAGTTCAAAAACAAAATGAATAATTTTCATTTGAAAATAAATATTCTGAGTTCTTATTTATAGGGAGGAATCAATAGTATTTTTCTTCATCTCTTTTGACTCAATACTTCAGAACTTATCAATTGCTAAAGATCAAGAGCGAATGGAGCAACTATTTTTTTCTTTGTCAAAGACTACCGTCTTACTTTTCACTTTCTTTTCGCTTCGAATCGAGGCAGTTTACAGGACATATATAAAGAAGTCGCGTGGTTGTAATAGGAATCTTGGCCTGAATACCGAGAACTCATTGTACTGGATTTGAATATAGTGGAACGCATGCAGCGGAGAACTATTGCAGGTAAGGGGGTAGTGGATTAAACCTGGGGACCGACCACTTAAATCGATGTGTCTCACCTCTCTATTGAGTTTGGTTTCTCTAACTTTATCTCTTTACTTTACGCATTCATTTTAACAAAAAATTATTTCCACACAATCACCCTATTCCCCCATCAATAAATCGATGTGTGAATGTGTTTGAAGAGGAAAGTGATACAATTTGATGGTGAGATAATCATCATCTTTGATAATCAATTATATGGTGAGATTTTATTCTTTTAGTCTGATAAGACAATCGACAGTCAGTAATCCAAATTAGTGATCCAGACTGTCCATTTTGATTTTCATATTGTTCAACATTTGTATAAAAACTAGCTGATCTGCAACAACAAACTATGATTAGTTACAAATCATTACTGAAGTTTGTTTCAAATTTAATAACTCCATTTTCACAACACTCTCAAAATTCGCACAAAAGGTAGAACCTACAATCATATGAAAGTAAGATAAACCCTACAACAAGTTTGCAACTAGATTTGCATAAGTAGGATTTAAAGCAATAAGGAAATTAACCCACCTCACCGGCATCATCTGCATCCTCCAAGTGCCCCTCTGCGAGCTCTAAAATCTTCTTCTTATACCTGCAAATGAAAATTCATGAGAAGCTTATGATCGAGCTAAATATCTAGCCACTATTCTACAGAAAATAGTAACAGCCAAATTAGCTTGAAAACATGACAAGCTTTTCAATTCACGGCAAATAGTTGATACTCGATCAACCAATTTAGAATGTCATCAGAACACAAATTTCCCAATAAGTACGAGCATCGAGTTAACAAGATTTTGTAGGGTTTCTGCCACATTTTTTACGTCTAAAAAACTGTGAAGAAAATATCAAGATAAAGACAAATGAATCTCATTACAAAATTGCTGTACACAAGCTGGATGGAAAATTCACTGAAACTACAACTCCATGTCACATGATTTTGTAAAGGTCAAGAAATTACTGCAGATCCGTACTTGATAAAAATGCCAGTAATATTCTCCTGCTTCAGTCTAGGATTTAAGTGCCTACTCCCTCCTATTCTAGTGAAAAAAAACTGAAAGACCTTTTGCTGAAGTATGGCAGCCTCATCAAAAAGCTTTTAAACAAAGTGGATGCTGAAGTGCATTGTTTTTTTTGTCCTTTTAGTGTATCAAGTTCCACTATTGTTTTGATCTCTAATCTTGGGGAATTAAGAAACAAGTCTTAAAATTGATTGAAGCTGTTGAGGTGAAGTGGCTAAACAATGTGAATTAGATTAAACCTAGGAAGCATGGATACCGACACGGGTACGAGTATGGGACACCACACCCGTAAAGGTACGGGACGAACAAATTTGTAAAAAGTAGGACATGCAGACACAGCTATAATTTTACGTAATATAATTAATTATTCTAGGGATTATCTATAAATTTAATCTAAATGATATTCAAAAATATAATTTAGAGCTAATAATCATAATAAAAGATATATTATCCACCAAAAAGTGACATTACTCCACTATACATTATAAAATTGGAGAATGTATGGAAGTAACTAGAGTTAAGTAGTGTACGAATGTGAATGTGTATGAAAATTGTTCATTATGTGTTCCAAGAAGTGTTTGAGAAGTGTCAATGAAGTATCCAACATAGAAGATGTATTATAATTTGGATTTGGGACACACATGAGTGTTCGACCAAGTCTCCAAAGCGTTGGTGTCCGACACAATACTGATCCTCGATAGAAGTACCCATTATACATAGGATTAGGGATAAGTGCATCTCAAGAAATTAGAGATGGCTCCTTTGAGGATGAAATGATGAAGCAGTGATATAATTTGGGTAGGTGCAGTGGATACCTATAGTAACTCACAGGCAGGAAGGCAGTGTAATTAACAGAGAAAAGATAACTGAAAGAAGGTTTGGGATATAAGCTTGTTGATTTGACAAAGAGTTCAGTGAATAAATAAAAATTATCTTTCCAACCACAAAGATTTGGGATGACGGGTCTTTAATGGCTGTTGATGCTGTTTAGTTGTTGAGTGTTTAACCCTTACCCAATCCTCCTTCAACTAGGAAAAAACCTATTGATAAAACAATAAAACTGAATACTTAATTGCTCATGATACATGCAGAACACTATCAAAGTACAACTCATATAAGCTTCAATTCCAAAATGGCGGTAATTGAATAGAAAAAGAACAAGAAAACTCAAATCAGGACGAAAACAGTGGCATTAGCAAGCATATCATACTGCTCGAAATTAATATGTGTACCATAAATCATACCTGAGTTCTCTTTCTTCAGCTTCTGTCAGCTTAACACCTTCAAAGATGTACTCATGATCGATTATATCATCCCTAAGAAAGCACACCAAACATTACATCAATTAGTTAAAGACAGTACACTTTCCGTAGGTTCGAAATTTAAAAGGAACAATACTAAGGATGTAATTTATCATATAAGAGAAAATATCAGGTTATAATAACAAAATCTCTGACATACCGCATCTCTACAAGCTTTTGACCCCTTCGTTTCTGGAGATATACCTGCCTTGAGACTTTTCTGGCAAAGTAAAGGAGAATGAGTATGCAACATAAATCGGATTGCTGGACAACAAATAAATAAAATAAGATAAATAATTGTTCTCAAAGTTGGAATCCACGAACCTTAGATTCGAAGTGTCACTTTCCTCGAGAGCTTTTGACCTTCGGAACATCTCCTCTACAGAATTAGGAAAAGTAAATTAAAACAAAAACTCGGGAAGGAGAAGTAGTAAATGGTGCAACAACAACAACAACAACAAAGCCTTTTTCCCAACTAGTAGGGGTCGGCTAGTAGTAAATGGTGCAACAATACAAATATATTATACCTTCTTCCTTCTTCGACAACTTTTGCTCCATTACCTACAAAACAAGAGTGCAGATAATAAGAACATAGTTTTTTACTAGCCTTTCAGAAGTTCCCATCATTTATTGATCACCAAAAAGTGGCACAGTTAAAAAGGAAGAACATGGTGTATACATGAGAAACTAAAAGAATAATTGATTTCTCAAACATTGTCAGCACATAAATGTAAAATTTCAGAAAACACACCTATGCACACAAAGCAGCCTACAAATAAAGAGGTTGGGGAACTACTAACCAGGTCGAGGCAGGTATGGAGAGAAATGACAAATATGAAGATGACAATGCAAGTAAGACAACATAAATGTATGTATAAAGGAAGAGCTTTGCGGTTGAGTTTCACCTTTAGGAATGTAATGAAGAGAAATGACAGATGGTATTGAAGATCAATGGCAAATACAATATCCCATTCAGGCTTTAAGAGGGTTCAGGTATTTCTGGTTCAGGATGGATGGTTTTAGGAAAATAATTAAATATTGCCCAACTGGTTTTGTGAGGATTATTTCAATTATACAGCTACATTACTTCATAAATAGTCATTATGACCTTTTAGCAACTTCTAACTACTTCTCAACGGCTTACTCCCCATCAACTTGGTCGCCTCAAATCACCTGTCTTCACTAATGGTAATTCGGTAACAACTTCCTCAATCCATCTCTCAGGGATAAGGAGACCTTATACTCTCCCTGGCACATGTTGGTGATTTTTACTTATTTTCTTGATTCTACATGTTTGTTTTGCTCTACAAGATAGCATACTACTTATCTCTTATCCCTTTCACTTGCACTTATCTTTTCTTTTCTATGTATCAAGACTAGTAAGGACATAATATATAACAAGTTAATACAGTTAAATTTACTTAAATACTTACACTCATTTTTATGCCTATGAAGGTTCTTAACTACATATTTTTGCAATCAAGAGAAAAAAAAGGAGACAGATGGAATGGATTTGCAAATGATCCTCTAGCAATATGAAAAGCAACAAGAGCTACAAATCCTTCCCGACCTTCTCATTCTGCTTGAATAAAAGCCACCCCCTGAGAAAATATCTTACAGATTCAAATATGCTTTTCCCTCTTTTCATAATAGATAGCTAAATTTTGAATCTTGCCTAGAAGTAGAAATAAGAATATATCATTTACTATTTATTTATCCATTGCAAATAGGAAAAATATAATTGACCATCATCACAAACCTTACGTGTCCCAGCAGCATCCCTTTCTTTCAAATTGCGCTCCAATTGTTCACGTTCTTCTTGATCACGCCTCATGGCTTCTTCAGACTAGAACAAGATAATGAGACAATCAATTATTTAGAAAGATGAACATGATATTGACAATATTTCTAGATGCAATATATACCAAATGAGAAGGAACAGCACCCATAAGAAAAATATAAGAACTACTGCGAATGCAATTTACAGTTAGGCATACTACTACCTTCCACAAGATACAAGATAAGCCTGGCATCAAAATTTCAAACCTTTGAAACAATGTAATTTAAAACATAACATTCTTCAAAAGAAAGAGAGAAAGAAAGAAAGAAAGAAAGAAAGAAAGAAAGAATGAATGAATGATAATTAAAAAAACTTCCAATCTATGTGCAATAGAACAACATCTAACTAGACCATGTTCGATGGAACACACGGAACATAAAATTATAGAAAACACTTACTTCCATATCGTCTTCACTTTCATCTGCCTTTGAAGGTCGTCTACGAACATTCCGTTCGTTCCGTCCAACTGCAGGTGCCTGCAACACAGAATCCAGCCAAAAGAATGTAAGGGACCCACTGGGAGAAATTTCATAAAATCATCTAAACACAAGAAACAAAAAGTGAAAAAATAGGTTCTAATACTGTGCCTCATCATCATCTTCATCTTCATTATCCCGAGTCTCCCCCTTCTTCCTAAACCTTTTCTTGGGGGCCCCACCGCTTCTCTGTTGGGTGGCTGGCATTGGAATATCATCGTCGTCGTCATCATCTGCATCCAAAAGCTTGTAGCTACTCTGCTTCTTCGCAAACTGAGCTGCTTCCCTTTCCTGCTTTTGATAATTCTGAAGTAAAGAATAAAAATATATAATAATTAAACTTAGAATCTCAACAATTAATGTTGGAAAATGCAAAAGTGTCTGGCGGTGTGCTCCACCTTTAAGGTGAGCTAACTGTTAAGAGCATCGTGTATATCCTAAGCCATATGAATTTCTATTTTGATTACAAATTATTAAATTTTCATTAAAATTAAAACTAAAATCAAATTAATTGATTTAGATTTTAACATAAGTTATACTAACAAATAAGAAAAGTTAACGCATTAACATTGTTGATACAAAATCATATGATCTCAAATACCATCTCGCTATTCACCAACTAAACATCGTATAACAAAGTACGTTATACTACAAAATAGCATCAAAAATCATACGCTATAATCGAACAGCACAATGCTATAGCAATTATGGCCTATTGTAGGGTGGACCAAAGCGGTACACAAGGGGCAATATCTCAAATAACTTACAGAGTGTCTCAAATAACCTACAAAGTAATTACATCAAATCTTCAAAAGAGAACTTACACTAAGACCCGATTGTTTCCGCGGAACCTTCGCAAATATCTCTTGCGCGAAAGCCCTAGTCGCATCCGACGACTTCAACCCACACTCATCTATGAGCTTACTCATCAAAGCACTCGGAGACGAGGCTTCCTTGGCTACAAAAGCAAATCCCCACATCATCTGCCACATACAACACCCCAAAAAACGAACAAAATTCCGATTTTTGAAAGGGAAAAGAGAAAACTTACATAACCGAATAACGTATTGGACGACAACCGACTTGGAGAAGCCGGTGAGGGACATGAGCTGATCTGAGACCCATGTCTTCAGATAACTCTCGTCCGCCATTGCCAATCCTGCACTAAAACCCTAACCCTAAGCCTCTCTGTTTCGTTTGAGAGGACATTGGGCGAACTGGTGGCAACTAGGGTTACGCAATCGCAGGTAGGATTGAAGTTATTGTAGATGATTTTCGGAGGGAAACGATCCTGAGTGATTAGGGTTTTGGCGAGGGCGATATTTGGGGATGACGGAGGTTGAAGTTGAAGACGATCGAAGTTGGAAGAGAAAATGGGAAGAAGGAAAATTACGAAGAAATCTCCTCGGACAAACAATGGTAAAATACGAAGAAATAGAAATAGATGAAGATTGATATTGGGCCTGTTAATTTGGGCCGAATTAGGGTCTATTAGTTAGAAAAGGCCGTGATAATTCATGTTTAGTTGGGCTTTTAGTTAGTGAAAAAGACCGAAAGTAAGTAGGCCCACAAAGTAAATAGAGATTTTAATTGTTTTTTTTTTTTTTTTTTAAACTTTTGTCGAGCTCTTATGGTGGTGAATCATATTGTGCATGAGATGGAGGTGGATCTAATACACCGAGATGTACTCAATTTGCTAGAGCAATTGATAGTAACCTCGGTGAGCATAATTTCAGGGAAAATTTTGTGGGATGGTTATTAGATCAGCATGTTGGGTAATAAAGAAGTAACATATCAAAAAATGAGTGTAGCGGAGATGATGATGTTAAGATGGATGTGTGGTAAAACCATGAATGATAGAATTACAAATGAGCATATACGAGACAGGCTAAAGGTAGCGCATATCCGAGATAAGTTAAGAGAGAATCGCCTCATGTGGTTTTGA
The DNA here is from genome assembly GCA_017893485.1 of Hemerocallis citrina. NCBI lineage: Eukaryota > Viridiplantae > Streptophyta > Magnoliopsida > Asparagales > Asphodelaceae > Hemerocallis > Hemerocallis citrina. Next base: position 66,075,883 of record CM030362.1, on the reverse strand, counting down.
CATGTCACACGTATACCTAATGGTGCCTCTGTTATAAATAGTGATTTAATAAGTATAAGGGTAGAGTTAGGGGTAGGGAAAGACTTAAACTTACTTGGTTGGAAACAGTAGAAACAGATATGATAGATTGTGACTTTACATAAGATATTGCGCTAAACCGAGTAGAATGGAAAACCAAAATTCATGTATCTGACCCCAACTAATTAGGGAAAAGGCTTTATTGTTGTTGTTGTTGTTAATTATTTATGCGTTGATCATCTCATAATGCAAGAAAACTGGTGCAAATAGAATTTTTTTATTTAAAAAATTAACATTAAAAACTAATCTTAATCTTCATATATTGTTTACATCACAAATAGCTCTTAGAAATTTTCTACGGTGTAAGTCTCCATTCTGCAATTTTGTTCAAAAGTAGTTTCCAAGTTTTAAACATGGGTAAGAGCAACTCAAATGGTGCTCTTAAACTCTAAATAGAGCATAATTGAGCTCCAATGGGGCTTTAAAACTTTGTTTTATTTTAGAGCAAGCCTCATACCTCTTTGTATTTGGAGATTTCTCCCCAAATATAAAGCTAAAGAGGCCTCTACAACGCCATTCAAACTTTTTCCCCTTTTTTTAACCCTCTATTTGCACACATTTTTTATATATATACTATTTGTATCCTTTTTAAACTTTAAACTAGTTAATTAAAATCAACATTAATTAAAAAGTACTAATTATTTTTTAACAAATATTGAATAATTTTAATATTGATTAGTAATTTGTCATTATATTTTAAAAGTAAAAAGTTCATAATTAAAAATTAGTTTTAAAAAATACTAACATTAGGCACATTTTAAAGCTCTCAGCGAGACATTTCCAAGGGTGTAAATTTTCCCCCAAATAGATTATTAATATAAGAAATTTAACGTAAAATTTATTACAACAAAAGTTATTTAAAACTCCTTTTTTGGCCAAAAAAATATATTATATAAACTAGTAATATGCATGTGCAATGCACGTTCTAATTAATTTTTTAATATAGTAAATAATAAGACGTAACCTGACTCGAACCTGATCCCTTTACTCACCACAAACTCTATACAAATTGCTCATAGTGACACAAACTTTTATTTTATATGAGTAACACTTTTGTAAATAATTATGTCAGTAATAAATTTGAACTTTGAGGGTACTATAGAAACTAATAACTGTTGAGTAAATGAATGGTTAATATAACTCCCAGTTAAAAATGAATGATTGAGATTAGATGGTTGAATGTCTACAAATTACATGTTCTCTACAGTCTACAGATAACAATCCCAACTCTTCCATTATAATATTAGAGATTATAGAGTGTCACGCCCCGCTTCCCAGAATACGGAAATACAGGCACGTAACCGAGGCCCAGCGAATGATGCGAATACATCATTCATAAGCTGTAAATTAACTCAACAACAAGATAACAATTTCAACCACGATAACATATAAATCACAACAGGATAACAAGTACATGAATATTACATGAACCAACAACTGGAAAGAAACATAGTTACGGGTCAAACACGCCCGGTTACAACAAGATTACATGAATAAACATGAATTAAAATAACATGAAATTAAACAAGACTAGAATCTCTGCTCGGCAACACCTTCGGGTAGTTCTCCATCGGGGCCTGCAAGTATATTATTACAAGGAAAGAAACAAGTGGTACCCGTTAATGCAAGTCACGGGCCGCAAGAGAACAAGCTAACGGGACAATAATAGAATAAAACAAAGGCAGGAAAGAACAGAGAATCAAGAATCATATGATAGAGCAAATACGACATGCAACAGAAACAAGAACAAGATATCGTGGAACAAATAGCATGCGTGTGAACAATTTAATAATCCATAGTAACATATAACATGTAAACGAGTAAGCAAGTAAACGTGTCAACATGAACTAGTAACATGTAAACAAGTAAACAAGTCATCATAACCATGTAACATGTAAACGGATCATACAAGTGTACGTGTCATGTCATGTCTTTTATTAACCTAACTAGGTAGCACTTCATGCATCCCATACTACATGGTTGCTACTCGCAAACAAGTGAACGTTTAGACTAGTGGTGGATTCTATAGGTCACGTACTCGGGAATCATGTCCAGAAGTCATGTCAAGTATATCTTGTATCAAGATACGTGCAATGTGGAACATGTAGTTAGTGTGTCTTGTAACGTGAAACATGTCAAGTAACCTGTATTTAGCAAACTTGTAACTTGTAACTTACAAATTTGCAGCGAGGAACCACGAGCCCCCGACCGAGTACGCTCTTCTATATTGTCCACTACTAGATCTTTTCCCTTTATACCCCGGCTTGTTATCTTTTTAATTACAATTAAACATGAACAATAACTACATGCAACAACAGGAACGGGTAACATGGCAAGGGTAACATGACAAGATCAAGTATCAAGACTTATACAAGGCAGGAAATATATTTCAGGACTTATAAAACATATGATGCAACTAATGACATGCATAACACTTGATCAAGAATAAAATATATTATACAACATGCAACCTAGTAACAAACAATTCATGCACAATATCATGTATAATAGTATATATGTGTATCGTGTTCATGCAATGGACATGGTAACAAAGTATTCGTGATCTTGTACGAATACGGGATACGGATTATGTATGGAAACAGTTATCAATTCGACTTATGAATGCGAATTGGAGTCAAATAATAATATACTTGCGGTATTTTTACAAAGGCTTGTACTAGACCAATAAAATTGTACAAGGGGATACTTGCCTGTTAGTCGACGGCGATGAATTAAAAATAGAATAACGGGATCAGTATCCCGGGCAGTAGAACACGTGCAAGTTGTTTGGCAGCCACGCCAAAACAGAAAATCCCAAAATAGCAAACTCCAAACAGCAACTCCAATAGCAAGCAACTCCTTTCTCCAAAACAGCACCAATTCCTTCACAAACTCCGAGACAGCAAACCCTCCACAACACCAAACACCATACAAGGCCAATAGCAATCCAACACCAATATAATCAACCCAAGTACACACAATTCCCCAATCCTGTCTTTTCTTCTTCTTTTACTCAGAACAGAGAGAGAGAGATAAAAAGAGAGAGAGAGAGGGGAAGCGAGCGGGAGAAGGGAGCGACTGTGAGCGACGGCGGGAGGCGCGGTGGAGCGTGCTCGAACGGGGAAGGCGACGGAGAGGAGTGGCTGACTGTGGAAGGCTCGACGAGAAGGTGTCGCGACTGGAGGTGAGGAGCTCCGACGGGAGGGAGGAGGAGCTTCGACTGGTGCAGAGAATGGCGAGCGACTGAGTTGAAGGTTGAAGACGACGGGGTTAGGGGCCTCTGAGGTGGAGTGCGACGGCGCTCAGGGGTGAAGCTCGATGGGGAAGCGAGAGTGGAGGTGAGCGGTATGCGCTCAGAGAAGAGATGGCGAAGTCGAAGAGCTCGGGTGAGTTGGCAATGGCGGGCGGCGGCGAGCGCAGGAGAAGCCTGCGGAGACGGCGGTGGAGTTCGAGGTGGGCGGCACTCGAGCGGGGGAATGTCGAGGTGTTCGATGGACGAAGAAGGAGGAGAACGGGAGAGTTGGTTTTTGGGTTTTGTTCTGTTTTGGTTTTTGGTTGAAGAACGGAGGGGGGGGAAGAAGAGAAGAAACGGGGAGAGAGAGTGGTAACGGGGGAGATAGAGAACGGGGTAGGGAGATTATTATAATGGAATAAATAAAGTAACGGGTGAGAAGAGTGGGGTAGTTACTAGGAGAATGGGGAAAGTGCTGTACTGGATTTGAGGAGTGGGGAGGAGTTGGAGTACGGGACAAAAAGTGGGGAGGGTGTGGAGAATTGTATAGGGATAGGTGTATAATAATAATCTGTACTATATATGGGTTCTGGGTTTATTGGATGGGCTTGGGCTTGGGCTAAAAATGAGTTTAAAATATTTAAATAAAACAAATAGGATGTTGGGCTAAATTTTTGGGCTCAAATTAATTTAACAATTTAATAAAAATCAAAATGCAGAATTGGGCTCACACTTAAAAAAAATAATAAAATTAGTAATATAACTTGGGCTTGGAATAACAATTGAATTTCAAAATAACAAATAATGGAAAGAAAATACAACTTGGGCTTGTAATAAATTACTAAACAATTGGGTTCATAAAAATGGTTTAAATAACAAAATAAATTTTGGAAAAAATAGTTATAATATACTGAAAATTTAAATACGGAAAAATACCTTTAAAAATACGTATTAATGAAAACAGGGGTTACAATTAGTTTGTTAGTTTATTAAAATCATAAGAAGAAACAAGATGTAAGAGCATCAACAGTCGTTTGCTATTTATTCATTTTATGCATTTTAGGCATCCACAATTGTGATTGCCAAAAAATGACAAAATATATATTTACATATAGCATATAGAGCGTTTGCTGCAGTCGTCGAATACTATAATTAAGGGTGGCATCGGTCGGTATCCGATCTAATATGGACCATCCACCACCGATCCAAAGAAGATCGGTTTTTTAATTTTCTCATCCGTAACCAATCCGAACCTTAATTTGATCGGTTTCCATCCAAGCTGATTAAGCTTGGTTTGGATGGGATTGGATGGTCGGTTTAGCGTGCTACTTTTCACCTTCAACATCATTCATAATTTTGTTGAAATTTAAATGATCTACTTCAATCAAACTTAAGAAACAACCTGCTATTTGTTATTCATAATTGAATTTAAAATGAAGATTCATGAAACCACAAGTTGTTAATGAATTTTGCACTAATTGTTTGAGATGATGACGTTTAAATGGGTGAGATAAACTGCTTTTTTACTTGCATACTTCTGTAATTTTAGTTTATTATCATAAAAGAAACATTAATAACCATAGCTAATTGAATTTCAGGTACAATAAAAAAAAATTTAGAAAATAATTTCTGCTTGACTTGATTAAAGTAACTACTAAATATTACATCAACTTTATGATTCTATTAAGTTGGGTCACACTATAAATCAAGCAATTCTCAACAACATAACACATAGGATTATGGAGAATCAAAACATAGGTAGAACAACTGCTCGGTTTGTATTAAAGAAATTAAAGAAAACTATTTGTATCAACAAGAAAATGAGAAATGACTATTTGTATATTCAAGAAATTAAAGGAGAATTATATTTTTTTATGGACTTATGCATAGAGGTACGGTCGGTTCGGTTTCATCGGTTATTTGAAAGCCTCATCCAACAACCGAACCGATCCAGTTGGTTATTGAAGATCAAGAACCGGGCCAATCCAAATCCCCAATTGGTTCGGTTAAAAACCAGTCGGTTCGGGTTGGATTGGTTCGGATTGGTCGGTTCAGATAATAGTTGTCCACCCCTAGCTATAATTATAGCAATTTAAAAAAAAAAATATATATATATATATATAAGACGGACTTTGGAGATCCGTTGGATGGCGAAATGCATATAAAATGAATTATTGACTATATTTTTTTCGTTAGACAAATCTTGAAGGTCCGTCGGAAGGGGGAAAAAATCAAAAAAATGACAGATGGACTTTGAAAATTCGTCCCAGAATTTTTTTATATTTTTTTCGATTTTTTTATAATTAAAAAGTTTTTTATAGTTGAATAAATAAATAAATGCCCCTCCCCTCGGGGGGGGGGGGGAATTGTTTTTTTTTGGGGTGCAATTTTGTAGCGGAAATATTTAAAAACACGTCAGACGGACTTTCAAGTTCCGTCCGACCAATTTATATATATAAAAAAAATTAAAAAAATCGTCAGACGGATCTTTAAGATCCGTCCTGTATAATATGCATTTTTCTTATATCCGCTCTCATATATAGCCATCTACTGTTGCGAAATCGACAAAATATGTATAAATAGCAAACAACCGCAGCGTTTCTTTTGCTATAAGATGCATAAAGTGGATAAATAGCAAACGACTGTGGATGCTCTTATAGTAAACGAAACACTGCAGTCGTTTGCTATTTATGCATATTTTGACGATTTCGCAACAGTAGATGGCTATATATGAGAGCCGATATAAGAAAAATGCATATTATACAAAAGATCCGTCCCACTGAAAATTTTAAATTCTTAGACGGAACTACGCAGTCCGTCCCTTTAAAAAAATTATTATTTCGTAATAAAAAAACCCAAATAAACTCCTCCCCTTGGACGGATCTTCTAGATCCGTCCGTCCATTCCGCAATTTTCGGACGGAACTAGTAGTTCCGTCCTTGGTAGTTCCGCAAATTTTTTTTAAATTTTTTTCCTTCCGACGAATCTTCAACATCCGTCTGACGAAAAAAATTATTTAAATTTATTTTATATGCATTTTGCCCTAAAACGGATCTACAAAGTCCGTCTTATAGTTTTTTCAATATTAAATTGCTATAAAATAGCATTGGACGATTGCAGCAAACACTAAATATGCTATAGGTAAATATGCATTTAGCCCTTTTGTTTACAATCACGACTGTGGATGCTCTAACAGACCACTTTTTGAATTTTTTTGAGGGTTTTTTTTAGTTTTTCTGTAAGGAAGACAGTTGATGAGCAAGATGATGGAGAAACAGCTAGCATGCATGCAACTAGCAGTACTTTGGACTCAAATAGTAAATAAGGAGGTAATTAAATAAGAGACCACCTCATCAGCCACAAAACCAGGAAATCATGAAAAATGGTCCTCCATGTAGTATGAAGACTTGGATCCCTTTATCATTGAAGACCTATTCTATTGAACCTTTTGAGTAGTATACATACTTGGATTCCTATTGGATTACTTTTGAGTAGTTCTTAAGCATTGTCATTGTGGTGTAACATCTTGCTCTCCAAAGCACATACAAGTGGAGCACATGCCACTTTATTATTGAAGCCCTATTCTATTCTGTATACCGATTGTGCTCTTCTACTTGTTCCTGCCTATTTTTGTTGGCTTATTAGCTAACTAGGAATGTTTTTCATGTATATACTTTTGTATGTAATGTCGAGTGGAGTCAATTGTATCCAGAGAAGAGGAAAAGAAACAAGAGAGGAATGAACAGAGACCGAGATTGATAACTCCTACATTGATAGTGCTTGTTGGTTGTGCATAATGTCCGGCGGTCTGTGAACATAAGTCTCATTAACCGAATTTCTGTTGAATTTGGTGATCTCATTTCCTGTTTATGCATCAGTATTATCTTTTTAGTAGTGTATATCTATCAAATCTTCGATTCGTAAATACTTGCAGTTTAGCCAAAGTCCCCACTTCTTTGTTCTGCTCTGCATGCTGAAATTGTGCTCTAGTAGCTTTTGAAGCTCACTTCACTATTGCTCTATTTACTACTCCTTTATATTCAATTTCAGTTCCAGACAAATACAGTGAATCTGAACAAATTAAGACATGGTTTTCTGAATAGATTACTTAATAATACCATCATGGATCCTTTTTTCTTCGAGGACTCTGACAAGTAAACCTTAATTTTGACATCAGTTACTTATTAACAAACCTAGTGTTACAACACTCGACGCTATGCATTGATATCACATAATTCTTACAAAAGAAAGAAACTACTGAAAGTGCACGAACATTTTCTCAGCAATCTAACAAACCAAGTTCTACTCAGTAGTTGGTATGTGGTGCTTTTCTTGCATGCAAAGCGAAGGAAGATCTTGATGTGACTCATTTAATGACTTAAAGTTAGCTATGAGATCAAAATCCTTGTCATAAAACATAGGGACGTACCTGAGTTTCAGGGCCTAAGCAAGTCCTCAAATGAGGCCTTTTGCATGTTGACAAAATAAACATGACAATTACTTATATGCAAACAAACTTACATATATTTATAAAATAAAAATACTAATTAAATGATTTAAGACATACTACATACAAACAATAGAAACTAAATAAAATTAGAAGGAAATCAAAAGGTAGAACATACCCTATTTAAGAACATATCCACTTCGATCGAGTTGAAAACCACACAACGGAAGGAGACAGGGACAGTGGAGGGTGGGAGGCAGTCTCATTTTGGGGCCGGTTGTCGGCAAGCAGTGGAAGAGGTCGGCGGGTCAGGGTCCTCGGGAATGATGGAGGAGGCCGGTATGATGAGATTTTTTTTTATTAATTTTTTAAAATAATTTTTTGCCTAAGTTGGAGGAGGATGAGAATTGAGAGAAAAGAGAAAATAAATTGAAAAGACGTGATAATTGACAGAAAAGAAAGAAGAAATTGAAGAGACGTTTATAATTCCTAGGCTTATGGACCTAAAAACTGATCCAAAAAGCAAACAATATTATTTTTCCAGCCCAATATTACATACATGTATATAAGGAACTACAAAAATATGAGGCCCCTATAAAATTGGGGGTCCGAAGGAGCTGCTTGTGCTGCTGTGGCCCATATCGTCATTGATAAAACAGAGCATAGATTTGAAGAATGAGAGTGCTAAAAAAATGTATTATTGTGTATATCCCAACAAACTGGTTATAGATAGAAAGCCAAAGCATCTAATGAATGTAAAGATGTGTATGGACATTGGATGCATTATATTATTGAAAACAGTTACAATTCAGTCATAATGATGGGAATATTTGGTCATTGATCTCAATGATGTGAATAGGGATATGAGAAAAGATGAAGAGAGGCCGGTCCTTGTTTAGGCGCCAAGCTGCCTCTACATGGTTATCATTTTTGGGTTGGAGGGGCTTTGCTCTTCTTTAAAATATAACATCTTTGCTGTTATATCTAGATAGTTGGAATTGTAGCTCTGTGGACATTCGCATTGCAGCATTCGTTCTATTTGTATTTGTATGCTCATCTGAAATTATAACTGTCAGACATTCAGAGAAAAGAGCTGAGAACACTGAAGAAAACACCTGCTAAAACATCTAGAATGAAGAAATTAGTACCAGTTCATCTTTGTTTTGTGAGTCTAAATCGGTCAAGGAGGGAAAAAAGCTATCGATAAATTGACAGGGTTTCCTTAAAAGAATCAAGATCAAGAAATTATAACGAACAGATGAGGAGGAACTGCAAAAGCAAAAGAATTTTTTTTAGTGAAAGTATCCAAATTACAATCTTAACAGAGTTTTCTCCACACAAAATCTCTCAAAACTAGGAAAATCTTTCCTCAGTAAATATTTCTTTCCTGCATCTGCTTGCGGAGGTCACAGTGGGAGTAGGAAGATGCTGCGCTTGGAGGAGAAAGAATAGATGAGCTGCTCAGGGAACTATGAGATTAGGCTTCAGCTTCGGCTAAAGATGTATCTCTATCTTCTTTTGTATTTAGATTAGTGGATATTTTTGTTGAATTCTAACTGCGGAATAAACTCAACAACGACGACGAGATACAAGAACTATAAAATCAAAACAAGAGAACAAAGAACAACCAAAAGCAACACACAAGAACACACAAGATTTTTATCAAGGTTTACCCAAACAATGGCTACTTCCCCGCGCAGAGGCACTCCTGCGATTTCCACTAGAAATATGAAGATTAGGTTTACAAATCTCTCAAGAACTCACCACCAAGGTGTAGGGTTTCTCTCTATCTCCCTCTCTCTTAATGACGGCTGGTAGATCTCTCTTTTCTTTTCAGTTAACCCTAAAATTGTACACAATACAATATATATAGGATTCCACAACTCTAATCACAGTCGTTCATTCATTCAGCGTCGGGACGGTCGACCGGTCTTCTCCCTCGACTGCACGAAATCCAACAGAGAGCGGGTCGGTCGACTGTGCGGTCGACCGGTCATTCCATCAAGCTACAGAGTTGAGTCAGAGAGCGGGACGATCGACTGCGCGGTCGACCGGTCTTCTTGCTTGGGCGGTCGGGGGGTGCGGTCGACCGCAACTCTGTTGTAGCCACTTTCTACTCTTGACCTGTTGCTCCCACTTCGACTCTCCTTCCCGACTATCTTCTTCAACTCATTATCGTGTATTGGATCCACAAACCCCAACAATTTCTCACTTGGAGACATATATACGAAGTCTCTAACCTGTTCTTCATTCTTCCATTTGCCTAGTCTAGGCCTGTGCCTCTGCGAGTCTCCTCAACAATTAACCTGGAGACAATCCGATAGCGGTATAGCAAAACTGATGTTTCTTCCTATCCACCACCTTAGTGAGCATGTCTGCCGGATTCTTAGTGCCAAGAATCTTTGTTAGCTTCAGCCATTTCTTCTCCACCGCCATTCTGACAAAATGATACCTCATTTGAATGTGCGAAGTCCTCTAGTGATATGCCGAGTTTTTTGCCAAGAAAACTGCGCTTTGACTGTCACACCATAGTTCACCTATGGGTTGCTTCCTGCACAACTGTTTCATAAGCTCCGAAATCCACAACATGTCTTTCGTCGCTTCTGTAAGTGCCATATACTCTAACTTCGTGGTTGACTGTGCTACAACCTTTTGTAACTGGGAAGCCCAACTAACAGCTGTTCCACAACTGTAAATACATACCCTATAGTACTTCTGCAATCATCACGATCGTCCAAAAAATCTGCATCTATATAACCATGTATATGCAAAGAATCTCCCTCAAAACAAAGAGAGTGATTTGAAGTACCTGTAGATATCTAAGAATTCATCTTACTGCATCCCAATATTGTTTACCTGGATTCTTCATATAACGGCTGACAACTCCCACTGCTTGTGCGATGTCCGGTCTTGTAGACACCATCGCGTACATCAAACTCCCAACGACTGAGGCATAAGGAATAGCAGCCATTTCTTCCATCTCTGCCTCCGTCTTAGGACACAAGTCCATTGATAACTTGAAGTGAGCAGCCAAGGGACAAGTGACTGGCCTCGCGCTATCCATATTGAATCTCTTCAACACCTTCTTCACATAGCCCGCTTGAGATAACCAAAGCTTCTTGCTTCTCCTGTCTCTATTGATCTTCATGCCGAGGGTTTGCTTTGCTTCACCTAAGTCCTTCATTGAAAACTCTGAAGCTAGCATTTTTTTCACTTTCTTGATCTTTTCCATACATGAACCTGCCAACAGCATGTCGTCCACATACAATGCCAAGGTAATTGTATCATTGTCTTCATATCTACGAAGATACACACAATGATCTGTTTCGCATTTATCGAAAACTTTTCCTCTCATGAAGCAATCAAACTTCAAGTACCATTGCCACGGTGCTTATTTGAGCCCATAAAGACTCTTCTTCAGTCGACATACCATGTCTTCCTTTCCTTTAGCTTCAAAACCTATGGGTTGTCTCATGTACAGCTCTTCTTCGACATCACTATGGAGAAATGCTGTCTTCACATCCAACTGCTCTAAGTTCAAGTCTTCAACTGCCACAACACTGAGCAGAACCCTAATAGAAGCCATCTTCACAATCAGTGCAAAGATCTCACTATAATCGACACCTTCTCTTTGAGAGAATCCTTTCACAACAAGTCTGACCTTGTATCTCTTACTGCCATCTGCCACATCTTTGACTCTAAAGATCCATTTGTTCATAAGAGCGCGCTTCCCTGCTGGTAACTTGGTTAACTCTCAAGTTTGATTCTGTTCCAAGGAGTTCATCTCGTCCCTCATGGCTGACTCCCACTAAATCAAGCCTCATCCTTCAAAGCCTCCTTATGAGTCTCTGGCTCCCCCAAATCCATGTACAGAACATGCTCGTGAACAACACTAGCTGATGGATCAAATATCCTGATTGGCCTCCTCTCTCGTGTCGATCTCCTCAATGTGGGTACCGGTTCACCGACCGATTCAGGTTCTCCAAACTGTTCTGACTGTACCTGTTCGTCTTGGATAACTTGCTCATTCCCAATAGGCTCACCATGAGCCTCTTGTGCTGCCTGTAGTACATGTACCTGCTGCTGCATTGTAGAGCCCCACCACTAGGGCCGCCTTCAGAATATGAATCTGAGTCTGAGTCGGAACCCCAATCTGATTCTGAATTGGTTGTACTGTCTTGACCTGTGTGCCTGTCCTTGTATAGAACCTCTTCATTGAACACTACATTCCTGCTGCGAATGACTTGTTATCCACAAAATCCCAAAGCCTGTAACCATACTCATCGTCACCGTAGCCAATGAAGACACACCTCCTGGACTTAAAGTCCAACTTCTTTCTTTCTTCCCTGTCAATTAGTGCATATGCCATACAACCATAAACTTTCAAACGCGAATAATTAATAGTTTTACCTGACCATAGTTCTTCTGGAATGGCCCCATCAAGGGCACTAGACGGGCAACGGTTAATCAAATACACTGTTGTATCAGCAGTAGCGGCCCAAAGAAGGATCGGAAGACCCGCATGAAGTCTCATGCATCTCGCTCTTTCGAGTATCGTGCGGTTCATCATTTCTGCTACACCATTCTCCTGTGGAGTCTTAGGAACTGTCTTGATTCCTCTGATACCTTTTTTTACCAGATAGTTAACAAACTCTTTGCTTGTGTACTCACCTCCGTTGTCTGACTTGATTGGTTTCACCTTGCAACCCGTCTCATTCTCAACCCTGACCTTCCAAGCTCTGAAAGCCTCAAAAACTTCTGATTTCTCATAAATTGCATAAACCTAAACTTTTCTTGTAGAATCATCGATAAATGTGACGAAGTATCTCTTACCACCATAAGAGAATCCTGAGCTGGACCCCACACATCTGTATGTACCAACTCTAGCTTCGCAAGCTTCTTCTCACATCCACCCAACTGAAAGCTAACTGACTTCTGTTTGCCCATCACACAATTCTCAAAAAAATCCATTTCAACCTTCTTCAGCCCCGGCAAAAGATTCCTAGAACAAAGCTACTTGACACCTTTTTTACCAAGGTGCCCCAACCTAACATGCCATAGAATTGAAGAGGAACTACCTACTGATGCTGTAGCAATGATATCACCTGAATCACCTCTCCTGAGTAAGTACAACGTGTCAACACGCTTTCCTTTTGCCACCAACCTGGCACTTGTAGTCACCTTCCATTCTCCATGCCCAAAGGTTGTTATAAATTCTTCTTTATCTAGTTTGCTAGTCAAGATCAAGTTTTTCTTCAAGCTCGAAATATGTCTTGTGTCATACAAGACCAATTGCCCACCATTGCGAGCCTTCACTCTCACAGTGCCTCTACCCACAACTGGACATATCTGTCCATTACCAACTGAAACTGTACCAAAATCACTTGTCCTGTAATCCTCAAAAATATCCCTCATGGGGGTACAATGATAAGAAGTACCTAAGTCTACACACCAAGCATCTTGCAAAATATTAAATCCAACAGATAAACACAATTCATTTAGACGGGATTCAATACTTACCACATTGGGTACATGTGACCCTTCTTATGCTTTCTTATACTCCTCGCATTGGTCTCTTGTGTGTCCTGGCTTCTTGTAGTACCAACACTCACCTTTGCAATGTCCGGTTTTTGACTTGGACCTCAGATTCCTTCTCTGCGACCTCCCTCTATTGTTACTTCTACCACGGTTATCAATTGACAGCACGGTATTGCTAGAATATGACACCGAAGTCTCTCCATGTCTCTTTCTCCTTGCATCCTCATTCATGATGCTGCTTATAACATCCTTTAGGGTAGTTGTATCATTCATGGTGCCAGTAATAGTATGCTCTACTATGTCGTAACTGTCGGGAAGACTGGATAGCAACAACAACGATTGTGCCATCTCCTTAAACTTTAAACCCGACGATTCCATATGATTGTAAATCATACAGAAATTGTTGATGTGCTCAGCAACCGAATCTCTTTCTGACAACTTTAAGTTAACCAACTTCTTTAGGTGTAAGATCTGATTCGCTGCATTCGACTTCTCAAACATGTCTGTCAATATCTCCATTACCTCCTTTACGGTTCTTGCCTTCTAAATATGAAATAGCACCTTCTTGCTCAGCGACAACTGAATCTGCCCAAGCGCTTTCTGATCCAATCTATTCCAGCCTGCCAATGCAACTGGATCGACCTCCACCCCTTCTGGCTTCACACCAAACAACGGATCATCTAGATGCTTCTGTCGGAGATACACAATCATTTGGATCTTTCACATTGTAAAATCCATTCTATCAAACTCCTTGACTCTACTCTTGTCCTCCATCTCAATCAAGACTACCAACCTGTAGCTTTGATACAACTTTGTTGAATTCTAACTACGGAATAAACTCAACAACGACGACGAGATGCAAGAACTATAGAATCAAAACAAGAGAACAAAGAATAACCAAAAGCAACACACAAGATTTTTATTGAGGTTCACCCAAACAATGGCTACTTCTCTGCACAGAGGCACTCCTGCGCTAGAAATATGAAGATTAGGTTTACAAATCTCTCAAGAACTCACCACCAAGGTGTAGGGTTTCTCTCTATCCCCCTCTATCTTATTGACGGCTGGTAGATATCTCTTTTCTTTTCAGTTAACCCTAAAATCGTACACAATAATATATATAGGATTCTACAACTCTAATCACAGCCGTTCGGGACGATCGACCGGTCCATCTTGACGGTCGACCGGTCCATCTTGACGGTCGACCGGTCTTCTCCATCGACTATACGAAATCCAACAGCGAGCGGGTCAGTTGATTGCACGGTCGACCAGTCATTCCATCAAGCTACAGAGTTGAGTCAGAGAGCGGGACGGTCGACTGCGCGGTCGATCGGTCTTCTTGCTTGGGCGGTCGAGGGGTGCGGTTGACCGCAACTCTGCTGTAGCCACTTTCTACTCTTAGCCTGTTGCTCCCACTTCGATTCTCCTTCCCGACTATCTTTTTCAACTCATTATCGTGTATTGGATCCACAAACCCCAACAGTTTTGTATTCGAGTCATGTTGGTTCGGATTTGGCGCTTTTGTGATTGTTGTAATATGGACAACTATGTTTCGTTAATAGTTTGTTAATGAAGCGATGACGATGTCATCTTTTATCCACAAAAAAAAAAAATGCTTTTTCTAGAATTTATAGAGAGAGAAACTCTCCCAAAAAATTCCAATAAAACAAAACCCTAACATAGATCTGATTTGGGGGGGCACAATTGCGCCCCCCCCCCCCCCCGCGACTGAAGTTCCTTACGTTCCCTCTTCTTCTCTCTTTCAGATCTCACCATCTCCATTCCTCTTCACCTTTTTCTCTCTAAACCCATGTTGTTGATGCCAAGGTGGTTCACCGGATCTGACCTTTGGGGATCGTCGAGGGCGGGATGGAGATCAGTTGGGGCTCGTTGAGGGCGCTTCGGGTTGGCGCGATAAGAGCGAGCATTACCAGGTGGCTTAGGCCGACGACGGGGTTCGTCGAGAGCGCCTACGGATTAGCGGAGTGGTTCGTCGAGCGCGACCAGGGCAAGGGTAGCGGCGTACATCAGTGAGCAATGGGGTTGACGGTTATCTGGTGGCTAGGGTTGCGGCCATAGGTGGTCGTTGGACCAGGGCAGCGGGCCAGGGTTGGTGGAATCCAAACGCCGGAGGGGATCAGTCTCCGAATTAGGAAGGGTTGTTCGTGGTATTGGTTGTGGAAGTCTCTGACTTGCGTTGGTGGCAACGGGGATGGCGACGCATGCACAGTCGGAGCTCAAGTTGGGGGCGTCGGGGCTTGCAGTTGCCAAGCAATAGTGTCGGGTGGCGTTTGGCGAACTTGGGGTAGTCAGGACTGCCGTGGAGGCACGTGGGGGAGGTCGGGAAGAGAGTCGGGGGGAAGGAGATTTTCGAATTTCAAAATTGGTTTTGAAATTCGATTTTGATATGGAAAGTGATGTAGTAGGGGGGGGAGTTGAATTTCAAGCCGAGTGTTGAAATTCGAGTTAACGGTGAGGAGCTTCTTAGATCCAAACTCGTCCCTAATATCCAAATTACAACCGATTTACAATTAACAGTGAAATGTGTCATAGTTGGTGTGGGCGTCTGGTGTTAGGCAAATTTATAGTTTGGGCTCTACTTTGACCACGGTGGTCAAAGTGAGGGGTGTCTTTGGTTTCTTTCAGGTCAGAGGGATCGCAGGGGTCAGGTGCGACGTCTATCCTCGTTGCGGGTTGCGGTGAGAGTCATCGAGGGTGAAGTGAGGGGATGAGAACGAGGACTCAATCTTGACATGGAGTTGTCAGATTGGTGGAGTGTCTGCGGTGTCTCTCATATGGTGCTTACACTTGTCGTTTGGGTCACTGCTGGGGGTGACGAGGGAGAGCGTACGATAGTTGAAAAGGATAAACGGTGTACAAGCGATGGACTGAGTGAGAGAATGAGCCCAAACTAGCACGAGTAATTTGCTCTGATGGGGGCAACCGATCAGTAGGACTAGAGTTTGCTGTATTTTTTTGTTTGTTGGTTGGGATGTATGAGTCCAGAACTCAGTCTGTTGGGATCTGAACTTCATAAATTTTATTTTTGGTTGTATATTTTGTTAAATTTTTTTTACTGAAATGCAGGGAGTTTTACTCACCATTTAACGATAAACAAAACAAAAAAACCCAAAACAAAACAAAAAAACAATGATAGCTGCTATTGATAATTTGATACGGTCCACTTAGGGGCTTCAACTTCACAATATTCATCTTCTAAGTTTAACATCAATAAACCCAATATACTGCCTGAAACCAGTTCAGCCTGAAACTAATCAATCTCATCGGTTGACTAGAGGGTCGACAGTCCAAACTCCCCAAACTAGACTAGTAGATCGCAGTGACTACGTGTCAGTTTTGTACATGTACTTGTCTTCGGCACCTTCAATTTTTGCTAATTCTCTATGACTGCTCAGATTCATGAATGTATGATTGACATGACCAAATAGTTCTTCAAACAGTAGTTTCACATTTTACTTAAAATTATTGAAGAGAACCTTCCCATAATTGGAATACCAATATGTTGTACTTCTAAATTATTGCCTTCATTTAGACCCACACACTTCTCACACGTCACAATTAATTAGAGCATCTGTAGTTGTCGAAGATAAAAATATAGATATATGGATAAATGAAAATAAGAATCGAACTTTTGCTGCACTCGTTAAAAGCTATTTTTTAGCTTTCTATCGTAAAATAATAAGCGACGGCACATGAAGTGCCGTCGGAGGAAAAAAAAAATTTAAAGCGGAAGGGAGGGACGACACTCGAAGTGCCGTCCGACAAATAAAAAAATTCGTCATCAGAATGCAAAAAAAAAATTACAAAAAAAATATAAAAAATTACAAAAGCATTTCAGAAATTACAAAAAATTTTAAAAAATTACAAAAACATTTCAGAATTTACAAAAACATTTCAGATATTGCAAAAACAAATAAAAAATTGCAAAAAACTCCGGATGGCACTTCATGTGAATCGGAAAGTTTCGTAAATAAAAAATTACAAAAACATTTCAGAAATTACGAAAAAATTTCAGAAATTGCCAAAAAAATTTAGAAATTGCAAAAATATTTCAAAAAATTGCAAAAAAAAATCGAAAATTACAAAAACCTCCGGACGGCACTTCATGTGCCATCCGAGGAATTTGGACTGGATTTTTTTTTTTCAAAGGACAGCACTTCATGTGCCGTCCGATGGGATTTGGGGTGTTTTTTAATTGAAAAAAATATATATATATATCAAGGGACGGCACTTCAAGTGCCGTCCGACGGGAAAAAAATTATTTTTTGGGTGGGACGGCACTCGAAGTGCCGTCGCTCAAATATGGATATTTCTCAAATTGATTCTCATTTATGGCACACGACTGTAGCGATTTATCGATAAAAAGGATATTTGACAAACGAGTGCAGCACGTTTCTCAGCCAAATATCCATTTTATCGATATTTGGCAAACGACTACAGATGCTCTTAGTCACGTAAATGGCAGTGTATTTCTGTTTCAAGAAAAGTATGTTTTGGCATCAATATAATAAAACACAAAGAAAGCTATCAATTGGCTCTCCTTCAATTCCTTTAAAATTAAAGGTTCAGATCTAACCTCCAAAAACACATCCGCACCCCCACCCCCCCCCAAACTCTAAAATTCTCCAAAACAACATCTTTATTTATTTAATTCTCTCTCTCTCTCTCTCTCTCTCTCTCTCTCTCTCTCTATATATATATATATATATATATATATATATATATACAACTGATGCGGTTTATTTCTGGGAGACGTGTGAATGCACCAGGTGTGAGTTCGGACTCAATTTGTATTTGAAGGAGAATGCTGCTCGTCTGACGACCCTTGGCTGACCGGGCGGAACCTGTGGCGACCTCGGGGTGATTCGGAGATCTGGGCTCGGATCAGAGGATTCGGATCCGAGGTCTTGTGTACCTGCAGACGGTCCTGAAACACCGGGGTTTGTCCCGGTGGCAGACCCTCCGACGATCTAGTCAGTCTCTGTGAGAGAGTGGCAATAACTAGGTGAATTTAAGTGGAAAAAGATTGATTACCTGAAAAGGTGGGTGAGGGTCTAGTATTTATAGGGAATCCCAACCGGGTTTGGATCCGCTTGGGGGCCGGGTCTGGACCCGAAAGCCCATGGGCCTGACGTGGCAGAGGGCCCAGGGGGTTTAGGGCAGACGTGGCCATACCAGGAGCGGTATAGGGCTGACGTGGCAAAACCCTGGGTGGTATTTGGAGCTGACATAGCTGATCGTGGGTCTTCTGTGCTTCTGGGAGAATCGGAGGGCCTAGGCTGTGCCAGGTCATCCCCCTGCTTCGCCAGAGAGGGGGGACGGCCAGTGGGGCTATCACGGATCGGAGGCCGAGGACCGCTGAAGCCCGTCGGATACGAGGAGGCCAGTTCTGCGGGGGTGAACGTGAGGTTCGGCGCCGACCCTGCGGTGGTTCGAGGCCGAACTAGATTGCTATTTTTACCTTTCTTGAGTGAGAGTTGTATTGGGCCCTGGTAGGGCCTCTAGGCCATTTTTACCCTACCACACAAGCCCCCCACTCCTGCGGGGGTGCGGGAGCTAGCCGGGGAGGAGTGTTCATGGTCGTGGAAATGGGATGGCAAATCGTTGAATCTTTCGGAGGAGAGTACCCTGGTGCTCGACCCAACCTCGAGATGACGAGGGATTACGTGTCGACAAGGGCGATGCGAGCCGTTGTTTCTTCCTGAGAAGAGTACCCTGGCGCCAGACCGAACCTCGAGATGAGGAGGGATTATGGGTCGGTAAGGGTGATGGCGAGCCGTTGGTCTTCCTGAGAAGACCACCCTGGTGCCAGACCTGACCTCGAGCTTGGCGAGGGATTACGGGTCGGCAAGGGCGATGGCGAGCTGTGAAGCCTTCCTGAGAAGACTACCCTGGTGCTAGACCTGACCTCGAGCTGGCAAGGGATTACGGGCCAACAAGGGTTGTGGCGAGCCGTTGGCCTTCCTGAGAAGACCACCCTGGTGCCAGACCTGACCCCGAGCTTGGCGAGGGATTACAGGTCGGCAAGGGTGATGGCGAGCCGTGAAGCCTTCCTGAGAAGACTACCCTGGTGCTAGACCCGACCTCGAGCTGGCGAGGGATTACGGGCCAACAAGGGTGATGGCGAGCCGTTGGCCTTCCTGAGAAGACCACCCTGGTGCCAGACCTGACCTCGAGCTTGGCGAGGGATTACGGGTCGGCAAGGGCGATTGCGAAGCCGTGAAGCCTTCCTGAGAAGACTACCCTGGTGCTAGACCTGACCTCGAGCTGGCGAGGGATTACGGGCCAACAAGGGTGATGGCGAGCCGTTGGCCTTCCTGAGAAGACCACCCTGGTGCCAGACCTGACCTCGAGCTTGGCGAGGGATTACGGGTCGGCAAGGGCGATGGCGAGCCGTGAAGCCTTCCTGAGAAGACTACCCTGGTGCTAGACTTGACCTCGAGCTGGCGAGGGATTACGGGCCAACAAGGGTGATGGCGAGCCGTTGGCCTTCCTGAGAAGACCACCCGGGTGCCAGACCTGACCTCGAGCTTGGCGAGGGATTACGGGTCGGCAAGGGCGATGGCGAGCAGTGGAGCTTTCCTGGGAAGACTACCCTGGTGCTAGACCTGACCTCGAGCTGGCGAGGAATTATGGGTCGGCAAGGGTGATGTCGAACTGTTGTGCCCTAGAGCGTTTTGAGCGGGGGTAGCCCGCCATTTCTGTGGAGCATTGAAGGCTCTCCGGAATCTGTGTGATGGTCCAATTTCCTAGGGGCATTGATGGCGCCGTCTGATAAATGCAGATAGCGCATGGGCTTCCGCCGATTGGCTTTCCCCGTGTCATAATGGTTGGTCTATGGGGGAGGCTATAAATACCTCTCCCCCCACAGTGGGTTTGATCACAGCAGGGGTGGTCTATTGGCCATCAGAGGTGTCTGCTTCGGTGGGCGCCTGTCTCTTGCAAAAATTTTCAACCCTGGCGGTGTCGGAGAGGTGGTTACTCTGCCGCCCGGATCTTCTCTTGGATCTGATGGCTCTTGACACGGTAGCCAGATCCAGGGGAGATCAGGGAGAGAGGGGTAACGGCCGAAATCCGTACTGGTAGAAAAGGAGCCTCGGATTGGTGGTGGTTGTGCCGTCTGGATCCTTTTTCGGGTCAGGCGACCCTGACACGGTTGTTTGGCCCGAGAGAGAACCAGACGGGAGGGGCACCAACCGTATTCTGGTCTTGGGGCTGAAGAGTCTCAGATAGAGGGGTCGCCTCCGACCAGGGGTTGGCCACTCCGTCTTCCGATAGGGCTCCAGGCGATGGTGGTTTCTGTCCCACCCTCGATCAGTTCGGGGTTTTTGATCATCAACCCGAGGCTGTAAGCCTCGAGCTGCTCGGGGATGAGAGGGGAACCGATCGAATGCTGGAGCCCGGGGCGTCTGTCGAAGGGCGGCGCCTTAAACCTTAAGTAAAGCATTTTCTCCGTCGCATACTCCATCCGAACCGACCTCTGAGCCTGGCCGCCAGTCTGGCACCTGATGACGTCAGCAGCGCACGCTTCGAGGATGTGGCGCGGTTTTCCAGGCGGCAGTTGTACGTCAATCGGTGAATAGCAATTGCGGAAGTCGAGGAGCCGTTCTTATCCTCTATAAGTATTCCCCCCTCCCCTTTTCTCGCCCACCTCTTTTTTGCTGCTTTCTTTCTTGAAAAATCTTCCAATCATTCAGCGCTCGTTCTTGCAGTTAGCTGTACTAGGCTCGTCCTCCCGAAACGTCACCCGGTTAGTCGGTAAGTTCTTTTGGTTTAGGCACAGATGGATAGGGCTCAGTCTGGCTCGTCAGCGTCGACGTCCAGGGGGGAAGTGAAGCGCGCCTCCACATCGACGTCGTGGGAGGAGCCCATGCTTAAGGAGGAGTCGGTGCACGCTGCGGAGCCTTCCGATTCAGTTTCGTGGGAGGAACCAGTAGGTGAGGGGGAGGTGGTACACAAAATGAGGCCGTCACGCTCCCGACGTCCCTTCGTGGTGGAGAGTAGCGGGTCGGAGAAAACTAGTGATAGTTCGGACGACATCCAGGTACTGGAGTTGTCTTCCGAAGAGGAGGAGGGCGAGGGCGACATGATGAGGAGATCCACCGTTCAGGGTGCGGGCTCGAGTTTCACGCCGACAGGCCTGGGGCCCTTACCTACTCCCTCGTCGGAGCGAGCCAAGAAGAGGAAGAGGGCCTCGAGGAAGGCGGGGTCGAGGACTGGTGGTTCGAGCCAGGCGCCTGTTTTCCACAACTTGATGACAGGTTCGCCCGTACAGCCGAAGCCTTTCCGTCAGTATCCCGACGATCTTTCTGACAAGGAGCTCTTCGGTGTGCAGCCCTCTTCACCGAGTCGGAGGAGGGTGATGATGGATGCGATCCCGACTGTCTTGGAGGGCGGGGACTTAGAGGTTCTGCAGCTGGCGTATCACATAGGGCCTGGCTACGAATTGTTGCTGCCGAGCTCTACTCTGCGCCCCACCGATCCCCTTTCTGCTTGGCATTGCGTCTTCCCAGTGGACGCTTTCATCTCCGGGCTGAGGTTGCCGGTTCACCCGTTTGTTCGGGATGTGCTGAACTGGGCCTCCTTGGCCCCCATGCAGTATGGGCTGAACTCTTGGAAGCAGATTATCTGCTTTGTGTTGATGTGCGAGGAACAGAAGGTACCCCTGAGGCTGAATGTGTTCCGTGCGATGTTGATGATCAGCTCGGCGGCCGAGGGTGTTTACTACATCTCTCCCCGGAGTAAGGGGAAGGTCGTTCACAGTCACCCGGACTCCAACAAGGAATGAAAGAAAAAATATCTGGTGATCCGGAGTGAAGAGCCCTGGGACATTCCCACTCGATGGAATCACTCCAAACCGAACTATCAAGCGCCGAGGCCGAGGGATTTGTCGGCCGAGGAGTGGGGGTTTGTCGAGCGCCTCCGTTCGTCACCCAGTATCGATTGGACGAAGGTGACGGAGGTCAACTTGGCGAGCGTTGGACTGAGCCCGGCCGTCATGTGTATGTAGTTGTTTCTTTTCTTTCGGTCCCTTCGTACTTTCTTGCTCATTGCTCTTAATGGCTTTTTCTGTAGATATGGACGAAGCATCGATCAAGGCAAAGAGGCTCGCCATGAGGAAGGAGAATGCCGAGAAGAAGGGGGAGGCGGCGAAGAGGCTAAGGGGGTCGCCCCTAGTCATTTCTGAGGTCCAGCCCGAATCGGGGACCAAGAGGATCCGCTCGGAGACGAGCAAGGGGGCAGCTGCTTCGAAGGGCCAGAGCCTAGCGAGGGCCTCCGTTCTTGATAAGGGGAAAGGTCCCTTGGTCGAGGTTGAGGAAGAGGATCCGGTGGCGGAGTTGCTGCGACAGCGGTGGGCTCCGGACTGGTCTGTTCGGACGGGGGACCGTCTGACCGACGAGGCCCAGGCCGTCGAGGTGGTGGAGAAGTTGGCGACCCCTCGTGACCGCAAGGTGATGGAGGGTGAGCCCGTGGAAGTGACGTTCACGCGTCTGGCGCAGGCCCTCGTGCAGGTAATTCCGTCGACCCTATTCTCCTTGTCCATTTTTTCTGCGGAAGTCTTTTTCTTATCTGCGCTCGTTGGTCGCAGGCTTGCATGCGGGGGGCTAATATGAAGAACCACTATGAGGCGTCCCTGGCACAAGAGCGAGCTCGGGCGGAGAAGAGCGAGCGGGAGATGAAGGAACTGCAGATCGAGCTCGAGGGTTCGCACAAGAGGGAGCAGCAGATGAAGCTCGAGCTCGAGGCCAAGGATGCGGAGTGGGGGAAGAAGGTGGCCTCCTTGAAGAAAAAGTTCGCCAAGGAGAAGGAAGAAGTGACGATTACGGGCCAGATGATGGTGATCAAGGCCCAGGACACATGTTATGCGAAGGCCCTCAGCCATGTGAGGCACTTCTATCCGACCATCGACCTGTCCAATTTTGAGTACGACATGGAGATTGAGGGGACGTCGAAGACTCCTGGCGAAGAAGGGCCTGCTCTCGACCCGCCGGCCAATCCATCTGTGGATCCGTCAGTCGACGCTGAGGTGGGACGATAAGCTGTATTATTCTGTCTTTCTTTTCTCCTCCTCTTGACTGTATTTGCCTCCCACGGACTGGCCACCGCCCCCCTTTTTTTTTGTAAGGAGTACTTAAATTTATAGGGAAAAAAAGTTTTTTGACCGGCCAAGTGTTTTGAACTCGGATTTTTCTGAACCTTTTCGCGTGTGTGTATTGGGTTGGCTGGTCTTCCTGTAGGTTGTGGCTCCCCTTCCCGAGGTGGACCCCCGATGTTCCGATGTGGCGTGGCTCCGGAGCAAGGTTGAGGTCCTGGAGGCCGCGTTGGTCTGCCACCGAAAGGGGGCCCGTGACACTGACGCGGCTTTGAATTTTTATCGGTATAAGTCTAAGCCTTAAGCGAGGAGGCGAGCCGGCTGAGGAGGGCGACGCTGGATCGGGGACTCGGCGGTGCGAGCCTTGGGCAGGCGGTGTTGGGTGCCTCGGCGCCGAGGCCTACTTCTGAAGGGTTACTTCGGGATGTCTCTACGAAGAAAGAAATGGAGATATATCGTTTCAATACTATGTTGGGTGCCTCTGCGTCTTCCTCGCTGGGTCGGCAAGCGGAGGGTGTTCCCTCTGCGCTGCTGCTGTTGCAGCGTACGCGACCAGGTGACGCCCAGAGCTCCGTGGCTGGGGAGTCGACCATGGCTGAGTTCCAGGACCATCCTAACGAGCAGGGGGAATTTTTAGCCGTTCGTTCGAAGTAATCCCGCCCTCCAGCGGACCCGAGGGGCTCTAAGATGGCGACTTCCTTCAGTCTGAGATGAGTGGAGTGGTCCTGTAACGGTCTTCGTTTGTTTTCTTGGGACGAAAATAGAAGGGTACGAATAACGAATACTGTTCCTTCTTTGCTTCGGCTAGTAGTGTAGTGAACGATGGTGGTTTTTTAGGGAGAGTCCACCGATCCGCGAGGGATCGAAGTGGGGCCTTAGGGAGAGTCCTCAGCTTGGATCCGGTTGGAGCCTACCGAGGTGTGGGGGACGATACCGGAGTGAGGACTCAGGCGCCGATCTTATTATCTGGCGTTAGGATTTTAACAAAAAGAGACCTCTTTTGCATAAGATAATGAGGGCCGCTAAGATGGTCCTGTACATAAGAGTGTTTACACAAAAACGGGTCTATATTTAGCCAGGCTAGAGCTTATGTCTGTCCCTCGAGGAGTGTCATTAGGTACTTGGCTTCGACAGAGGTCTCCACCCGCTCGGCGTCAGTTTGGAAGCAGGGCCGTCCCTCTCAGGTTGGGACTCGACGGCGTCGAGGGAGAACACATCTCCCCCGACGGTGGTCATGTAGCACGATCGCGCTGCTTCTTGGCTACCTCGGACGGTGCCGACTCCTTGCGGGGTGGGAAATTTGAGTTTCAGATGGTAAGCCGAAGGCACCGCTTGGAGGGAGCATAGTCCGGGTCGGCCGAGTATGGCGTTGTAAGCCGCCTTGACGTTGACCACCATGAAGTCCATGGACTCGGTCCTCTTGACCGGAGCCGATCCTGCGGTAATGTCGAGGGTGACAATCCCTTCTATCATGACAGGGACGCCGGAGAACCCATGCAAGGTGTATCCGGCCGGCTTAAGTTTGCCTTTAGGTAGCTTGAGATTCTCGAAGGCTTCGAGGAAAAGAATGTTAACCGAGCTGCCGTTGTCGACGAGGATTTGGCGAACTTCACAATTAGCCATGTGGAGATTAATGACGAGGGCATTGCAGTGGGGCAGGCGAACGCCTTCGAGATCCTCTCCTGAGAAGGAGACCGGTATCGGTTGTAGCTTGGGCAAGGGACTGTCGTGGATAGCATTCACCTCCCGGATGAAGGCTTTTCGGGAAGTGTTTGAATTTACTCCCATCGGCCCTCCGTGGACACAGTGCAAGATGAAGGGCGTATCTGTGGCTCCCTCGGAGTCGGGATCCCGACCCCGGATGCGGTTAGGGGTAGGGTTCGGAGGTGAGGACCTCCGGTTCCTAGTATCTCGTCGATCCCGCGGGACTTCTTGGGTGAATTCTCGGAGGTACCCCCTGGAGATGAGTTCCTCAATTTCGTCTTTCAGGGCCCGGCACTGGTCGGTTTCGTGCCCGTGATCTCTGTGGAAGCGGCAGTAGAAGCGTTGATCTCGATTCTTGTTGTTATTAGATCGGGGGGGTAGTCGGACAATGCCTTTGTCTTCAATTTCTAAGAGGATGGCGGATACGTCATGCGTCAAGGGAGTGTACCTTTCGAAGCGGGGGACCGGCGGGACCTTCTTCACGGCCCCCGCGTCCCTCGGAGCTTTCTTTGGTGGTTCAACAGCTTCGACCTTCCGCTTTCCCTTCCCGATGGCCTCCCTGGTATCTTCGGGGTTAAGGTCCTCTTCTGCCCTAATGTATTTCTCGACCCGGTTGAGGAGATCGGGAAAGTCGATGGGGGGTCTCTTTGCCAGAGAGGCCTTCAGCTGTCCATGACGAACGTTGTGCCGAAAGGCCGCAGAGGCGACGCCTGGATCAAGAGAGGAGACCGACCTCGCCTCCGTGGTAAATCTCCGGACGAACACTCTGAGGGATTCTCCCTCTATCTGCTTGAGCCCAAGTAAAGAAGCGCTAGTCCTTTCCGCCTTCTGGCTGGTGACGAAGTGGGCGAGGAAATTGCCTTCTAGTTGGTCGAAGGAGTAAATGGAGCCGGGGGTGAGTTTCGAGTACCATTCACGAGCCGGACCCCGAAGCATGGCGGGGAAGGCTCGGCATAGCAGGGGATCCGAGGCGCTGTGAATCATCATGAGGGTTTTAAAACCTTCCATGTGATCAGCAGGATCTCCCTCGCCGTCGTAGGTCTCGAACTGAGGTGGTCGAAAATTCCTTGGTATTTCCGCTTGGAGGATGGGGGCGGAGAAGGGAGGTCGGATAGGTCTGTACCCCTGAGCCGCCCGTCGGTCGCCGTCTCCCATATGATCGAGGCGATCCTCCATTTCTTGGAGGCATCTTAGGAGTATGCCATCGTCTTCTGGCTGGTGTGTTGAAGGGCGCGATGCGCTGGTTTCGACATCCGACCCTGTTTGGGAGCGGAGGGTTTCCTCCCCGGGGGTCCGTCGGAGGGCCCCGAGAATTTCTCTCCGGAAGTCTTGGAACTCCTTGTGAGTGACGGGGGCTCCCTCGATCCGTTGGGGTTGGTCTGGAGGCTGCCTTCAGATGCGGCTGAGTGCCGATCTCCGTCCCTCGGGCGGCGGTCTTGGATGGTTCGGGGCCGGGTTGGAAGCGGCCCTTCGCCTGCTGCGGCTAATCTGTCGGTTGACGATTACTCCCCGTAGGTCGGGCTGGACTGTACGGGTGGCGCTTTGCCGGGATCCATGATGGGAATCTCCGTGCCTTGATGCGCGTGGCCCGGCATTGGTGTTTGGTGGGGGTGTGCCCCATCGGTTGACGGAGGAGGCGGCCCCCTTGCCCTTGGAGGCCATGAAAGTTCGGCTGTCGAGGTCGCTCGATGGTCGGGCTCGAGTCGGCTTCTGAAGCAGTGTTCCCACAGACGGTGCCAACCTGATGCGGTTTATTTCTGGGAGACGTGTGGATGCACCAGGTGTGAGTTCGGACTCAATTTGTATTTGAAAGAGAATGCTGCTCATCTGACGACCCTTGGCTGACCGGGCGGAACCTGTGGCGACCTCAGAGTGATTCGGAGATCTGGGCTCGGATCAGAGGATTGGGATCCGAGGTCTTGTGTACCTGCAGACGGTCCTGAAACACTGGGGTTTGTCCCGGTGGCGGACCCTCCGACGATCTAGTCAGTCTCTGTGAGAGAGTAGCAATAACTAGGTGAATTTAAGTGGAAAAAGATTGATTACCTGAAAAGGTGGGTGAGGGTCTAGTATTTATAGGGAATCCCAACCGGGTTTGGATCCGCTTGGGGGCCGGGTCTGGACCCGAAAGCCCATGGGCCTGACGTGGCAGAGGGCCCAGGGGGTTTAGGGCAGACGTGGCCATACCAGGAGCGGTATAGGGCTGACGTGGCAAAACCCTGGGTGGTATTTGGAGCTGACATGGCTGATCGTGGGTCTCTGTGCTTCTGGGAGAATCGGAGGGCCTAGGCTGTGCCAGGTCATCCCCTTGCTTCGCCAGAGAGGGGGGACGGCCAGTGGGGCTGTCACGGATCGGAGGTCGAGGACCGCTGAAGCCCGTCGGATACGAGGAGGCCAGTTCTGCGGGGGTGAACGTGAGGTTCGGCGCCGACCCTGCGGTGGTTCGAGGCCGAACTAGATTGCTATTTTTACCTTTCTTGAATGAGAGTTGTATTGGGCCCTGGTAGGGCCTCCAGGCCATTTTTACCCTACCACAACAACCGAAGGGGACTCTATACTCTGCGGCTGCACACTACTTTGGTGAGCACTCCGTGAGCACTCACGAACTAGAGACCCTATGAAAAATCCGAACCGCTCATACTGTTCTATATGCCTTAGATAGCCTAACAATAAAAAATCAAGTATATATATATATATATATATATATATATATATATATATATATATATATATATACTTTTATTTGCAACTAATTATTGTCATGCTATTCAAACTTGAACTACATAATTGTTGATTTACTGTTTATAAGACTTTTCATATGATTTATCGTTCTGAAGACGTGCGATAGGTACGTGCCCACGAGCAAATCTAGTATACTTATAAGTTATAACTTAAGTTAGGCTAAATTAGAAGGGGAAAAAAAACAAAACCTTAAACTATCTGCAGAAAACCGCCTTGAACTTTTTTATTGCGCTTAAAATCCTATGAAGTATGTTTTCAAAAAACCACTCTTGGGTTTTATAAAAATAAACATATCAAACTTTTCTGCTTGTATTAGATAACCACATTCAGTTTTGCAAGTTGGTTCAGAAAATATCATTTATCTTTTTCATTATTGTCAAAAAACCTCACTCAACTCTCATGTTCTATAAAAAACTTAGCACAAAGCTTACGTCGCCAAGAATGGGTTTTTTGAAAACATACTTCATGGGTTTTTCTGTCAAAAAAATTCAAGGCGGTTTTCTACAGAAAAGGTATAGCGCAAAAAAAAAGTTCAAGGCGGTTTTCTAGGTGGTTTTTTTGAAAACATACTTCATGGTTTTTTCGTGAAAAAAGTTCAAGGCAGTTTTCTACAGAAATGGTATAGCACAAAAAAAGTTCAAGGCGTTTTTCTACAAGAAAAAAAAAAGTATAGCTCAAGGTTTATAAAAAAATAAATTTAGCTCTTAAAGTTATTTTGTACTTTGGGAGTAGGAATTAATATGAATTCTTCCAATACTTAATGATGTATACTTAGCTGAACATTTGGCCGGCCCACTTTAATCATAGACTGGTACTAGCCAGACCCAGACCCGGACCCGGTTCCTCACTACCAGGATCTGGGTCCGGTCCCCTACGGATCCAAAAATTTGATCCGGACCCGGATCCGTGAGAACCCGGACGGGTCCGGGTTCTATTAAAATATTCCTACCCGTTCGGATAGGAGGGTAGTGTGCACGGCGAACAGAGGTGGCGAGTAGAGGATTTAGAAAAGAGGAAAGAAAAAAAAGCATGAGTTTTTAGTTTGGAAGAGGAAAATTTAGAATTGAGGGGGAAGGAGGGGAGGGCTGAGGATAGAATATTTATTTTTATGTTGATTTTTTGAATTTTTTAACGGGTCCGGGTCCGGGTCCGGGTTGGGTCTCTTTTGAGGGGACCAGGACCCGGACCCAGATAGGCCGGGTCGGTTCTGGTCCAATGTTGGGTCCGGGTCGGATCCGGATTTCGGATATTTATACCAATGCTAACTGGTATCACCAAATAGATGGTACCCGTCAATTATTCTCATTTCTAAACTTTTCAAATGCACTTGGATCTTATGCAAGGGTGTAAATAAATGCAAAAGATGAAAAATGATATACTTCTACTCATGTTATGAATGCAAGCGAAATTGTTGTGAAACATAGGTAATAAATTCTGGATTCTCACAAAATGGCAATAGTAGTCTAACGTAACTACTTACCAAGTGTAATAATAACGGAAGCTAATTATTTTGAAGTTGAGCCAACGTTCATTGATGACAACCAGAATTTGCACTGAAATCATATTGCATGTTTCTGTTTTGAAGAATTCTTATATGCAAATTTGACAACCCGAGTCGCGCCTTCCCGTCTCAAGTCTCAACTACTGCAACTACTGTAATGTATCCCCCTTTATATTTAACTAGTATTATACACGTGCTTTGCACGTGGGATTTTTTTTTTGAGAGGGAATGAAAAGGGAAAAAAATTACGTGATTTGTACGTGGGGAAATTTTTTTTTGGTGGGGGAGAATGAAAAGGGCAAAAAAAAAAATTTACCAACACGTGCGTTGCACGGGTTGGGTTAAGGACTAAAGCCTTCTCCCATTATAGTAGTAGAGATGTTACCAAGTAGTTTTCACGGCCGATGCAGGTCTTAATAAGTATAATTTTTTTAAACGTAAAAATTTAGACATAGTCTAGATTTGATTTAAAATCTCATTTATAATAGTTATGCACGTACATTATATGAGTTGGTAGATAGATAAATTATACTAAAGCTTTCTCCCATTATAGTTGTAGAGATTTACACCAATGAACTCTTTTTTCTGTGATTGCAGCTACATATAAGTTGCCTTTCCAATTCAATTAAATTACCTTGAAAATAATAGTCAAAAAACTACATACAAGTCATTACAGAAATTTTGTTAGAACAGGTAAGCAGAAGAGATGATTATCAAAAAAGTAGTAGGCGTCTGAGATTAACCAAAAGGAACAACAACTATGAAGGATTCTGTCAACCACCACTTCTAACTGGGCCCACCCAAAACACAAAACACCAACCTCAACCACTAGAAACTTGACACCTTAGCAACCCAAAGGAGTCTAATTCATGTGGGACCCGGATAGCCAAGACAAAGGAAGGAATAGTTAGAGAGAGGGCAGTTTAGACTCTGAACCCCAGAGCAACTAGTCACCCTTTATCCTACGTGGCAGAATCTGAACCCTCCGATCCCACACCGTAGGATTCTCTATCAGTTACACGTGCTCACTTTAGCTTTTGTTAGTTGCTCTGCTCTGCTTTCTCTCTATTTCTTTGCCTCTTTCAACCTTTGCTTCCATGCATGGGTTTCTCCTCCCTTGTTCCACATACCCAAATAAAAACAACACTCACAATAGTCACAAACAAAGCAAAGAAACCCCATTTCTCTTCTTTCTCTAAGCTCTCAAAAGGCCCAGATTTTGCTCACTTTTTGAGGTAGATACAGAGAAGCAGGGTGAGCGAGTGAGTGAGTGAGTGAGAAAGCCAATTGTCAAATGGGTTCTTCTCAGATTGATCTAAGACCCAAGAATTCCCAAGATCTGATCAGTCTCAACTGACCCTTTTGATCTCTCTTCTTGAATCTTGCTTTCTTTTCCAATCCCCTGTTTCTTTGTTTCTCCTCTTTGTTTGGTAATGGATCGAGATCGAAAACACTCCTGCAAGTTCTGCTTCAAAAGCTTCAGCAATGGCAAGGCTCTTGGAGGTCACATGAGGTCTCACGTGCCCACCAACTCATCGAAAGCCGATGCAGCGAAGAGAAAGATTACTGGGTTTGGATCTGTTGGCTATGGGCTGAGAGAGAACCCTAAGAAGACATGGAGGTTGTCTGATTCAACCACCATTTTCGATGAGAAGCTTTGCAGAGAGTGTGGGAGAGAGTTCCAATCATGGAAGGCTCTGTTTGGTCATATGAGGTCACATGCAGAGAAAGAAAGAGAAGAAGATGATGATGATGATGATGGTGGTGAGGGTTTGATTGGAGGAGCAATGGTGGTGAGTGTGCCTAGGAGGAAGAAAAGATCCTCGCGTCGTTCTGCTTTGAAATCCGTGTCGGTTTCGTCGTCGTCTTCAGTGACTGAGTATGAGAAGGAGCAAGAAGAGGCTGCCATTGTTCTGATGATGCTTTCTAGAGATGTAGGGAATTGGGGAATTGGATTTGGGTTCGAAATCGGATTCGGGTTCAGTCATGTTGCTGATTCATCTGATAAGAATTCTGTAGTTGATCATCAAGAATTTGTGGGAAAAGGATCTGAATTGGGTTCCGATACTGATTACGTCGATCCGAAAGAGAATTCAGATGATGAGTCATTCAAGAAGAGGAAGAAGAAGATGGTGGAAGTGTGTAATGTTTCTGAATTGGGTAAAGATCCTGAAATGGGGAGAAGTAGCAAGTATGAGTGTACTACTTGCAACAAGAGCTTCCTCACTTACCAAGCACTTGGCGGCCACCGAGCTGCGCATAAGAGAATGAAAGATTGCTTCCCTTCAAAAGGGGGTGATGGAAGTGATAGTAACTTTGTGGAGAATGAAGCTTCAGTTGATTACGTTTCAGGAATCAGAAGCTGTTACCAATGTCTGACTTGTGGGAAAGTGTTTGGTTCGGGGCAAGCATTGGGTGGACACAAGAGATCTCATTTTGTAATGGCCTCTTCTTCTTCTGTTGTAATGCCAGACTTGATTGATCTAAACCTTCCAGCTCGAATCGATGAGAGTTCAAGTAAAGGGAAGGAGAGTGATTCTACTGTTGCTGATATTGAGTTTGATTCATGGTGGGCTCGAAGCAGTGTTCAGCGTGATGCTATGTTCGGTATGATATCAAGTTGAGTATTGTATAGATTCTTCATTCTTCAAACACTTGATGGCATTCTCCTTCATCAGTTCATGAAGCAAGGTAATCGAAGCTATGATTACTGCCTGCTGCACTCTAAGAGTAATTCAAACTTATTCATACTTTTTTCTTCAGTTGGGATCTGGAACAAGAGCTTGGTGAGGCTAGAATTGATAGTAGTATAATTAGTTCTTTTCTTTTTGGGATGATTTGTGGAAGCTCAGTGATTAGTAGCATATTTTGATGTTACTTGATTCTGTATGGAATTTCAGTACTGGAATTGAATTCTTGAGAGCTACTCCATGAACTGTCGTTGTTTTTCACTGAAAGAAAACATGTTTTGCACTGAAATTAGTTGAAACTTCACTGCCAAAATGCAGTTTGAGTGTACTGTAGTATTATTCTGCTTAATCAAATCTGAGATTTCAACAACTAGTACTTGTTTACCGAGCAAATTAAGCTTAAGCTACTACTACTGTATTAGTAAGTTGTCCTTCTCTTTCTCTCTATATTTAACTTGTTGGAAATGTGAAGGCAGTAGACCTTTTGCTCTCTATAATAATAAGTTGAACTGACATTGTGCTTGGTGTGAGTTAAGAAGTCAGGCATTGGGTGAAGTTGAAGAAGAGCAAAATCTGAAGGGATGCCAATGCCAACCAACCAGACGTCCTTTGCCAACAAACAATGAATGAAAACTATGTGAGGTAGAGCTCTTTTTTAAAGTTAAGAGGATAGAAATGATTGGTTTGTATATGCATAAGCACTAAGCAGGCCTCTGTTTAATGGCAGTTCAATTTAATTTAAAAATTATTTAATACCGAGTTGCTGTGTTGATTGGCATGTGAGCTCAAGTTGGTTGTTTACTTGTCCACCAAAACACATGACACCCCGTCTCTCTAACCTATGTCTTTTTTTAGATTAATAGTGAGACTCTTCTCTTTTTAATGTCTAGATTAATTAATGCCTCTTTTCTTCCTTCTCTCCCCCTTTGAGCATATACTTTTTACTTTCCTCTTTCCTTTACTGCCCCCTCTACTCAATGATTTTGTAGGGTTATATGTAGATTAAGAAGTGACACACCAATATAGAGAATTTTTTTAAAACAACACTGTAATATTAAGTGTGTTGTGTCGAATTCCTGTGTTAGACACAAGTATTTAGCGCAAGTGTCCATATTTTATAATTTATAAACAGTTTTTGGAAAGAGTGTGAATAAATGATTTAGTGAATATCCGATACATTTTTTTGCAGCTGCTAAATTTGTGGTGTAGTGGCGAAGAGGTGGGCGGTACAGTGTACATGTAAGTAGGAGTGGCGCACATGTGTTTTGTGTGATACCAGGCAGCTGAGTTAATTAGTATTAGTATGAGGGCATGTTAGTTAGTTGGGCAATTCATTTGAACTAAAAGCATTAATGTTTGAGTAGCAAGTTGCAAAGTGA
The DNA here is from genome assembly GCA_017893485.1 of Hemerocallis citrina. NCBI lineage: Eukaryota > Viridiplantae > Streptophyta > Magnoliopsida > Asparagales > Asphodelaceae > Hemerocallis > Hemerocallis citrina. The sequence continues at coordinate 66,042,458 of CM030362.1, read as the reverse complement.
CAACTGTTGCTATCTGCTAACCTCATAAGGAAGAGTAGATACTCTAGTGTTGGTGCACTACATGACTTTTGTACTTAATATTTCTACTCTGTTTTTGACATTGATTTGTTGACAAAGAAGGAGGTTTGGTCCTAAATGTTCAGAGTGTAATTTTGTTTTGATTTCCATCCATTGTTGTTTTTATGGTGAGCGTTCAGTGGACCTACTAAGAATAGAAGAGTAAGCAATAGTCAGTCGATTTATAAGATGGCTATTAAAAAGTGTATGAATACTAAGATAAAAGGAGAGGATATATGCCTCAACATAATTACTTCAGAAATTGAGTAGATTATACAGATATGCATTGGGATGTTGTCACTCTTTTTTTTTTGTGGGCCGCAGTCACACACCCACACTTTACTCCGAATATATATTAATTAGAAAATTTTTGTATAAACATGATTCATATTGATCTCATGCTCACTAATAAATAGACTCAGATACTTGCAGGAAGTTAACTAATTATTTCATATTTTTCTTTAAAAAAAAAAGAAGAAGAGTTTTGAACAAAAGAAAGGGGGTAACAACCTATCGATGAAAACCAAATGTAAAAAGGTGAGATCATGCTGGTATTTTTTTAGATTGACTTTATTATAGGAAAAACTAATGAAAGTTTCTGATTCAAAATAGGAAAACAAAAATGAACATTCTACATTTGAATGGTAATTATTGTATGTAAATGAAAGTTGGAAAGTAGATGATGAATCCATAGTTTAATTGTTAGATTTTGTGAGAAATTAACAATTGGAAATTAGGGTTAATATCTCGATCTAAGTTGCTTGAGATATTCACCGTAGATATCAAGATTGGAATACCTAGACTGCTATCACAAGCCAGTATTTATTTCTAAATACTGATTTGGGTATCTCAACCCATTCAACCCGCATTCAGATATCCATACAATTAGTACGTGTAACACACGTGTTACCCATAGAATAATATTACACATAATATTATTCATATAGTGAGAATATACCTATATATCCTCCTATATTCTCAATATATAGACGTACTGGATTATCTCATCAGTTCAACATGAAGCTGACTGGCTGATAGTAGTCTTAAAATAGAACAAATGCATCACTCAATGTATAGTTCATAAGGACTAAATCAATTATAAATCCGAATATTTCAAAAAGACTAAACCAAAATAATTAAATAGTTCCCAAGCCATATCACAACAGAATAGTTTACAATGACTAAACCAACTTGAGTAATCGGTCAAAGTTTCAAAATCAACCAAAGCAAATAAACATCAAGAACAAAATATGAGTTTTAAGCTCATGAACACAAGAGTCTTAAACTCAACAGAAGTTTTACCAAGCAAGTGATAAATTTATTCTTGAGAGAAATAAACCAAAACTATATCATTGCAAACTGCTTTATGTTTACTCCTCCATTTTGAGCAAATTATTATTTTTGAAATCTATGTTGACAGATTCAACTTCTCCATCTTTGCTAGCTTATTGAAAACAAGAATATCAAGAGACACATCTCTAAGAATTTCAACGAATTTCACAAAGTATCTAGTTGCACAAAAGAACTCAGTACAATTCATGATTAGGTTGGCAAAAATATAACGCAAGCATTACAATCAAGTTTATTTAATTAAATAAAGAACAAGAATTATTGTAGTTTCTACACAAGAACTATACTATGTTTCATATTGGAATGATAGAACAGTCAAATCAATTATGGTTAATTCTGAATCATCAAAATTGGAATAAAACAAGAATCCATAAAAGAGATATATCATCAAAATTGGAATAATATAACGACATTATAAACATCGGAAACACACCGACAAGTTTTCATGTTTCGTATTGGAATAAAATGATTATTCTAAGTAAATTTGCTAGATATATAATACCATCAAAATTGGAATGACATTATATATTTGTGAAATTTTTGTAGAATCATCAAAATTATCTAAAACATGTCAACTGCCTAAAATTGATACTTAAGTTTGAACTTCTCTATGGCTCCAATTGGATTCTCAACTTCAAAACAATTAGGATGTTAAGGCTTTGACTCAAATAACTTTTAACTCCATTTTCCCCACAATTTTGATAATTGGATCACTTTCAAGTCTCTTAGCAAGAGTATTAGCCATATTTTATTTCAATTGCACTTTATTTATGATAAAGTTTAACTAGGCTTCTTTTAGCCTTAACATACTCCTCTTACTATTATAGAGTGAGTTATGAGCTATAGTGCATTATAGATTGATAGTCGCATAACAGAATTAAAGAGTTACTTAAACTTCTTAAGGGATAACTAGTAATAATTTCTTCAATCCACTCAGCCTTTTCCCCTGCAGAGGATAACACATAGAGGTCTAATTTCATGGATGATAGCACAGTGTCTGTTTGCCTTTTAATTTCCATAACATTTCTGTTTCTCCTAGTGTAAATACATATCCACTAGTTATCGACTTTCACTAAATTCTGAGCATCATAATGCATCAGTCAGCCATTCATTCGAAGAATGACTAGAATAGTATAAAGCAAACTCTTGAATACTGCTCAGGTATCACATTAACCTCTTAATGGCACTCAAATGTGTATGAGATTATTAGTTGATATGGCTAAAAACGGGGCTAAATTGGGACCGTCCAGATCGAGCACGAATCTTGAAGTCCGGGGGTAAAAAGGTAATTTCACATACAGATGGATCCAAAACGGGTATTGGGCCTCCTTCTCACAGAACCAACCACCCGCGAATAGATCCACATCAACTGGGCACGGGTCCCGACCCAATACAAGCCCGGTTCACCATGAGGAGAATCAGGCCACTGATTTGACTAAATCAAATCAATAAGCTTGATTAGCTCTTACCAGGGAATCAGGACCCAATTTCCTAAAACAGAATAGGAGGATTTCTCTCCTGGCTGTTAGGCAGGAAATCAGGATCCTAACCGTTCCAAAGGCGACTATAAATACAACCCCTCTACCACCAAGACCAGGTTAATCACTTTTTGACCACTTAAGCTCTTTCTTAATCTTTTCCTGATTACTGACAAGAGCGTCGGAGGGTGCGTCGCCGGAATCAACCCCGGTGTCTCGCACTTCCTTGCAGGTCGCGGCAGGAGCAAGAAGGCCGAGTCAACTGTTCAGGCTTTTTCCCGGACTCACAAATTCTATCTGTTTACCCCCACACCGAAATCAGCGGTAACAGATTGGCGCCGTCTGTGGGAAAACAAGCCGCACGAACAGCCTCAGTCCATTCTCCGCCGTCCTTGACCGCCATGCTGCCGAAGAAGAACAGATCCAGAGGGTCGAACCGTGCGGGCAACCTCACCGACCCGGCAAATGAAGCTCCGGTCAATCCTATCCCTCAGTCCGACCTCCCTCCGCTGACCCAGCAGGTCCCACCTCCTCCTCCCAAGCAGCAGCCCAACAATGGTCCGTCCGGTCATAACGGTCGGAAGGAGAAGCAGCCTCTCAATCCGGGCCATGTCTCGGTCCATAACGGGTCTTCGGACTCGATGGCTTCTCATCACCCCGACCTCCGCATCATACTTCTGAACCGCCAGAAGGACGACGACCTCCGCACTCATCTTGACGAGAGGCGGGCCCGAGAGGGAGCCTCCCGCCAGCGTCAAGGTGAGCGGTCCCCACGTCGCCGAGACGGCAGAAGGTCTCCGGACCACAGAGGCAGAGCGGCGTCCCCCGATCGCCGAAGGAGGAGGTCCCGCTCCCCCAGGGATCGGCGTCATCCGAGGGACCGGGATGTACCTATCAGTCGAGCCGAATTCCTCCAGTTTCAGGAGACCGTTCTGCAGGCCCTCAATCTTTGGCAGAACGTCCAGAATGCTCAGAGGGCTCCGACGCCCCCCAGGGATTCCAGTCCTCGGCGCCGAACCCGGAGCCCTTCCCCGGCTCCCAGCCGCCAGCAGCGGGAACAAAGCCCACGCCGGTCCCAGGATTACCGGCGCCGCAGTCCACGCTCCCCTTCCTATGAAGAGGAGTCCGGAGGGTCATACGACTACCAGCGGAGGGACGACGCCCTCATCCGCCGTATCCATGAGGTGGAAAGGCGCATCGGCCGCATGGACAGGGAGGAAGAGTCCCGAGCCGGAACCTTCCGTCCCAGCCGACCCCCCTTCTCACGGTCGATCATGGAGGCCCACATACCGAGGAGTTTCAAGCCGCCACAGTTTGAAACATACTCAGGGGAATCCGACCCGGTCGACCACGTCGAGAGCTTCAAGATCCTGATGCTGATCCATCAAGCTTCCGACGCGGTGCTCTGCAGGACCTTCCCTGCCACCCTCAGGGGGTCGGCTCGGGAATGGTATTCTAGGCTCGCCCCCTCATCCATCTTCTCATTCGAGCAGTTCGAGACGCTGTTCATTACTCACTTCGTGAGTAGCCGGCGAGCCGAGAAGACGAGTCTTTCCTTACTGAACCTGCGGCAGGAGAAGGAAGAAAAGTTGCGGGACTATGTGAAAAGGTTTACCGCAGAAGTCAGGTCAATTGCTTTCTTAGACCAGTCCGTGGCTACCGTGGCGTTCCAGTCGAACGTCCTTAACGCCAACCTCCGATCATCCCTGGCCAAGAAGCCCCCGCATGACTTCGCCGACCTCCTCCTGAGGTGCGAGAAGTACATCCGAGCAGAAGAGGCCGAAGCCCTTCCCAGCTTTGGGGGACCCTCTGCAGGGTCGAAAAGGAAGGCGACAGGGGAAGAAGGGTCCAAGAAAGCTCAGAAGGACATGGGCGGTCAGCGCCGCCCTCCCCCCAGGTTCGAGAAGTTCACTCCCCTCACCACTAATGTCTCCACTATCCTCATGGAGGTGGAGAAGGAAGGGGTCATCCCTCCAGCCCCGAGGATGCACACCCCGGCGAAGAGGAGGGACAAAGATAAGTGGTGTCGGTACCTCCGAGACCACGGGCACGATACGAATGACTGCCGGGCTTTGAGAGACGAGATCGAAGCCCTCATTCGAAGGGGACAGTTGGCCAAGTTCGTGAAGGCTAACGATCGGACAGACCGCCACTCCTCTCCGCCCCGGGGGGCTAACAAGCGCTCCGAGCGGCGCGAAGAGACGCCCGAGTTCGAGGAGGAACGGGTTCTGCACTTGATCCACGGAGGCCCCATGGGGGGCTCCTCTAATTCCTCCTGGAAGGCCTTCGTCCGAGAGGTCAACTCGGTCCATAGTGCCCCTCCCCTGAAAGGTCTCGGCGTCCCTGTGTCTTTCTCCGATGCCGACCTCGAAGGAGTCCGAACCCCCCATTGCGATGCCCTCGTCATCGACCTCCGCATGGCCAACTTTAAGGTGCAGAGGATTTTGGTGGACAACGGGAGTTTGGTCAACATCCTTTTCCTCTCGGCCTTCCGAGGCCTACAGCTGTCCCGAGACCGTCTCAAGCCGGCCGGTTACACTCTCCACGGGTTCACGGGGGTCCCGGTAACCGTCGAAGGGGTGATAACCCTGGACGTTACTGCGGGAAGCGCCCCTACTACCCGGACCGAGCCGATGGACTTCATGGTCGTCGACGTCCCAGCAGCATATAATGTCATCCTAGGCCGCCCCGGCCTAGCCGCCCTGGAGGCTGTCCCCTCGGCACACCATTTGAAAATGAAGTTCCCCACTCGCTCGGGAGTGGGGGAGGTCAGGGGAAGCCAAGAAACAGCTCGGAAGTGCTACATGACTTCCACTGGGGGACCAGTGCTCTTGCTCGAGACACTAGAGATCCCCGAACCGAAGGTCCGCCCAACGTCCGAGCCGGCAGACGAGTTGGAAGAAGTACTCTTCTCGGACGAGGATCCGAGCCGAAAATTCCTCGTCAGCAAGTCCTTGCCGACCGTGCTGTTCTCCGACTTGGTGAGGTGCATCCGGGATAACCGCGACCTATTTGCTTGGTCGGCCGCGGATATGCCCGGCATCTCCGAGGACTTGCTCGTCCACCGCCTAAGCGTCGAACCGGGGTGCAAACCGGTTCAGCAGAAGAGGCGAAAGTTCGCTCCCGAGCGACAGCAGGCCATCAAAGAGGAAGTTGATAAGCTTCTAAGGGCCAAGTTCATACAGGAGGTAAATTATCCCGAGTGGCTGTCGAACGTTGTAATGGTCAAGAAGTCCAATGGCTCGTGGAGGATATGCATCGACTTCACCGACCTCAACAAGGCGTGTCCGAAGGATCCCTTCCCGCTCCCGAACATCGACACCCTTATCGACGCCACCTCGGGCCATGAGCTCCTCAGCTTCATGGATGCCTTCTCGGGGTACAATCAAATCCAAATGTTCCCTCCGGACATCCCGAAGACCTCCTTCGTCACCGACCAAGGCCTCTACTGCTACCGAGTAATGCCGTTCGGCCTGAAAAACGCGGGCGCCACCTACCAACGCCTCGTCAACAAGGTCTTCCAGAACCAGATCGGCCGAAACATGGAGGTGTACGTTGATGACATGCTTGTCAAGAGCATCCACGGCACCGACCATGTTGCCGACCTCCAGGAGGCCTTCGGCGTGTTGAGGAAGCACAACATGCGGCTGAACCCGAACAAGTGTGCGTTCGGGGTCTCCTCGGGAAAATTCCTCGGTTTCATGGTGAGTCAACGAGGAATCGAAGCTAACCCCGAGAAGATTAAGGCCATATTAGACATGGCCCCGCCTCGGAACGTCAAGGAGGTACAAAAGCTCACCGGCCGGCTCGCTGCTATCGGCCGGTTCCTTTCCAAGTCGGGGGAAAAGTGCCTTCCCTTCTTCAAAGCCCTCAGGGGAGCCAAAGGTTTTGAATGGGGCCAGTCGCAACAGGAATCATTCGACCAGCTGAAGGCTTATTTGGTGAACCCCCCGCTGCTTAGCAAACCGGTCCCGGGCGAGACCCTCTTCGTCTACTTGGCAGCCTCCGAGCAGACCCTAAGTGCCGTCTTGGTGAGGGAGGAGGACCGGACCCAAAGGCCTATCTACTACGTGAGCAAGGTGCTCCGGGACGCCGAGCTCCGCTATCTGAGGATAGAGAAGATAGCCTACGCCCTGATCATGGCTGCGAGAAAGCTTCGGCCGTACTTTCAATCCCATTCGGTCGTCGTCCTCACCGATCAACCTCTCAAGCAGGTCCTCCACAAGCCGGAGACCTCGGGCCGGCTGATGAAGTGGTCCATAGAGCTAAGTCAGCATGACATCTCCTATCAGCCTCGGACGGCAATTAAGGCACAGGCTCTCGCCGACTTCATTGTAGAATCCACTATCCCTGAGGTCGGCCACGTCCCGAATGGGCCCCCCATTTGGACAGTCTTCGTGGACGGGTCCTCTTGCAGTGAAGGGAGCGGCGCCGGCATTATCCTGAACGGCCCTGACAGCTTCGTCCTGCAGTATGCGATCCGCATGAACTTCAAGGCCTCGAACAACGAGGCGGAGTACGAGGCTCTCATAGCTGGTCTCGGACTCGCACGAAGTGCTGGGGCGCAGCGCCTTCGGATTCACAGTGATTCCCAGCTAGTCGTGAACCAGGTCTTGGGCGAATATGAGGCCAGGGACGAGCGAATGGCGAAGTACCTCGCCAAGGTCCGGGACCTCATGGGCCGGTTCGAAGAAGCCATCATCCAACGGGTCCCCCGGGAGGAGAACTCACAAGCCGATGCTCTCTCCAAATTGGCCTCGTCTTCTCTGCAAGGCCTCGAACAGACCGTACTGATTGAAGTCCTCTCTAAGCCAAGCATCGAAGACGAGCCACCTAGCTCGGTGGAGTCATTGCCGGTCATGCTGCAGGACAATTGGATGAAGTCAATGGTAGAATTCCTAAGGGACGGAGTTCTGCTCTCGGATCCCAAGGAAGCACGCCGAGTCAGAACTCGGGCCGAGCGCTATGTCTTGATCGAGGGCATCCTGTACAAGCGCTCCTTCTCTCAAATAGATGGCCGACCATATCTGAGGTGCCTCTCTCCGGATCAAGCCGAATATGCCCTACAGGAGCTTCATGAAGGCATCAGAGGGGCACACTCCGGATCTAGGTCTTTGGCCCGGAAAGCTTTGAACTATGGGTACTTCTGGCCGACCCTTCTCCAAGACGCCGAGCGACATGTTCGGCAATGCAGCACTTGCCAGAGACCCTCCAGCATCCGACGCCTCCCTCAGGCCAATCTCGCCTCCCTGTCGAGCCTTATCCCCTTTGCAATGTGGGGAATGGACTTACTGGGGCCTTTCCCTCCGGCTCCGGGACAGTTCAAGTTCTTGGTCGTAGCCATCGACTACTTCTCAAAGTGGGTCGAGGCCGAGCCCCTCGCCACTATAACCGAGAACAAAGTGGTGCAGTTCTTCTGGAAAAATATCATCTGCAGGTTCGGAGTCCCCCGCGTCCTCGTGACGGACAATGGTACTCAGTTCACTGGTGCGGCGTTCCGAGCTCTGTGCGATGACCTCGTCATCCAACAGCGCTTCTCGTCCGTCTCCCACCCTCAGTCGAACAGACAAGCTGAGAATGCTAATCGGCAGATCCTGGCAGGCATCAAGAAAAGGTTGGACAAATGCTCCAAAGGTTTGTGGGTCGACCAACTCCCCAATGTCTTGTGGAATTACCGCACAAGCAAGCGGACCCCCACCGGGGAGTCCCCTTTCAATCTTACATACGGGGCCGAGGCCATGATTCCCCTCGAGGTCGGGATACCCTCTCCTCGCCTCGTTGCCTACAGCGAGGAGCAGAACGCCCGAGACCTCAGAGCAAGTTTAGATTTGGTGGACGAGCTGAGGGAGAGAGCATCAATTCGGCAGCAGAATTACAGAAGAAGAATCGAGTTGGCCTACAACAAGAAGGTCCGACCCGCCAACCTTAAGTAAGGAGATTTAGTACTGAGAAAGCTAGCCATATCCTTCCCCGGTCAGAAGAGCAAGCTAGCTCCGAACTGGGAAGGTCCGTACCGGATCACAAAAGTTGTTCGGCCTGGGGCATACCGTCTCGAAGACATGGAAGGCAGAGAGCTTCCGAGGACCTGGAATGCCGACCACCTCCTGAAATACCTAGAGAGCGTCCCGACGCCACTCTAAGTAACAAGGAGTATCGGGCCACTCCAATCCTCCGACTTGTAACCCATTTTTTCATAAATTGTACTATGTAAAACGGTTCGCCGTCGAAGTCAATAAAGAAAGCCCTGTTATGTTTGTGAATCTGCATGTTTTTCTCCCCCCTTATCACCTGTCTTTTTTATACATTGCTTCAACCAATGGTTCGGAGTCCACGTTCGGCTCGGCCTCGTTCCCTCGGTTTGTCTCCGGACGGACCAGAGGCGAACCGCCGTTCAGAACTGCTCCTACAGCCGTTGAACTATACCGATGGTTCGGAGTCCAACACTCGGCTCGACTTTACCTCCTCGGCTCGTCTCCGGACGAACCAGGGGTAGATCGCCGTTCGGAATTGCTCCCACAGCCGTTGAACTATACCGATGGTTCGGAGTCCAACACTCGGCTCGACTTTACCTCCTCGGCTCGTCTCCGGACGAACCAGGGGTAGATCGCCGTTCGGAATTGCTCCCACAGCCGTTGAACTATACCGATGGTTCGGAGTCCAACACTCGGCTCGACTTTACCTCCTCGGCTCGTCTCCGGACGAACCAGGGGTAGATCGCCGTTCGGAATTGCTCCCACAGCCGTTGAACTATACCGATGGTTCGGAGTCCAACACTCGGCTCGACTTTACCTCCTCGGCTCGTCTCCGGATGAACCAGGGGTAGATCGCCGTTCGGAATTGCTTCCACAGCCGTTGAACTATACCGATGGTTCGGAGTCCAACACTCGGCTCGACTTTACCTCCTCGGCTCGTCTCCGGACGAACCAGGGGTAGATCGCCGTTCGGAATTGCTCCCACAGCCGTTGAACTATACCGATGGTTCGGAGTCCAACACTCGGCTCGACTTTACCTCCTCGGCTCGTCTCCGGACGAACCAGGGGTAGATCGCCGTTCGGAATTGCTCCCACAGCCGTTGAACTATACTGATGGTTCGGAGTCCAACACTCGGCTCGACTTTACATCCTCGGCTCGTCTCCGGACGAACCAGGGGTAGATCGCCGTTCGGAACTGCTCCCACAGCCGTTGAACTATACCCAAGGTCCGGAACATATAATCCGAACTCTCTTAACTATTAGCCGAAGCGCGAAGACACACGCATTCGGTCGGCTCCCGAGCAAGTGCCTTCCCGAGCGTGTAAACGGGAAAACACACTTTCCCCTCAACTTTCGTGCGTGATCTCGATCAGACGGCTCAGATCTTGCCACCTGCACTAAACGACAAGATAACATTTTCTTGGAGACCGAGCCACCTCGAGATTCGCGCCAACATTCAACGGCTCAGATCTCGCCACCAGCTCTAAACGACAAAATAGCACTTTCTAGAGCGCAGAGCTGCCTAGGAATTTGTGCCGTACCGCGACAGAAGCTGCTAAACAACAAAGTGCCATACTCATGAGGACCCGTTCGGTTAAACAAACACGCTCGGTTCAAGGGTCTCGGCGCGACCAACATGGTTACAAGCGAAAACAAATATGCGAAGCAACGAAAGGAAATTTTATTAATTGTCGGCGCATAATACAAAACATTCCATTACAAAGTGTTGGCAGACAAAATACACAATGCCCGACCCACTACACTTGTCTCTCATATAGAAACATCCTCATTGGACTGTTCGTCCTCCTCGGCTGGCGACTCCTCTGCCTCCCCCCGGAGCTTCGCCATCACAACCTGCGAGTGCCGCATCTCCGAGAGCAAGTCATCCCGCTCGGCAATAATCTTCGACTGGTTGTGCCGAATGCATTTGACCCGAAGAGCGTTGCTGAATGCGGTTTCCGAGTCTTCATCCTCTCCTGCGGGGCTCAGCTCGACAATCCTATTCTCCAAGCGTTGGATCTCGGCTTCCCGGAGACTGAGGACAGACGAAAGGTGGACCCACTCACTCTCGGCTCGGCGTAACTTCAGATCAGCGCTCCTAGGGCTCAGAATCACCATCCCAGAGGTGGCCTCGGATTCGGAGTCGTCGTTCGAACGATCGGAGTCCGAGTCAGGGATCGTCACCACGAGCTGAAAGAAAGGAAAAACGAAGAACACAACTTCAATACACAACTTCAACTTCAATACACTTCAATACACAGATTCGCATTCAAACATAATAGTGTTACAGACCGCCGGACCGACCCCACAATTAGGTTTTTACAACAACCAACAGAAATGGAAAACAACATGATCAGGGCCTCTTCGGAAAGGGAATGCTTCGGTTTAGGGAAACGCGAGGACGACGAGGCCTCCCCTCCGAGCTCGACCCTAAACCAACGAAGCGTGATCCCCCTTCACTGCTGGTCCTAACAGCAGCGCCGACCGAGGCACCGCTCGACGAGACAGCCGCGCTACTCTGAGCATCGGCCGGACTCCGCCTGGTCATAGGCGACAGCGTCGCAAGTTCGTAAAACGTGATCCCCCTCTCGCTTTCCTCGCGAGTGCACGACGTGCTGCGGACATTAGCTCTCTCTGGCGCTGGCTTGAGCGACGCGATCTCCTCCTCCAGTTCGATAATTCTATCCCTCAAGACGTCGTCCTTCGCCAATTTCTTCGGCCGAGGGGCCCTCAATGGGTCCGAGGCATTGGCGCTATCAGTCGCAAGCCGTCGGTAATGGGTGACCTCGATCCCCCTATCTATGGTGATCCTTCTGAGCCTGTCGACTTTGCCCGATAGCCTCTTGCGCTCGGTTGACTCTTTCTCCAGTTCGGAAGCCAGCTTCTTCCCCTCCGCCGAACGTTCTTTTTCCGCTAGCTCCAAGTATTGGACCTCGGCCAAAAGGTCGTCATTTTTCTGCTCGGCGGCAGTAAGCTCTCTACGGAGATTCTCGACTTCGCCTTCGGGATGGGGAGCTGAAGAGCGCCTCCGATACTGGTACAGCTCGCGACCATACCTCCGCAGAGCTGCCTTCGTGTCCTCCAGCTTGCCGAGCAGGAGATATCGATTATACCGGCTCTGAAAGAGCTCGTCCTTCGTTTTTGCCAGCTCCTTCCGAAGGTATTCAGCCTCCGTGATCGGACCAAATCTCACCTGAAATGCAGAGATAAATCCGAGGCCCAACACTTGGGGAAATTTACGCCAAAACAAACACTAAGTCCGAGACTCAACACTTGGGCAAATTTTGGCCAAACAAAACGTTTTTTCATTCAAAATTCAAAGAGTTCTACAACAGCGGTGGCCAGTCCGCAGTTAGGCTTACAAAAAAAAAAAAAAAAAAGAAAACAACCGAGTCAGGGGTCGACCTTTTTGTCGTTCGGGTCCGTCGACCCCTCGGCCTTGTCCTCGCCCTCGCCTCCGCCTCCTCCTTCACTCCAGCTCTCCTCCTCGGAGTCATCCTCCTTCTCCTCCTCGGCCGCGGCCTTCCACGGGTCCTCGACGGGTTCCGTCTCCCCCTCGGAGCCGATCAACCCCTCGGGGGACAACCTCCTGCCCTTCCACGAGGTCATAGAAGTTGTAGGAGGACGTATCGAAGCCCGGGTTCTTGGCGACCACATGTTGCAAGGCTCGACCGTAGGCATCCACCATATTCTGGAGCATGTGCATCGCGGCCTCCTCCTGCACGGCCTTCTTCACCCTCTTCACCTTCCTGAGCAGTTTGGCCTTGATCTTCTCGGCCCCCTTCCGAGCGTCCTCCGCCTCCGACCGTGCCTTAGCCAGCTCCTCCCTCAGCTCGACGGCCTCCTTCACCGACGCCTCGAGCTTGGCCGCCGTATCCTTCAGCTCGGCCACCTCCTTCTCCGAGGACTCAAGCTTGGCCGCCGTGTCCTTTGACAGCTGAACGGCGTCGGCCAGCTGCTTCTCCAGCCCCTCCACTTCGGTGGCCCTCTTCGTCGAAAGAAGCAGCTCGGAATCAAGCCGCTTCGCGACCTTGACGCGCTCCGCCCTCTCCTTCTCCTTCTCCTGATCCTTCTTCGCCAACTCCTCGACCAAGAAATTGAAGTGGCAGAGGGTCTGGAAGAGAACAACACGTTAAAATCCGAGTCCAAGAACTTAGAAAAATTCTAAGGAAGAGATTTGGATAAAGAATAGCTCAGCATACTTACCGACATGGTGTTCCGGGCAATCTGCATCACGGCGTCCCCTGCCATCCCGGCCTTCAGGGTCGCTCGATCCTTCGGGGTCGGCAGGTGCCTCACCGCCTCCATGCAGATGTTTCCGTCGCCCAAAAAGCCGTCGACGTTCATCACCTGCCAATCGGGGACGAAGATCTGCTTATGACGCTCGGTCAAGATCTTCTCCGCGTCGGAGGTAAGGGGCGGAACTGGGAGGAACAGCGCATCCGTCACCCCGAACTCGCTGCTCGACGGACCGGGAGCGTCCGCCTCCGAGGTAGGCGCAGGTGCATCCGAGGCGAGGGGATCGGGGACCACGACCCCCCCTGCTCGGGGATTACGACCTTCGTTGGAGAGACAAGGACCTCGATCTCCCCCTCCTTGAGGACCGTGACCTTCGGTTGGTCGGCAGCCTTCACAACCGAGGCCTTCTTCGAAGCTCGGCTGTCCTGAGGCGCTGCCGACGGCCTCTTCTTCTTCTCCTGCTCTGCCCGGCCCTTCGCCACCAGAGCCTTGTAATCAAGCTTCATTGTCTCTGCAAAAGCCGAATGAAAAAACTTAGAAAATTTTTCATGAACTTCAAACAAGGAGTATAAATACCAGATGCATACGAGGGTCGATCGGACTGAGACCCCCACGGAACAGATGCTCCTCCGTAATATCTTTCCAGCTTAGTGCTGGCAGGGCGAGGAGCTTCCTCTGGACCTCAGCCTCCTCGGCATTCAGCGGGACGTCCTTCTTTGTACGCTTGGGCAGGCCATCCTTCGCCCAAACCGTCGGTATCACCCAGGGCGTCAGAGCTCGGACAAGGAAGTACTTATCCTTCCAATGTTTGATCGAGTCTGGGTTCTCGATCAACTTAACTCCCGTCCGAGGAGAAAGGAAAAACCTCTGCTCGTCCCGCCTCGGCTGGAAAGGTCGGAAGAGACTCCGAAAGAGGTACATAGTCGGCTTGGCGCCGATCTCTTGGCATCGGAGGAGGAACGCCACGACGTGCCTCCATGTGTTCGGCATCAGTTGGGCAGGACTCAGACCGTACCAGACCAAGACTTCGACCACGAACGGGTGGAGGGGAAAGCGGAGCCCGGCGATGAGGGAGTCGACCGGAAAGACACATACGTCCGGCGAGGACTTTGTGTTGGCTCGGAACCCCGGTCCAGGAAGGAGCAGCACATACTCAAGCGGGATCCGGAAACCCTCTCGGATCATGCGAAGATCGGTCTCGGTAAGAGTCGAGATCCTATGGTCGACCTCGGACAGCTCCCTAGGCTCGTTCTCCTCCACTAGCTTAGCCGTACCTTGAGTGACCCTCTCCAAGGTATCCTCGGCGTAATCCCGGACGCCTCCCACACTCGATACGGCGATGGGCTGCCGACCAAACGCCCCCGCTCTCTTCGGCGTTTCCACTATCGTGATCACGGCTTTACCCTTTCGGGACTCCGCCGCGACTTCCTCGGGCACTTCGGCCACTTCACCCTCTTTATCCTGACGAACAACATCTTGCTCGCTCGGCTCCATTACTCCCTTCCCTTTATCCCCACGGCCAACGGCTTGCTCCGAGGCGGGGGTCTCAGCCGAAATCTTAACCATTTTTTCCTAAAAAGAGAAGGGAAAGAGACTGACCTTGAAGTGACAGGTGCGGTCGGAAAGTTCGCCGGAACTAGAAACGCTACCGCGACAGCTAGCAACACCACCAGAGAGCTAAAAACTTCGAAGCGGAGTAAAAACTGAAGAGAGAGAGTGAAAGTGAAAAGTGAGACTTGGTCTTAGGGGGGGTGAAGATTTATAGTAAAATTGGGACGTCCCTTGGACTTCCAATGAAAGTTTGCGACTTTTGGGCTGCTCTCGAAACGTCGTGAAGGCCCATCACCACTACCTCTCTCACCAACTCAACTGGCTCGGCCCCAGGGGATCCAAATCTGAGCTACAAGCGATCCGAACACGCCGGCAGTAGGGTCCGATCGGAATCCGAGCAAGTGCCTTCCCGAGCTAGTAAACGGGGAAAACTCACTTTCCCCTCAACTTTCGCGCCCGATCTCGATCAGACGACTCAGATCTCACCAAGAGCACTAAACGACAAGATAGTGTTTTCTTGGGAGCTGCGCCCGTCTTGAGATGCGCGCCACCATCCAACAGCTCAAGGTGCGCCACGTCGCTCGGACGACTGAACCCTCTGACGCCTCACCTATGCCTAGAAGAACCTGAAAAAAAATTTGATTCAGTTTTGAGGCGCCGCCCTCGGCGAGCGCCCCCCAGGTCCCGTGCCTCAGTCGGTCTTCCGCCGACCCATGGGCCCCGGTCGGGAACAGATCGGCACTCCCCCCATCTCTAACTCCCCCGGGCTGACATCCATCAGAAGCCATCAGCCCGGAAGGAAGACAGAGATGAGAGGGGACCCATCAACACTCAGAGATCAGGAGAAACACACCGTTCCGAGCTAGTTGTTTACAACTGGAAGGCGCGGCTTGTCAGAGGACTCTGACCGCAGCGCCTTCACAGTTGCAAACAACGGGCTCGGACGGTCCAGAAGCCCGAGCTGCAACTCATAATGGAGAAGCGCACCATTCCGAGCTAGTTGGTTGCAACTGGAAGGCTCGGCTTGCCGGAGGACTCTGGCAACGGTGCCTTCACAGTTGCAACAAACGGACTCGGACGGTCCGGAAATCGGCCTCGGACATGGATCATCACCTCTTCCACCAAGACCTCCGCCCACCTAGGCACCCGCTTCGGAGTGACCAAAGAAGGCCGAAGATCTTGGTGGGAGAACGACCACCCGTCCTTCCGAAGAGACCCACACACCCCGGTCCGGACTATGGTCGTCGCCACTACTGCCTTATCCCCTCCCGCTCCTGACATCCCCTTCGGAGCAGTGAGGAACGGGAGAAGAATAAGACAACAGGGCGACCACCCGTCCTTCTGAAGTAACTCATCCCTCGGATCCGGACCACGGTCGTCGCCACTACTACCTCGTCCCCCCTCGCTCCTAACATCCGCTTTGGGGCCGTCAGGAACAAAGGGAAAACCAGGCAGAAGAGCGACCACCTCTCCGAACCTCAAGAGAGAAGCTACCCAAGGCAGATGCCTCCGAGGTCTGGAACTCAATTTGGTTGTGACTAAAATGACAAAGGGAGTGGAGTACTTATAGCCTGCCTCCAAGAACCAGCCATTATGACCCTCGGAAGTTGAAACGCCACGCATTAATTAAAGGAATTATCCTTAATGACATCGGGAAGGCGGAACGCCACACAAGTCCCGAAGCACCATCAATACCATTGGGAACAGAGCCATCTCGGATTGCCAAAAACCACAGGCCCTCGGTCGGCTGCCGAGCAAGTGCCTTTCTGAGCGTGTAAACGTGGAAAACTCACTTTTCCCTCAACTTTCGCACCCGATCTCGATCAGACGGCCCAGATCTCGCCGAGAGCACTAAAAGACAAGATAGTGTTTTCTTGGGAGCTGTGCCTGTCTCGAGATGCGCGCCGTCACCCGACGGCTCAGATAGCGCCACGTCACTCGGACGACCGAAGCCACGTCCCCTCGGTCGGCTTCCGAGCAAGTGCCTTCCCGAGCTGGTAAATGGGGAAAAAAGACACCGAGCTACCTAAACCGTTGGATCTCCCAGAAACTCGCAATCCCAATGATGAACGACCCAGATTACGCCGCGTGTACTAAAAGACAAGATAGCGTTTTCTTGGGAACCGCGCCTGTCTCGAGATGCGCACCAGCATCCGACAGCTCAGATAGCGCCACGTCACTCGGCCTGCCGAACCCCCTACCTCCGGTCGGCAGCCGAGCAAGCGCCTTCCCGAGCTCGTAAACGGAGAAAAACGCTGCCGAGCGGTAACAGCCACCAGATCTTTCCGAAATTCGTGCTCGTCCATGTTCAACGGTTCAGATCGATCCACGCCATTAATCGGTATTTAAATCATTTTTTATTTATTTAAATCGTTTTATTTATTTAAAAATTGCGAAAAATTGCTAAAAATTCGGGAAAATTAACCAAAAATTCTGGAGAATAATTGAAAATTTGGGGGCACATTTTCGAACCCCTGAACGAACAATTGTTGGCTAGAATGTACGGTCAAGGCCCCCGAACGATTAGTGAACACATCGCAAAATTAAATAAATAGTCCGAAAAAATAGATGAAAACCCTTGAATACCCGATGTGACCAGAGAACAGCCAGCGACGTCAAAAGCTACCTCACTACCCCCTTTTTTCTAGATTCAAAATCCCACATTTGGACTCCGATACAACTCCACCAGCCACTAAAACAGCTAAACTACTCCTCAAAGTCTGATCACACTCAGTCTTTAGGAGTGGGGGGCTCGTGATATGGCTAAAAACGGGGCTAAATCGGGACCGTCCAGATCGAGCACGAATCTTGAAGCCCGGGGATAAAAAGGTAATTTCACATACAGATGGATCCAAAACGGGTATTGGGCCTCCTTCTCACAGAAACAACCACCCGCGAATAGATCCACATCAACTGGGCACGGGTCCCGACCCAATACAAGCCCGGTTCACCATGAGGAGAATCAGGCCACTGATTTGACTAAATCAAATCAATAAGCTTGATTAGCTTTCACCAGGGAATCAGGACCCAATTTCCTAAAACAGAATAGGAGGATTTCTCTCCTGGCTGTTAGGCAGGAAATCAGGATCCTAACCGTTCTAAAGGCGACTATAAATACAACCCCTCTACCACCAAGACCAGGTTAATCACTTTTTGACCACTTAAGCTCTTTCTTAATCTTTTCCTGATTACTGACAAGAGCGTCGGAGGGTGCGTCGCCGGAATCAACCCCGGTGTCTCGCACTTCCTTGCAGGTCGCGGCAGGAGCAAGAAGGCCGAGTCAACTGTTCAGGCTTTTTCCCGGACTCACAAATTCTATCTGTTTACCCCCACACCGAAATCAGCGGTAACATTAGTGAATCTGATGATCATACCTACCTCAAAGGCTATGTCTATTCTAGTGTAGATCTTTGTAGACATAAGACTGTCAATTTCTTTAGAATGATCTACCTGTCTCATAGTTGCATCATCATTAGGTGTCAACCTCTTATCATAATTATAAGGTATTTCAAAATACACTTTCAATCAATATATTTCCACTTTTGAAACACATTTTGATTTGATGAGTTTGACTAAGGGTTATCCCTTGCCAACCGAAACTCATCCTTATACCTATGGTGTCACAATACCTAGGTGTTTCATGCTGAATTCTTTGGATAGCATAATTTTAACTTCATTTGTAATAGAGAGGTCACTTTCAAGAACTTGCATGTCAACATAACAAGTAAATAATAGCCACTATATTTGACACATCACAAAGTTGAAGACACTTATCTGAATTACTTGATTCATATACTAGCTTTCAGAAATTTGTCAAATTATTTATTCGTCGGCTATACATATTTTAAGAACATACAATGATTTTACAAAATTGTAAATCTTGTTCACTAAACATATTAGTTCAAAGCTTTCAGTACAAAACATCAAGTACAAAACTTTTAGTACAAAATTGTTTAAATATTCGTTATGAATAACAAAATTTTCAATAAATATAAGGGTAAGAAGAATACTTATTGTAGCAATATGACAGATATGTGAGTAGACATTAAATAAATCTACCCCATTTTTCTCAGTCAATCTGTTAGCTACTAAAATGCATTAAAATTGCTACTAAACAATCAAAATTAAGTTTCTCCTATAAAACCCCACTTACTTACTATAGTTTTAGCCTATTTCGGCATATCAACTAATTTAAAGTATTATTGTATGACACAAAATCATCTCATTATCTACTAAAAACTCTTCTTAGCTATTTTGTCATTCAGGTTTTTAAGTGTCAGTACGGCTGGTTCTTGATTCCAACTGTGAATCACTGATCGTGTCAGTAGGACTAGATAATTTCATGCACTTATCTTTGATGAACACATTCTCAAAGAACTTTGTTTGTCTAGATTCTACTAATACAAATAAGATAGATAAAAAATCTTTCCATAGAACCATATTCTGTACTTTCTGAGTACACACAAATATTTATTGTAGGTCCTACTTTAGGCCTTCTAGGGTCATGTACTCTAACAAATGTATTACAACGCATATTTTTTCTTTAACAAAGTTATTTGTGTTTTTATGCCATGATCTACAAGGTGTATTCAATTTAGAGTGTAGTAACCCATTAGAGATATGATTAACAATACAACATCACTCATAATTACACAAGAAAAACAACAGTCAATAATATAGAATTCAACATTTTACTAAGTGTTTGATTCTAACTTTTATCAATATCGTTTAACTGTTGTAAGTAGAGTGCAGTAGAGATTATGCCAAATGCAAACTCCTCTTAAATTGTTAAAACATATTCACCACCTCTATCAAATATGAACCCTTGATTTTTAGCATTTAACTATATATTTTTTTTAATTCATTAAGAATAACAAGTGCTTCATTGTTCATGTATATGACAGACTTGTATTAATCATCTACCAAAGCAATTAAATACTTTTGACCAACAATTATCTCACACAGTCACAAAACTACTAATATTACAATTATCAGAATGTATTGATTCAAAAAGTTGTGAACTCCTAGAGACCATACAAAATGATTTTCCAGTGATCAAAATCCGAATTCAAACTTCCCATTTGTCATATTTAATAAAGTGTCATTTAGTAGAGTTATAAATTTTAACAAGAACAAACAATCTAATATATAGTTCATAGTTGTAACCCCTATTTTTCGTTTTTAGTATTCTTGGTGTATTTTTCTTCTTCTTGAGTATTCATACTCTTCTTGCATTTTTGGACCGTATATTGGAGTTGTTTTCTTTATATATTCTTTTTATTTCTTTTTTTTTTGGATCTCTTTGAGCCTGATTGTTTGTCTTTTGCTTCGTTCTTTATCAATTGCGATTTTCTTTTATTTGGATTCTTGCTTTGTTTTTTTTTGCTTGTCACGCCTCGCTTCCCAAAATACGGGACTACGAGCCCATGACGAAGGCTCAACGAATGATACTAACATCATTCATAAGCTGTGTCAGTCTAAACTCAACAATACGCAGAAAGATTAATCACAACCACGCAGATAATATCATCACATAAATAATAACTGAATTTAAGAATTCAATAGTCCAACATAATAACCAATACTGAGAAAACAAATGGTAGTTACAGGTCAAAAGCTCGGGATACAAGTTTAATCAAATGAATTGGAATAAGATGAAGAAAACATGGGAATAAATAGTTTATTTTTATGCAGCTTCTGCTCAAACCTAGAAATACTGCTCGCCAATACCTTCTGGTAAATTTCCTGGCTCACCTGTAGCTGGGTTAACTAGAGAAGAAAAATAAATGTCCTCAGAGCAAGTACGGACAACAAGTAGTGAAAACAGAGAGTAAAAGAGTAAGGTACATGTAGGAATATGAATCAAGATCAAATTACAAGGATAATAATGGTACAAGTAAGCAATGGTCATAATCAAGTATATACGTGTCAATTTATGTCTATTAGCATGTTGTTTCTCCTATCTAGTGCATGTACTACTACGTCCCATATCACATGTTCGATGCACGCACAACAGTGTTCGTTTTAGACTTTGTGGTGGGACCTACAGAGCGTGTACTGAGTGTCAATAACAATCATTTACAATTTACAATTTACAATCAATCATTCACAATCAATACTTCTTCTTCCATGTCAATGCGATATCATGATAGGCCTTACCGAGTACATTTTCTGAGACTATCCACTACTAAGTCAACCCTTATTAACCCCAACTTATTTAGTATTTTATTATTAAGTCACTCATGTACATGCAAGTAGTTATAAAAATGTCAAGGGGATGATAATAATGCAGCGATATGATGCATTGCACAATAATAACAAGAAGTAGCAAATCTGAAACAGCCGACACAGTCACACTAAAACAGCGATAACTCATAGACTATAATTTAGAATTCGAAGTTCCAGGATGCTATCAGCAACTAGATACTTAGGGCTACAATTTATGTTCAGTAACTTTCTGCTAATTTTGACTATGGATAGGTTAAACACCCTATTCTTTGCAGTTTAGCTGTTCTGGCAGCAACTAGATGTCAACATCTAATGGGTGGAAACATGGTATAAATACACTATAAAAATCTACAAAATTTAGAGATGAACCCTAAGAATGTCTATAAAGTTTCTGAAATTTTTAATGGCATTCTAATATTTTTAACATAGTGTTTCACTAATAAATGTGTCGATGTTACATTAATCCTGCAGTCTGAAAAATGCAGACCAACAGAGACTAAAAAAGTGATATCTCACAAGCTCGTAACTCAGAATCAGGATCCGTCACTTGGGTTGGAACCTAGACTCAGTAGGCTAAAACTCTCTTTTGTATCATTTGTGTTAATTCTTAAGTTAACAGGGTTGAAACCTCTGTGCAAAACAGTACAAGCAGCAAGAGTTCATAAAAGCTATCACACATATATTCATCAAAGTGGGTAATTAACATGCTATTGTATCATGAAATGCATTACACTATTGTACAGCAATTAGAATGTTCTTTACAGTGTACAAGTCAATTTATGATGTCATCGATCAAGTCACAATATCTCAATCAATCAATGTATTCAATCACCATTCATTTTTCTTATATACAATTTCTAGTCATTTTATTTATGTCAAGTGTATATGTAGGCTTGGGTTTGAGTCAATGGATAATAATATGATGTCAAGAGTACGTCGGGTTAGCTCGTGTAAACCCTCGATACTCCCAACGGAAAGGACACAAGGCAATTCTAAGATAATTGAAAAGGAACTACTTGCACGAGAGGTCAAAAATCTTGAACTAGAATAAATAACTGTGTTCAAGTGGACTTGCTTTTTTGTCGATGATTAAATATAAATAATGAGGAATAATGGGATCAGTATCCCAGGGAGCAATTCCAAGAACACGTGCGAATATCGTGCGAGAAAAATCCCAAGCAACAGCAGCATCAGTAGCTCAGAACCCCACACTGAATCGGATCCAAACACAGAACAACATTGGGATTTGGTGTGCACCAAACATAGAACGGCAAATGAGACCAATCAGCAATCACCCCCACAGCGGATCGGGGCAAACAGCGAACAGCGAACGGGATTTGGTGTGCGTCGAACACCAAACGGCAAAAACGACCAATCACGCTTTTTCTTCTCCTTTACTTCGATTGAGAGAGAAAGAGTGGGGGAGAGAACTCGGCGATTGTTGTAACGGGGACGACAACGGTGTTCGAGGTGGCTGGCGGCGACTGGGGCAGGCGGTGCTGGCAGCGGCGACGCAGTGTCGATGGCGGAGCAAACTCTGTTTCGCGCTCGAAACAGAGGAAACCAGCGACGGGTTGTCTTGGCTTTGATGGCGACGAGGAGAGGGAAAATGGAGATGGGAATGGTGGTTGGAGGCTGGAGACGTCTGTAACACCCTAGTTTTCATTTATGAGATTTTTGTAATTTTACGTGTTTTGCACGTGTGATTTCATTTGTATAATTTTTTTTCGTATGAAATATTTTATAGTATTTATTCTCTCTTATTTTTCCAAAAAAGTATTTTCTTTTAAAGCCTAATTAAAATCTAAAGCCCAAATTGTCTTTTTAGCCCACTTTATTAATTAATTATTTTAATTATTTAAACCCATTGTTAAATTGGCCCAATAGTGAGCCCATTTAACTTATTTCTCTTTTAAAACAATTTAACATGTAGAATAGACACATTTAGTAGACAATAAATTAACTAATCATGTACAACTTATTAATAGGGGTACTAGATGAGACACGTGCATTGCACTAGCGCGTGTGTAATTGTGCATGGGGGTGTGGCCGGATGGAGCAAGGAGAGATTAAGAGAGTGGAGTTGTGAATTGAGGTGGTTATGTGATCATGGGTAGTTGCTACAACTTCCTAACTCATCCTAGCCTTTGATATCTAACCATTTGATTTAATCCTAGCCATCTATTCTCACCCAAAAATGTATAAATACCCCCTAGTTCTTCTCATTTAGTACACTAGAAAATTGATTAAGAAAGAAAAGATTAGAGTGAGAAAAGATTTGAGAGTTTTTGGTGAGTAAAAGATTGAGGAGTTTTTTTTGTGTGGGTGTACTCAACCAAGGGAGGCCGGAAGTGCACTAGGGGAGCTCGGGTTTGCTACACCAAGGAGGAAGAGGCAACTTTGAGGCACAATTTAGGAGGAGAAGGATCCATTCGTGCATTCTAGGAGATTTCTAGGAGTTTTCTATTCGTTTTTCTCCGAATAGGTGGGTGTTTCTCATACTTCTAATTCTAGTTACCGTGCTAGGAATGCTTTGATAGAATTGTTAATGAAAATTTAAGTGCAATTGACTCCATGTTTGCTCATGTAGAGATGAACTGATAATTTAGAAGATGTTTGTTGAAATGATTGCTAGTTAATAAATTATGAATTAAAATGCTAGAAGATGTCATGTTTTGCCATGCTAGATAGTTAAGAACCATATTGTGTGAAGAAAATCTATACATTTGAGACAAAGTTGAATGTATCTTGTGAAAAAGATTGTTTAAATTAAGATAACTCTATTGTAGCAAGATGAGAAATTTTTGTTTTAAAAATGTTGTAGATTGCTAATAAATGAAAGAATGAAGGAATGAAGTATTTTTGTAGAAAATTATATTCAAATTATGTGCAACTATGATTTGTTCTCAATGTCGAAACTATGGACCTAAAACTTAAAATAAGATCAAAAATGCATGTTTTATAAGCAAATAATGGATTTGAAAGTACTGGTTTACTGTATTTGTATATATTTCAAAATCTGGAAAGTTATGTTTTCAAAAGAGAAGAAAAGGAACAAAAAACGTTTCGGGAAATTTTAATAATTAGTAGAGAGCAAGAATTGAATCAAAACTATCCCAATCCTCCTTATGACAATCTGGTCCTTAGACCAAGTGGCTGTGGGTGCTTGGGCACTATAGTAGCGGGCGGGTGACCCTTTGGTCTCGAGTTTGAAACCTAGGCTCTGCCTTTTATTTTTTGTTTTGAAAAAAATCCAAAACCCGAAACCCAAAACACTTAACAATATTTCCCTTTCTCTTAATGTGGTTGCACCCTAGCCTAGTTGACTTGCGGTTGCGGTTGGCTTCTCTCAGGTCACGGGTTCGAAACCTGAGCTAGGCATTTTTTGAGAAATTTGTTTTTTCTTTCGAGTTTTTTAATTAAATATTTGACTTTAAAAATCTTTTAAAAAATATGTAAATTATTCTTTGAAAAAAAAATGTAGATGCTATGAAAAATATTTGGGTACTATTTTTGACTAAATAAAAGTGAGTTAGAAGTGAAAATTGGGTAGAATCCTATGGAGTTTTACCTTTGGGAAAAATTATAAAAGTATTTATTCGTATGAGAAAAATTATGTTAAGTGATAAAAGAGAAGTTTGGAATAAAAGAAGATTTAAACGTGGTATCTATGGACTTTCCTTGTTAAATTGAGTATTGTTTGTGAATGAAAATACGATTTGTGGCCTTTTTAGTAGAATAAAGGAAATGAACGGTAGCACGAGAATGAAAGGAAATTATTGAGACTCATGTGTTTGAATAAATTGAGATTGGCATGGTATATGAAATTGAAATTAAATGACATGATGACTTATGATGAATTATGAATATGATTACATGAATGATATGAACATGAAATGTGAATTATGATTAATCATAAAAAAGAATTTATGTATGAAAACTCGATGTTGCAATTATGAATTGAAATTGAGAACTAGAGTGTAGTTAAGCCTCATACCGGCATTGAAAAGAAATGAATTGAAATGAAATTTTGAAATGAAAGGACCAAGATTTGGGTCATATTGAACAAATGGTTAAGACCGGTATAGTAGAAGGGCGAACTCTAGAGAATTGATTTTGTTCATGATTCAATTAAATTAAGGACTAGTTACATAGTGAAGATGTGACGAAAGTAAGAGAAAAATATTGAGTACGAGGGCCATTGGATTGGCGGCGTGAGAGTATTCACAGGATGTCCCATGATGCGTCATGATAGGACGTGGATAGTGCTCCAGAGTACCGTTCCGATGGCGACGCTCGTGGGGTGTTTGGTGACTGCGGGTGGTGTCATATCTATGGTAGGAGCTGAATTACTACAGGATGTCTGCATGATGAGTCATGTGTCAATGCGTTGGGATTCCCTCCAGGGCGCCTAGACATGAGTTCGTAGGTCATAGAACATCTAGGATACTTACCGTAGTTACAGTAGTAGATTAAGTCATTGCGAGGGATTGAACCCTACAAGATGAAAAACGGTTAAGGGCTTGCCCTCGAACCTATATAGTATGGGCTGCATAGACTCTGAACAAGTGCCATTAGTGTCATATAACAGAAATAATTGCATTAAGGACTAAGTGCACATTCACAACACGACATCAATAGGATAGTCCCCTTTAGCTTTGTTTGTGAATAAGTTTGTGGTTGTTAAGTATTGAGAATCGTTATACTGTTTTCGGCATAGAGAGGATGTGTATAATATTTCGTCAGTTGAATGAACTGACGCACCTACAGATTTTATGCAGGGTAAAGTGGTTAACAAGACTGAAGAATGCATGCTGATTAAAGATTGATTCAAGAGTTGTACATTTCAATTCATGTAAATTATTGTAAATTGCTTCCGTTGTAAATATGTAATGTAATTGTAAACTCTGATGTAACAAAAAGTTTTTATTTCCTTGTAAAATTGTACGAAAGAAATGTAAAGATCCCATGGAACTTCGAATTCAGTCTGTTTTGGAATTCGGGGTGTTACAACGTCAAAGGAGGTGGTGGCGGTGGTGATGGTCGGTGTTGCAATGAGATGAGGGAAAATGGAGATGGGAATGTTGGTTGGGTTGTTTTGGGTTATTTTGGTTGCTTTGGTTCGGAGCAGTTGAAGAAGAACGGGAGAGAGAGAGTGTGGGAACGGGGTGGTTGCACAGTTGTGATTTTTAGGGAAGTGGGGAAGAATTATTATAATAATAAAAAAGAGTTAATTGTGGGGAGTTAGGGATACGGGGGATTGAGGGGAGAACAATCTGGGTTATTAGTTAGGAGAATCTGGGTTTGGGTAGACTAGGTTTTTGGATTTAATATCCAACAAGGAGATGGGTTTTGGGCTTGTATGTGGATGGGCCAACAATAATAATACAAGAAAACAAATGGAAACAGAAAGTCCACAATAGGACAAAGGCCCACAATACAATAAATTAAGAAGGAGAAATACCATTAAAATGCAAGAGAAATAATCAGTACAATCGGAAACAAGGGTTACAAATCCTACCCACCTTACAAGAAGAATTTCATCCTCGAAATTCACATCGGTAGATCGTAGGTACCCCGAGAAAAGAAGAAAAAAGAAACAACCAAAACAACATACAACTACCCAAAGAGATGAGGGAACTTCTTCTGAATTTCCTCCTCCAATTCCCAGGTCGACTCACCGGGCGAGTGAGGATTCCAAGAGACACGAACATGTTTGATAACTTTATTCTTCAATACTTTCTCATGTCTGTCCAGAATAGCAATTGGTTGAAGTTCACAAGATAAGTCTGGTCTCATGGACAACTCTGATTAGTCAATCACATGGCTGCGTCCCTATCATACCTCCTGAGCTGAGAGACGTGGAATACGTCATGGACTCCAGACAAGGCTGGCGGTAATGCAAGTCTGTAGGCTACCTTACCCACACGCTCCACAATATCAAAGGGGCCAATGAATCGGGGACTCAGCTTACCCCCACCACCAAATCGGATGATGCCTTTCCAAGGTGACACCTTCAGAAATACATGATCACCTGCCTCAAACTCCAAAGGTCGGCAACGACAATCAGCCCATTTCTTCTGCCGGTCCTGAGCGGCTTGCAGGTGTTTCCTGATCTGAGCTACCGCATCAACTGTCTTCGTAATCAACTCTGGTCCCAAGCGTTTCCTCTCGTTAATGTCGTCCCAACAGACTGGGGACCTACATTTGCGACCATAGAGTGCTTCAAACGGAGCTGCATCGATACTCGCCTGATAACTGTTGTTGTATGAGAACTCGACCAGGTGCAAATGATCCTCCCAAGAACCACCAAATTGAAGAACACAGGATCGCAACATGTTCTCTAGTGTATGAATCGTCCTTTCGGACTGTCCATCCGTCTGGGGGTGAAATGTTATGCTATAGTTCAACTTGCTCCCCAAACTCTGCTAAAGGCTCTCCCAGAACTGGGATCTGAATCTCGTATCCCTGTCGGATATGATGCTGACGGAAACACCATGCAGTCTCACTACCTCCTGAATATACCGTTCTGCCAGACTCTCAGTAGACTGACCCACCCTGAATGGGATTAAGTGGGCACTCTTCGTCAACCGGTCAACTATCACCCAAACAGCATTATGACCTTTGGGACTCCTGGGCAATACTGTCACGAAATCCAGAGTGATATTCTCCCATTTCCATTCCGGAATCGAAAGAGGTTGCAACAGTCCAGCGATCCTCTGATGCTCCGCCTTCACTTGTTGGCAAATCAAACATTCTGACACAAACCTTGCCACAGCCCTTTTCATGCCATGCCACCAAAATGCTGCTTCAGATCTCTGTACATTTTGGTACCTCCTGGGTGAATAGAGTATGGAGACCGATGGGCTTCCTCAAGTAGTCTCTGCCTGACTTCACCTCTGGGAACACACAACCCGGAGCCAAAACGGAGTGACCCGTCTGAATGAATGACCAAATCAAACCTCAGACCTGCTTCCACTTCACTACGGAATTCCTGCAATTGCTGATCATCTGCCTGAGCTGCCTTGATCTGCTCCACTAACTAAGACTGCAACTGCAACATCATACACTGCAACGCTGCACCCGGAAGAATCACTTCCAATTCTAGACTCCTCATATCTTCTAATATTTCCTTTTGCTTGGTCAAAGACATTGCAGCAAGCCTCCTACTCAAAGCATCGGGTACCAGATTTATCTTGCTCGGGTGGTACTGCAAATCGATGTCGAAATCTGCCATCAGTTCTAACCATTTTCTCTGTCTCATGTTCAGCTCCTTCTACGTGAACACATATTTGAGAATCTTGAGATCTGTAAAGATTTCCACCCTATCCCCAAGCAAATAGTGCCTCCATAATTTTAGAGCAAATATCGCAACTGCAAGTTCTCGATCGTGGGTAGGGTAGTTCTTTTCATGCGGCCTCAACTGCCTTAAAGCATAAGCTACAGTTCTACCTTTCTGCATCAGAACTGCACCCAAACCTCTACCCGAAGCATCGCAGTGAATCACAAATCCTCCAGAACTGTCTGGTATCGTCAGCACAGGTGTTGATGTCAATCGGTTCTTCAATTCCACAAAAGCTTCCTCACAGGCACTATCCTAGACAAATCTCTGCTCCTTCTTCATCAAGTTGGTCAAGGGTCCTGCAATCTTTGAGAAGTCTTGAACAAATTTCCTATAATATCCTGCCAATCCAAGGAAACTCCGCACTTCTAGAACTGACTTCGGCACTGGCCAATCCTTGACAGCAAAAATCTTCGACGGATCCACTGATACACCTTCACCAGAGATAACGTGACCTAAGAAGGCAACACGATTCAGCCAGAATTCGCACTTACTGAGCTTCCCGTACAACTGATTCTCTCTCAGTGTCTGCAAGACAATTCTCAAGTGCTCAGCATGATCTTCCTTGTTCTACGAATACACCAAGATATCGTCTATGAACACAACAAAAAACTGATCTAAGAACATCGAGAATACCCTGTTCATCAGGCTCATGAATACCGCCGGTGCATTAGTAACGCCGAAGGGCATCACCAAAAATTCATAGTGTCCATATCTTGTGCGAAACGCTGTCTTTGGAATATCCTCAGTCTTTACTTTGACTTGATGATAACCAGAGCGAAGATCTAACTTTGAGAACACATATGCACCTCCCAGCTGATCGAACAGATCATCAATTCTTGACAGCGGGTACATGTTCTTCACCGTAACATTGTTCAGCTCCCGATAGTCAATGCAGAGCCTGCGACTACCGTCCTTCTTGTTGGTGAACAACACTGGAGCTTCCCACGGTGAAACACTTAGTCTGATAAAGCCTCTGTCCAACAACTCCTGAATATGTACTTTCAGGTCAGCCAATTCAACTGGCACCATGCGATACGGGCTCTTCAAGATTGGTGTAGTACTCGGCTGAACCTCAATGCTGAACACCACGTCTCGATCTGGTGGAATCCGGGCAACTCATCAGGGAAGATATCAAGAAAGTCCCACACGACTACCGGTGCAACTTCACCATCAGTGCACAATGACTCAAGTGCACCGGCTTTCGGGGACATCGGGCTCTCGACACGTCCAGACGGTGTCTCACCCGCATAAAATTCGAACTCTGGTTGCCCAAGAAGCTTGAAGGTCACCGTCTTCTTCCGACAGTCAATCACTGCATGGGTGACTCCTAGCCAGTCCATCCCCAGAATAACGTCGCCGAGTTGTTAATCACAATCAGGTCATCTTCGAATTCCTTGCCACAAATCAGTAGAGGACTCTGTTTGCACACCATAGAACAAACAATAGTGCATCCACTAGTGGTAATATCCCAAATTGCTGGCATGACATCGCTTGCCAATCGATGATGATTGACGAAACGGGAAGATACAAATGAATGGGTTGCACCAGAATCGAACAACACATGGGCAGGGAGAGAATGCACAAGAATGATGCCTAACAGAAAGATCCAATGAATAAGAAATGGAAAATGCATGCAGTGTGCACAAAAGTTTAAACAGAAGAGAGAAAGAAATATGCAAGAATTAAATATAAAATAACACAATACAATAACATACCTGCAACCACTCCAGTAGCCGTTTCAGCTTCTGCCGCGGTCGGGTTAAAGGCCTGACCACGACCTCCCATCTGACCTCCCCTAGGGGCCATCCTCCGCTGATCGAAGGCACGCCTCTGTGGAGGAAGAGGTGGTCTCCCCTGAGGTCGGACTAGTGCTCCAAACTGAGCTGGACCTCCAGCTCGTGCAACGGACCTATTCCTGGGACAGTCACGGACAATATGATCGGTACCCCCGCACCTGAGGCACAGACGGTTGGCAAAGTGGCAGTCCTTGTACAAGTGCCCAGCTCTGTTGCAGAATGTACAAGTTGGAGCAACAGGCAGATATGGCAGTGCTCTCACAAGTGGGGTCGGGACTGGCCTCCGAGTAGGTCCCACAGCAGAACGAGTGATGGTGGGGTACTGTCCCACCCGCTGAGTGGCATTGGTCCTTCTGTGAGCTTATTCTTGGACCCTTGTAGCATCAAGAATATCTGCATAAGTGCGATGGCGGTGGGCCACCAACTGGTTATGGATGTCCGGACGAAGCCCCAATAAGAACATGTGAGCTCGATCTTCCTTATTTTGCAATCATGGAAGGTGCAAAGCAGCTAAGCCGAGAAAACTCTGCAGCGTACTCATCCACCGATCGATTCCCCTGGTCCAAAATAATGTTTAATTAATATAGTCACATATGTATTAGGCAACAACAAATGACTTTAAATAACATTACCGAACCTGAGTCAAGGAAATGAATTGTTGCTCCATCTCGACTCTAGTGACGTTGGGGAAGAATTTGACCATAAACCTCCTAGTGAAGGTGGTCCATGCAATGAGCCTCTCCAACCTTTCGGATTCTGCCTACCACCGGATGCGGGCAAGATCAGTCAGCTGGATGCTCACCACATCTACACGGTCCACATCGGAGACTCGCACTGCTTGTAGTAACTGTTATGTGCGAACCAGCCACTACTCGGCCTCCAGTGGTGTCTCTGTATCCGAGAACTTATCCAGGTGCAACCTCATGAAGTCAGCTACCGTACCAGGCCGGGGTGGCAGCTGTCCTGGAGCGGGTCCCGCAGCAACCCGATTCACGGCCTCCAAACTGGCCCTCATCAGCTCGTTGTATTCTTGTTGTAGTGCCATCATCTGCTGTAGTGCTTGAAGCACAGCTGAGTTCTCAGACCGGTCATCCCTCTGTCGGGAAGTAGAAGAGCTACCTCTAAGCATCTGCACTATCTGCGCAATAGTGGACTCTTCCATCGGATCATCTTCAGGACGGGAAGAGGAAATATCCTTCCTAACCATGGTCTGCATCATAAAAAATATAATTAGTATCCAGATTGCATGAATATGAATGACTGGAAGGAACAACATAATTAGGGAATGAAGAAACTGAATATGGATGAATCAAATAGGAATCAAGTAAAAGAAGTAACTAGATTATGTTGGTTATTACATGTTCATGTGATCAGTGCGGTGCACATATTGTTGAGTTAAACCTAGCTAGAACCAAACTCGAATAATATACCAATCAAAGTTAGACCTCCGTAAAGATAGTCATATTTGATCGACATATTACTCAAAACCTGGCTCTGGTACCACTAAAAACCTATCACGCCCCGCTTCCAAAAATACAGAAATATGAGCCCATGACGAAGACCCATCGAATGATATTAACATCATTCATAAGCTGTACCAATCTCAACTCAATAATACGCAGAAAGATTAATCACAACCACGCAGATAATATCATCATATAAATAATAACTGAATTTAAGAATTCAATAGTCCAACATAATAACCAATACTGAAAAACCAAATGGTAGTTACAGGTCAAAAGCCCGGGATACAAGTTTAATCAAATGAATTGCAATAAGATGAAGAAAACATGGGAATAAATAGTTTATTTTTATGCAGCTTCTGCTCCAACCTAGAAATACTGCTCGCCAATACTTTCTGGCAAATCCCCTGGCTCACCTGTAGCTGGGTTAACTAGAGAAGAAAAAGAAATGTCCTTAGAGCAAGTATGGGCAACAAGTAGTGAAAACAGAGAGTAAAGGAGTAAGGTACATGTAGGAATATGAATCAAGATCAAATTACAAGGACAATAATGGTACTAGTAAGCAATGGTCATAATCAAGTATATACGTGTCAACTTATGTCTATTAGCATGTTGTTTCTCCTATCTAGTGCACGTACTACTGCGTCCCATACCACAGGTTCGATGCATGCACAACAGTGTTCGTTTTAGACTTCGTGGTGGGATCTACAGAGCATGTACTCGGTGTCAATAACAATCATTTATAATTTACAATTTACAATCAATCATTCACAATCAATACTTCTCCTTTCATGTCAATACGATATCACGATAGGCCTTACCGAGTACATTTTCTGAGACTATCCACAACTAAGTCAACCCTTATTAACCCCGGCTTGTTTAGTATTTTATTATTAAGTCACTCATGTACATGCAAGTAGTTATAAGAATGTCAAGGGGATGATAATAATGCAGCGATATGATGCATTGCACAATAATAACAAGAAGTAGCAAATCTGAAACAGCCGACATAGTCACACTAAAACAGAGATAACTCATAGACTATAATTCAGAATTCGAAGTTTCAGGATGCTATCAGCAACTAGATACTTAGGGCTACAATTTATATTCAGTAACTTTCTGATAATTTTGACTGTAGATAGGTTAAATATGTAACGCCCCACCCCAATACTCAGACAAATTATAAATACTATGTAGTACAACTGCCCACCACAGGCTGCCTCTCAAAAGGTGGTTAACCGGATTGGTGACTTTTGATCATTGGCTAATAGTATTTATACTCAAATTATCCTATCAAACTTCCCATGTGGGACTAAATTCTCAATCTCAATCTCAAATTCCGCGCATACCAGTCGACTGATCTACCCACCAGTCGACTGTTTGTTCTAGATCTGGGGTATTACATACACCCCCCTTAAGAATCAGCGTCCTCGCTGAGTACAGGGCACACATCTAGTGTAGGACCGCCCTTTCTAGCCGATGTAGTATAGTCCCTTATCCCGGAGATCAGTCATTCTCAACACCGCAGATCGGATACCACACTCAACACCGATCCCGGAGATCAATGACTCTCAGCACCGCAGATCGTAGGCCCTCTACTACACCCGGTGTCGAAAGTCGGCTCTGATACCATTTGTAACGCCTCGCCCCAATACTCAGACAAATTATAAATACTATGTAGTACAACTGCCCACCACAGGCTGCCTCTCAAAAGGTGGTTAACCGGATTGGTGACTCTTGATCACTGGCTAATAGTATTTGTACTCAAATTATCCTATCAAACATCCCATGTGGGACTAAATTTCTCAAATCTCCCAAATCTCGTGCAGACCAGTCGACTGCTACCAATACCAGTAGACTGTTCGCTCAAGATCTGGAGTATTACATACACCCCCCTTAGGAATCAGCGTCCTCGCTGAGTACAGGGCACACATCTCGTGTAGGACCGCCCTTTCTAGCCGATGTAGTATAGTCCCTTATCCCGGAGATCAGTCACTCTCAACACCGCAGATCGGATACTCGGCTATCAATTACTACCCGTGACTCTCAACACCGCAGAGTATACCCGACCCCAGAGATCAATTACTCTCAGCACCGCAGATCATACTGACCTCTACTACACCCGGGGTCGAAAGTCGGCTCTGATACCATTTGTAACGCCCCACCCCAATACTCAGACAAATTATAAATACTATGTAGTACAACTGCCCACCACAGGCTGCCTCTCAAAAGGTGGTTAACCGGATTGGTGACTCTTGATCATTGGCTAATAGTATGTATACTCAAATTATCCTATCAAACTTCCCATGTGGGACTAAATTCTCAATCTCAATCTCAAATCCCGCGCATACCAGTCGACTGATCTACCCACCAGCCGACTGTTCGTTCGAGATCTGGGGTATTACAAAATACCCTATTCTTTGCAGTTTAGCTGTTCTGGCAACAACTAGATATCAACATCTAATGGGTGGAAACTTGGTATAAATACACTGTAAGAATCTACAAAATTTAGAGATGAACCCTAAGCATATCTATAAAGCTCCTGAAAATTTTCATGGCATTCTAATATTGTTAACATAGTGTTTCACTAATAAATATGTCGATGTTACATTAATCCTACAGTCTGAAAAATACAGACCAACAGAGACTAAAAAGTGATATCTCACAGCTCGTAACTCGGAATCAGGATCCGTCACTTGGGTTGGAACCTAGACTCAGTAGGCTAAAACTCTCTTTTGTATCAGTTGTGTTAATTCTCAAGTTAACAGGGTTGAAACCTCTGTGCAAAACAGTACAAGCAGCAAGAGTTCATAAAAGCTATCACATATATATTCATCAAAGTGGGTAATTAACATGCTATTGTATCATGAAATGCATTACCCTATTGTACAGAAATTAGAATGTTCTTTACAGTGTACAAGTCAATTTATGATGACATCGATCAAGTCACAATATCTCAATCAATCAATGTATTCAATCACCATTCATTTTCTTTATATACAATTTCTAGTCATTTTATTTATGTCAAGTGTGTATGTAGGCTTGGGTTTGAGTCAATGGATAATAATATGATTTCAAGGGTACGTCGGGTTAGCTCGTGTAAACTCTCGATACTCCCAACAGAAAGGACACAAGACAATTCTAAGATAATTAAAAAGGAACTACTTGCACGAGAGGTCAAAAATCTTGAACTAGAATAAATAACTGAGTTCAAGTGGACTTGCCTTTTTGTCGATGATTAAATATAAATAATGAGGAATAACGGGATCAGAATCCCGGGAGCATTCCTAAGAACACGTGCAAAGATCGTGCAAGAA
Source organism: Hemerocallis citrina (assembly GCA_017893485.1). Taxonomy (NCBI): domain Eukaryota; kingdom Viridiplantae; phylum Streptophyta; class Magnoliopsida; order Asparagales; family Asphodelaceae; genus Hemerocallis; species Hemerocallis citrina. The sequence continues at coordinate 66,007,662 of CM030362.1, read as the reverse complement.
AAACCCCAAGCAACAGTAGCAACAATATCTCAGAACCCCACACTGAATTGGATCCAAACACAGAACAACGTTGGGATTTGGTGTGCACCAAACACGGAACGGCAAATGAGACCAATCAGCAATCACCCCCGCAGCGGATCGGGGCAAACAGTGAACAGCGAATGGGATTTGGTGTGCGCCGAACACCAAACGGCAAAAACGACCAATCACGCTTCTTCTTCTCCTTTACTTCGACTGAGAGAGAAAGAGTAGGGGAGAGAACTCGACGATTGTTGTAACGGGGATGGCAACGATGTTTGGGGTGGCTGGCGGTGACTGGGGCAGGCGGCGCTGGCGGTGATGATGCGAGGAGCGATGCAGCATTGATGGCTTCGATGGACTCTGTTTCGCGCTCGAAACAGAGGAGACGAGTGACGGGTTGTCTTGGCTTTGATGGCGACGAGGAGAGGGAAAATGGAGATGGGAATGGTGGTTGGAGGCTGGCGACGTCAAAGGAGGTGGTGGCGGTGGTGATGGTCGGAGTTGCGATGAGATGAGGGAAAATGGAGATGGCAATGGTGGTTGGGTTGTTTTGGGTTGTTTTGGTTGCTTTGGTTTTGAGCAGTTGAAGAAAAACGGGGAGAGAGAGGGAACGGGAGAGTGAAAGTGTGGGAACGGAGTGGTTGCACAGTTGTGATTTTTAGGGGAGTGGGGAAAAATTATTATAATAAAAAAAAAGAGTAAATTGTGGGGAGTTAGGGATACGGGGGATTGAGGGGAGAACAATCTGGGTTATTAGTTAAGGAAATCTGGGTTTGGGTAGACTAGGTTTTTGGATTTAATATCCAATAAGGAGATGGGTTTTGGGCTTGTATGTGGATGAGCCAACAATAATAATACAAGAAAACAAATGGAAACAGAAAGCCCACAATAGGACAAAGACCCACAATACAATAAATTAAGAAGGAGAAATACCATTAAAATATAAGAGAAATAATCTGTATAATCGGAAACAGGGGTTACATTGCTCGTGTGGTAGGTACTCGTGGTTCCTTGTTTTGCCCAATCCTATTGATAATTCTATTGCCTATTGATCCCTAATCAACTACCAAATCATAGTGGCTTATAAACCCTATTGCAAATCCTATTTCAAACCCCATACAACTCCTATTTTACTAATCCTATTCATACTCCTAATTAAACCCAATACCCAATACCCATAACCCTATATCTCTACTGTGCTCGAGCGGCTGATTAATCAGCAGCAGAACCATTGTGATTTAGTGATGGCTGCTCTGGAAGCTTCTCGAGGTCAGATTCCCGCTGTGCCTGTGCAGGCTGCTCTTTTGCCTCGTCCAGGTACAGTCACGAATTTCATGAGGCTACATCCCAATCGTTTTTCCGGCACTGAGATGCTTTTGGAGGCTGAACAATGGTTGATCCGGACTGAGCTCTTGCTGTCGGTGGTTCGTGTTGCCGAGGCTGATAGGGTGGATGTGGTTTCCATCTAGTTGGTGGATCTGGCTCATATCTGGTGGATGGCTGTGTCCGAGCGATTTGAGAGGCCTATTGCTTGGGCTACGTTCACTAGGGGGATTCTTGGAGAAAATTTTCCCCAGTAGTACTCGAGTTGAGATGGAGCAGCAGTTCCTGGTCCTTAAACAGGTTAAGTCATTATTCTATTTTGGAATTTGTTACGTAATTGTTCAAATAATGTTGTAACATGAGACGTCTTGCAATAGAGTTCCAGGTCTGTAGATGAGTACGCCGCTGAGTTTACTAGATTTAGCCGCTTCACTACCGTTCTTGTGGCTACTGAAGAGGATAGGGCTCGTAGATTCACGAATGGGCTTGAGCAGGATATCAAGAGGGATCTTGTCTCTCTCCGTTTGCATACTTATGCTGAAGCTCTTGAGGCAGCTTGAGCTCAGGAGCAGGCTCGTGGTGGTTCGGCTTCTTCTCAACGGACTGTTTCCACTGCTACTGCTAGGTCTTCTGTTGGTCCTGTTTGGAGGCCTATGCTTGCCCATCCTGTCAGGGCAGCTCCGTATCCTTCTGCTAGTTTTCTGAGAGGTAGTTTTTGTGACTTTTGCCAGATCTCTGGGACTGTTTCTGTGCCTCTTGCCGATGCTTTAGGTGTGGTGCTACTAATCATTCTGTGTGGGATTGCTCGCAACAACTTGTGGCTCTTTCAGCCAGGGGTCATGTCCAGCAAGCAGCCCCAACTCGTGGTTCAGTTAGGCCACCACTTCCTCCTCAACGACAGATTGCCGATCAGAGGGCCGTTGTTTCGAAGAGAGGTTAGGCTTCCAACTTGACTGCTGTGGATGTTGAGACAGCTGAAGGAGTTGTGGCAGGTATATTTTGCTTTTGTTGTTTTGTTGCTTTTCCTTTTGGTTCCCTTCTTGTTTTCTTTGGTCGTGCTTTATTTCTTTCTATTATCTTCTGTATTGTTGTTTTCCCTAACCCTTGATTGTCTGCTTTTCTTTCTCCTTGTCTTTGATTCCTTATGTGTCATCCTTGTTTGCACTTTTCCCGCCCCTATTCTCTTTGATTCTGGGACAACTCATTCTTTTGTCTCCTCTCGATTTGTGGCTGGCCATCAGTTGGATTGCAGCAACATGTCAGAGGCTTGGAATATTTTGATAGGTGGTGGTATTGTCAGTTGTTCCCGTGAGTGTAGGCAATGTCCTGTTGTTATTGGGGACGCAGATTTCAAAGCCAACCGATTATAATTGGGAATTCAGGATTCGACTTCATTCTGGGTATGGATTGGTGGGGTGAAGCCCATGCCATCATTGATTGCCGTGCCAAGAAGGTTGTTTTTAGAATTCTAGGTCGAGCAGAATTTGAGTTCCATGTCAGAGAGTCTTCCCTTGGCCAAGCAAAGACTGCAGTGGTACAGGTGGATTGTGCGATAGAATTGCACTCAGGCTGTGAAGCTGCGCCTCTAGTAGTTCGGGATTTCTTGGATGTTTTTCCAGATGAGTTGCCTAGCTTACCCTCTGATAGGAATATAGAGTTCGGTATTGATGTTCAGCCTGGTACTGCGCCGATATCAAAGAGTCCCTACAGGATGGCACCGATTGAGCTAGCAGAGCTTAAGGTGTAGATTCAGGAGTTGCTTGATTTGGGTTTCATCAGACCAAGTGTTTCGTCTTGGGGTGCTCCGGTCCTTTTTGTCAACAAAAAGGATGGTAGTCGTTGTCTGTGCATTGATTATCTGGAACTGAACAGTGTTACTATAAAAAACCGGTATCCTTTGCCTAGGATCGATGATTTGTTTGACCAGTTGTGTGGGGCTGCTGTTTTCTCGAAGTTGGATCTTTGTTTAGGATATCACCAAGTCAAGGTGAAGGCTGCGGATATACAGAAGACTGCATTCAGGACTAGATATGGGCACTATGAGTATCTTGTGATGCCGTTCGGGGTCACGAACGCGCCTGCTGTATTCATGAGTCTTATGAACCAGGTTTTTTCTCAGTTCTTGGATAGATTTGTAGTGGTCTTCATTGATGATATTTTGGTGTATTCTCGGAATCGTGAAGATCATGCTGAGCATCTTAGAGTGGTTCTGCAGACTTTGAGAGAGAATCAGTTTTATGGAAAACTCACCAAGTGCGAGTTTTGGCTCGACTGGGTTTCTTTCTTGGGGCACATCATTTCTGGCGACGGTGTTTCTGTAGATCCTTCTAAGATTTTTGCTGTGATGGATTGGCCTATTCCTAAGTCGGTTTCCGAAGTGCGAAGTTTTCTTGGTCTCGCTGGCTATTATCGAAAATTCGTCCAAGATTTTTCGAAGATTGGAGGGCCGTTAACTAAAATGACAGGAAAAGATCAGCAGTTTTGTTGGTCTGATGAGTACAATGAGGCTTTTGTTGAGTTGAAGAAATTATTGACGTCAGCGCCTGTGTTGACTATTCCAGATGATTCAGGCGGATTTGTAATTCACTGTGATGCTTCAGGTAAGGGTCTTGGGGTAGTTCTTTTGCAGAAGGGCCGTTTCTTTGCGTATGCATTGAGGTAGTTGAGGCCACCTAAAAAGAATTATCCTACTCATGACTTGGAGTTAGCAGCAATAATTTATGCTTTGAAGTTGTAGAGTCATTATTTACTTGGAGACTGAGTGGAGATCTTTACAGACCACAAAAGTCTCAAGTATGTTTTCACCCAGAAGGAATTAAACATAAGGCAAAGGCAATGGTTGGAGCTTATGGCCGATTATGACATCAGTTTGCAATACCATCCTGGTAAAGTAAACTTGGTGCCGGATGCTTTGAGTAGGAGACCGGCAATTATGTTTCTTATTCAGCAGAAGTTTCCTCATTTGTTTGAGTAGTGCCTGTTTTGTTTTGTTTTGTTTTGTTTTCTTTCTTTTCTTTTTCTCTCAAGGTTACCTTATGTATCTTCTTTTTGAATTCCGAGGGTGAAATTCTTTTTGTTAGGTGGGTAGGATTGTAACCCTTTTTTCGTTTTTCGTATTCTTGATGTATTTTTCTTCTTCTTGAGTATTCATACTCTTCTTGTATTTTTGGACCGTATATTGGAGTTGTTTTCAATATATATATTCTTTTTATTTCTTTTTATTTCTTTTTTTTAATCTCTTTAAGCCTGATTGTTTGTCTTTTGCTTCGTTCTTTATCAACTGCGATTTTCTTTTATTTGGATTCTTGCTTTGTTTCTTTTTGCTCGTGTGGTGGGTGCTCGTGGTTCCTTGTTTTGCCCAATCCTATTGATAATTCTATTGCCTATTGATCCTTAATCAACTACCAAATCATAGTGGCTTATAAACCCTATTGCAAATCCTATTTCAAACCCCATACAACTCCTATTTTACTAATCTTATTCATACTCCTAATTAAACCCAATACCCACAACCCTATATCTCTAACCCTAAAATCCAAAACCCTATATAAACTAAACCCTCACCTTTCCCCTACAAAAACCCTAACCCCAGATCCCCTCCTTTCCTGTTGCGCCGTTAACCCCGATCAACACCCCAAACCCATCCCGATTGCACCTACCCTACTCCCATCACCAGCCAACCCGACCCTAGCCGCTTCACCCTACTCCCGAGCACCACCATCTCACATCTCTATCCCTCCGTCCCTCTCCTTGTCGTCCGCTAGCGTCGTCAACGACAGCAGCAGCAGCAGCAGCATCTGCACTTGGCCGCGCCGCCGCCGCTAGCTACTCCCGACCTCTCTCTCTCTTGTTTTGCTTGTGCATGGAGTTGCACGTGGATCGCTTGGTTCGTGGGTTTTGTTCATTGCCGAGATCTGTTCCCGTTATTCTTGTTGTCTGTTTCGTCTTCGGTTAAGGCAAGTAACTTGTACTCAATTCCTTTGTATGATACAAGTTATAAATTCTGCTTGTAGTGTAGTTGGGTTCTAGAGACAACTCGTGTGTGATGTATGTTTGATGAGTATTGTCTCTATAGTGCTATTTGACTATAGTTACCTCACGACACAAATTTGACATGAAACAACTTAGGTTTTGACCGTTCTTGATGTGATTATATTTATGAGATAATTATGAGGATTTGTGTGTTTCGTTTGAATCTATGTGATATACTTGTTGTGAACATGCTATATACCCTATTTCATATTGTTTGGACACTTAGCAGACTCTAGAACATGTTTGGTTGTGTTTGGAACGAGTTTCGTATCTTGTATGTTGGTTTTGTTGTTAAAGGAAAATCTATATTTTTGTCGATGATCAGTTTTGATTGCTATTTTAGACCATACTAAAGTCAGTATCTTAATTTCAGTTGTAAACATGATTTTTAGAGAAATCTATCTTCTTTCCAAATTTTCTGACAGATCTCGATTTCGTTTTCGTATGTGTGAGATATGATTGTTTTACTACAGAGGTGTATTATATTTCTAGATTTCATTTCTTGATGATTTCGACGGCTAAACTATTTTGATACTAGTGCTAAGCATATTATTTTGATATGAAAATTTGCACAGTATTTCTATACCTATTTAGGGATTACCCAGAATTTTGGTGGATTTTATTGATGAGTTTTATACACCATTTCATGCTTGTTTACAAAAACTATACTGGCTGGATTTTGCTTGTTGTTCTGTAAAGATTTGTATTTTCACCCTGATTCCTTTTACTGTATGAAAAATCATTGTGAATATGAAAGTTAGCTTATTTTGTCTATTTTCATCTTCCCTTGACGGATCCGGATTTTGTTTCACGGTTTGCGAGATATCACAGTTTTCGTACAGCAGTGTTGGGAACTCCACATTTGCCAAACTACCGTTTCTCGATGTTTTCTTATTTTTGTTGGCTAAACTAATCATACTGGAAAATTATGAAAATTTATATTTTAATACTAGACATATAGGGGAATACCCCAAATTTTTACTGGAATTTATTTTGATGTTTTAATGCTATTTTCCTGACTTTGAATTCGATTTTCTGATTTCTAGCTGAACGTATTTTCTGGATTCAAATAAGTTTTGAGTTATGTTTTTCTAAAGCACTATATGACTTATATGTACTCTCTGGATTCGGTTGGAAGTCTATTTTCCAAGTTCTCTGACGGATTAAGGTTTTGATATTTGTAAAAACGGGAATCGCTGTTTTAGTACTGTACTGTTGTGTTGTCCTGAATTAGAAAGTACTCTATTTTGTTCTGTAATGTGACTATTTACCATCTGTACATGCTTATCTATTATTCTGAACTTGTGGGTCATTATATCATGCTAAGTTTACGCTGTTTCATGCACATAGACATCTGTCTAATAATAATTGTAAAATGATCAAGCCGGAGTTTATGGGAAAGATCTAGTAGGGGGGAAAGCATAGAAATGTGTACTTAGAAGGGGGCTCGTGTTTCCCATATGATTATCTGTTATCTGTTATTCTGTACGTTGTCTACATTACTTCTTATAGGAAGGTGTAGGGAAGAAGAGAACCACTAGGTTCTATCTGTCTGTCTGGATCTGTTATTCGATATCTGTCTGTCTGAACCCTGAGTACACGGTCCTATATGATCCCCTATGAAATCTACAAACGTAACTGTTTTGAATGTAGGAACCATGTGATAAAAGGATGGCACATGAAGTGCTACCTAGTTAGTAATTAATACAAGACTTATAAGAATCTGTATAAGAATCTGTATAAGAATCTGACATCTGTTATCTGATATCTGAATCTGTTATCTGATTATCTCTGATTATCTGAGTATCTGTTATCTGTCTGATACTATCACTTGACATTATTATTTGATACTATCTGTATATCTGTCTGCATGCTATTTGACTTTTGACACTTGACACATGTTAGTATACCATGCTAGTTGATTCTGCTATACCATGCTATATCTGATTATGCTATTATTTAGATTTGTTAGTTTTTCCATGTACTTGTATCCTGCATTACAAGCGGCCTGTAACTTGCATTGACGGGTACTTGTTTTCTTTTTCCTTCTCCTGCAATTTATTGATTGCAGATCAAGATGATCGTTGCCCGATGGTATTGGAGAAATGAAATATTAGTGCTGGACTTCTTTTGCTATTATTATTATCTATTGATTTTGAATAATGTATTTGAGTATATGGATTTTCTTTGTATTTGGGCAGTGTGACCCACGATATTAACTTGTTCGGATCTGTTTATTTGAGACTGTTACGTTATTGGTTTTCAATTAAATTCTGTTGGCACTTTGTTTTGTTTTAAGATATATATGTCTGTGTAAGGATGATTCTTTTTGCTTCCGACTATGATTATTCTGAGATTTGTTGTAAAGATTTCTGAACAGCTTATGGATGATGCAAATCATTCACTGGGTTGAGTCGCGTATCCATATTCCGTATTCTTTTTGGGAAGCGGGGCGTGACAATAGTGATTCTAAATTTCAAAACAACTTGGATGTTAAAGCTTTTTACTCAATAGCTTTTAACTCCATTTCTCCCACAGTTTTGATAATTAGATCACATTTTCTCACAAACAATTGAATATATAGTTCTCAAATCCTAGCCAATTATGCCATGTTCAAGAACACAATTAGAACTATTATTATTAATTGTCTCTTTTGTTAAACTCAACTTATATATGCGAGTGACAATATATGCACTTTATAAGAGTTAACTCAAAATTACTCTATTACATTTTACAAAATTATTTACTTTCTCTAATGGTTCTAACAATGTCCACTTGCTCAAACACATTGAGCGAAGAGCTCTTTCCTTTATTCGTTCTTCATCATCTTCATAACGCTAAATGAGATAATGACTAACATATTATAATTCAACTATGCACACACAGTACAATAAACGAGAAAGAACAAAACGTAACTAATAAAGTCATATCCTACATTAAGATATGCTCTTTCCTAAGTTACAAACATTTGTTATATATTTTGTACATCAAAGAATTTTATTTTATTTTATAAAAGAAGTAAATATATGATCTCACACAAACTGCAAACAATGAATTTGTCAAAATATCTATACACATAGTATGATAAAATACTTAACAACCCTAAACATGCTAGTTCTCAAAGCGAGAATAACTATGATCTAAAACTCTCAATCATATGATCAAACGCACAAAACGTTAACACATTCATCACATGAAAAATACTAAGAAATATTAGAGTAGATCATACCGACACTTCAAGTTAGAAGTATTTTCCAAATTTGATGGAGAAGCGTGCGTAGTGCAGACTTATTCATCTGTGATGCATATTCATCGTCTCCAACACACAATTTGTAAGTAACTTTGAAGTTTCTACATTCATCAAATTGTTAAAGATTAGCCAATTAAACGAATTATTGACATTGTTTAATTCTCGTAACAATTTAATTTGGAGATCCAAACTTTATAGTCAAAACATATAGTTTAACTTATCAAAAATAGATATTTGGTTTTAGCACATAGCCGAAATAACTGTTCAACTTGTATTTAATTAAAAAAATGATTAATACAGTCTTGAACTTAACCACTTAGCATCACAGTAATTCTATAATTCAAAACATAAATTTAAAACGAATGTTTTTGAACTTCCAGCACATAGCAAAATATTTAACAAAAATTTAATATGAGGAAGGTAAAGAACTTATCTTTCACCGTCTCTTCCCCTTCAATTTATTAGTGTCAAGTCTGTTTGGGAACAAATCCAATCTATTCCGTATTGCACCCAAAACACCACACACCAATAGATAGACTCAATCTGAGGTCGGGATCTGATCAATCCCAAGAGCACCAAAGATCCCCTCTCCAATCCCAAACACAAAACTCCCAAATCCTTCAATGAACAAATCAGATCTGAATTAACCATTAACCAGATCACACACAGTGATCGGAAAAGGAAGGGGAAGGATTCGCTGTAACACCCTGGAAAATTGGAAATGACAATTTTGCCCTTGTGTGTTACGCACGTGTATTTTGTAACGTGTTTTCACTACACATTTTGATTGCCGACTATTTATGCATTTCCCATATTGATTTTACCCTATTTGGAGTCAACAAAAATACAATATTTCAATCGCTGTATTTTTACGTGCTTTTTATGTGTTTTCAATGTACATATCAATTGTGTATCTTTCCATCACTAAGTGTGATATTTCTATATGTATTGACTATTTATCTTACGTGTTCGAACTCGTTTTATAAAATAAAATTTTATTTTCCCCTATTTTGATTAAAATGCATTTTTCGATTTTTGCACGTATGATGCACGTGCTAGTTTATCCATCTCTTTTTCTAACTCTCATTTACTAATTTTAGCATGCATAGTCTTATTTAGCATTTTTTTAATCCATGGACCTAAAGTTAAATTCTAGTCCATTAGATTAATTAAAAGAAGTGCCCACTAGAATAATTAAGTTAATTGATTAACAAGAAAGCCCATGGAACAAACTCATTAATTAAATCCTATTTTTAAGTTGTGCATGGACTCATACATGACTTGTTACAAATTTTAATATACATTTTTAAACTATAGAAGTTGTATTTATTTTGTGTATGTGTATGCACTAGTGCACAACATGTGCACGTGTAAGATGAAGGGGTGGGGGTTGGCTTGTTTTATCATGAAGAGGTGGGGGTTAGGTTTTTGAAGAGGTGAAAAAGGAGTTAGAAATGTGAAAGGTTGGAGGTTTTGTGAGTTAAGAAAGTGAAGGGTTGAAAATTAAAAAGAGCAATTTATTATGTGTGTAATTTTGCAAATTAGACCCTAACAATATCCTATAAATAGTACCCCATTTCTCCTTCTCTTTTCACACCAAAAACAAAATCAAATATAAGAAAAAGAAAAAGAAAGAGAGTAAGAGAGTTCTTGTGCTTGGAGAGTTCTTGCTAGGAGAAATTGCTAGGAGGATAAGCTCTTGCTAGGAGGAGAAGTTCTTGCTAGGAGTTGTGCTTCCACTTTGTTCAATCTTCCATTAGAGGTGGGTGTTCTCATGCTTTCTAATTTTAGAACTATACATGCTAGTAATAATAAATGAGTATTATATTTTGATTTGATAAAGTAGAACAAACCTATGCATTGGATGTAATGAAAGATGCTATGTTTAGTAAATTAATCAACTTTATGTTAGTTGGTAATGAGAAAAGAAATAATTGATTAGTTTGTCATAAACTAGTAAACATGAAAGTAGAGATTTTTGATTTTGTGAATAATTGTTGGGTTTTCTTTTTGATAAGCAAATACATTTTTTTTGGTGGTAAAGTATGGAACTCATTTGATTGTTATAAAAAAATATAATATGCTATCCTTGGTTAAAAGAAATGAATGCAATTTGGGTTTATTAATAAGAAGAAACAATTTTGAAAGTTAGTTTTATCTTTTTCTAAAATATGAATTTTTTATATTCATGAGTTACTGTTAGAAAGGAAATTTAGTTATAATCTAATGAAAGATTAGATTGAATGAAAAGAGAGTTTTTATGAAAATAATAGATTGACAGAAAAGTTGAACAAAAGTATAATAGTATATTTTGATATTAGTAATCATATTTGGACTTACTGGTTAGCTAGTGCAACACAGAGCATTGTTTGTGAAAGATCTTGGGTTCGAAACTTGATAGTTACATTTATTTTTTAATTCTTTTATATTAAACCCGAACCCCAGACTGTGTACTTAGGAATTTTGATGTGGAATTAGAACACCGAGTCCATTTGGACTTAGTCGCTAGTGGAGCGGGACTTAGGCGTTGACTGGGTTGGGCTTGGGTTCGAAAACCAGTGGCTGCAACTTATTCTTTTTTTGTGCTTTAAATGTTTTAAAGGGACTTCTAATGCAATTAAATTTGGAAGACAATTCTAATACTCTTATAATTTGATATGAAATCTAGTAAAAATAGTTTCAAAACTTTTCAAGTATATTTTTTTAGAAACTTAAAGTGGATTTTGAAACAGAAACTGAATTGTAACTTAAGATTTAATTAGTAAAGAGTATGAAATTTATATTTTTGAAGAAGAATGTGTTTGTGTGAAGTGAATTATTTTTAAAAGATTATACTTGGTTTAAGAATTGTTTGATGTGGTTGAGATACATTGTATGAGCTTAAATTGTTAATAAGGATTTCATGTGATGACATTGTATTCTTGTAAGAAGTGATTGCTTGTAAGGATTTTAAATGAGTAAATAGATCATGAATAGTGCCAAGATTAAGAGATGATTACTTTGTGAATAAGTGTTAAGACAAGTTATTGATCATTTGTGAATAAAATTGAAGATGAAAATAATCTAGGTTTAAGACATGTTTATTAAAGGGTATGATACCCATGATTCTTGTACATGAGAAATTGTGATATAGAGTTAGTAAGATCTCGGGTACTGGCACTATTGAAATAAAAGATTTTGAGATTGTGATTTTGAGATATGGCCATGGAGCTATCTCGGTAAATGTTGATTAAGTCCGGTAAGAGGTAAAACTAATTCTAGGCTTGGAAATTTATTCATGTCTTGAACTAAATGATTAGGCACATAGGTAAAGATGTAGTAAACCTGGGCAAACGTAAGTAGGTTGCCTCTATATAGTCGACGGTGGACTCCGTGGCTATAGACACAGTCGGCGGACTGAGGTTGCTCTGTAGGAGACGGGTTTTAATTTTAAATCCGGGACTTAGCGTAGTCGGGCGGATAGTTTGCCATTTCTAATGTATATACGTATACCGGGGCTAGGGGGAACTTGCGAGACGATTTGCACGATGAGGGAACCATTATAATAGCCAATGAGGCTGGGACCCATATTTGTGGAATGATCTAAATTTTGTTTTATTACTGGGTAGTCATAATGGCAAGGGATCGAGCCCTTTATTGTGGAGTACGTAGGCTCTTGCCCTCGAACCTATGTAGTATGAGATGCATAGAATCCGAACAAGTGTGCATTAGTGTCATCCTAGTATAAAAATATGTGCATTAGGCATTAAGGCATGGCATACACTTACATGTTTAGCGTAGTCACAATTTAATACTTTATTTGTTCATTCAATCTTTTGTGATTTTTTTTGTTAAAGTAATGAGATCGTTATATGTACGGCATAGAGAGGATAGCCGAGCATAACACTTTCGTCAGTTATAAGTGACTGACGTGCCCACATCTTGATATGCAGGTAATGGACTTTGCTATGAAGATGTTATGATGAAATGGATGATTTATTTAATGAAGTTGTATAAGTTATATTTTTGTTTTCAAAGTTGTAATCTTTCATTCTTTCGCTGTGTAAATCAAAGATGTATTTGAACTCTGATGTTGTTGAAAAGTTTAAAATTTCTTATAAAATTGTACGAAGTGAAGTAAAGATCCTGTGAAATCTCGAATTCGGTCTTAATTGGAATTCGGGGCGTTACATTCGTGGCTAGTGAAGGCGACTTCTTTGGCTCGCGACAACACCGGCGATGCTGGCAGAGGTGGCCTGTGTCGACATTGTCGACAGCGGCGACGGGGACAAAGATCTGGATTTGGATGTGCTCGGAACGACGCCGATAGGGGAAGGGCCCGCTGGCGACGTGGCCCCTTTTGGTCTGTGATGAGAGGGATAACATCGAGGGTGCTCGCTGGCAACGAGCTCTTTTCGGTCTGCGACGAAAGCGACGAAATTGAGGGCACTCTCTGGCGACAGGCCCATTTCAATCTGCGATGAGGACGATAACACCGGCGACGTCGACGACGCGAGCTGCGTCATGTGGTGACGTGCAGCATTGAGGGCCGACGTCGTGTGGTGACGTGCGACGCCAAGAGGGTAAATGGGGGTGAGATCCCGACGAACAGAACTCAAGCTCACTTAATCCCTCTTGATTAATCTCACAAATTGATTAATAATATCTCAAGATTGTTAGGTTTTGTGAGAAATTAACAATTGGGAATTAGGGTTAATATCTAGATCTAAGTTGCTTGAGATATTCACCTAGGTATTAAGATTGGAATACCTAGACTGGTATCACAAGCTAGTATTTATTTCTAAATACTGGTTTGGGTATTGGGTTCTCAACCCACTCAACCCCCGTTCCGATATCCATACAATTAGTACGTGTAACACACGTGTTACCCATAAAATAATAGTACACATAATATTATTCATATAGTGAGAATATACCTATATATCCAACATTAATTATTGACACTTCTCCCTATTCCTAACTCTAACTAAGCTTGATTGCATTCAGGGTGCGTTTGGCCTAGCTTTTTTTAGCTTTAAAGCTACTTCAGAAGGAGAAGTTAGAAAGTACAACTTTGAAATTAAAAGCTGAAGCTGTTTGGATAGTCAGCTTTTTTTTTAACTTTAAAGCTACTTTTAAGCTAGAAGTTGTTTGGAGATAGAGCATGAAGTGTCAAAATTTTTTTGATCATAATTTCTTCAAAATTATCTAATTACAAATCTGTAGAGTTAAGTCTACAAATTTATCAAAAATTTTCCAAACTTATTCTACACTAAAGTTTTCATATTTTTTCTAATCAAACTTCAAACAAGCCCCCAGCATAGCTATCTTGGCAACCTCCTTTATCATTATCAGTAGGTGCTCGCCAAAAGCATGGAAGTATGCCCAGGTTTGTCAGTGGACATCCTTCCACCTGTAATTCATCCATCAAAAGCTTAGAAGCTTTCGGTAGACAGGTCAAGAGGAAACAGTAGTAAAATCATTACCTTCCAATTCTCTATTGTGCCAGTAAGAGTACTAATTCTGATCTCCCAAATTTTCTGCTTGCTAATTGTTATAATATCACTAATGCACTCACAGACAAGAGGAGTAGTGTTGAAGCTAATCACCTGCATGAATATTGACTTATTATACGCAAACTAAATATGCATCATTTAAGTATTTGACATAGGTCTGAAGAGAAAATACATGAGGTGCAGATTTTCTCTTGGCAGGCAAGGAGAGTTGAGATGAAGCAACAACGTGACCATCTTTTGCCCAGCGTGTTGAATGCTTAAGTTTTGCAGTTAGAGTTAAAAAAATCTCTGTCGCTGTAGATGATTCCCATATAGAATGCCATGGTGATGATTCCAGTTTTAATTCATAACTATTTTGTGGTTCTATTAAGGGAAGGTCTAGAATCCCAGATCCAAGACGGCGGCAAGGTTCGACGACGACGGCTAACTTGGACGACGGCGGCGAGGTTCGACGGCGGCGGCGAGGTTCGGCGAGGGAATGGAGGAAGGGGAAGGGAAAGGGGAAGGGGAAGGGAAATTTTTTTGATCTTTGGTTTTGGGTAAAAAAAAGAAGAAAAGGAGAAGCCAGAAGCCAAAAGTAGATCTGGAGGGCTTCTTTTGGAGCTCCTTTTCTTAATAAAAAAAAGCTACTTCTATTTTTTTTGGACTTTTCAAAATATGTGTTTGGCCCAGCTTCTCCTTCTAAAGGAGAAGCTAAGCTAATTTTAAGCTGGGCCAAACACTACCTCAGACTCATGAGAGCACCATCTGCATCATCCAACCGCGGAGCGTCACCCCTCACTTCGACCACCACGATTCGTACAAAGACCTACTTGCTCGCATATCAAAGTCACCTCCCTTTATTTCCTTAATTTGTTATACATGTATGGTTGGCTAAATTTAAAAAAACCTTCATTGAAGTATCAGTCATTAAAAAAAAACCCTAAACTTTTGTTGTTTAAAAAATTCGCGTTCAACTATGTTTTCAAGACATGGGTGAGTAATATTTTTTTTTAAAAAAATTTGTGGTGAAAACGTAGTTGAGTATGTTTTTCTTAAATAAAAAAAGTTTGGTGGAATTTTTTTAAAAAATAACCACTACTTTAGTGAGCTTTTTTTATATTTAGCCTATAGTCTTCCTATTGGCTTCGTCCCCAATTAGTTTGCTCATGCCAGTATTTTTTTTTGATAGAATACACCATTTTACTACACATACAAGTAGTTTTTTTCTTCTTAATTTTGTCGAAACTTATTTTTTTGGGACTGATTCGAATTTTTGACATTTTGCTCACGGACGAAAAGACTTACCAACACTTGCCATTCCCCCCGAATATATATTAATTGGGATTTGTTTGGTGCATTCCTGATTTGAATTTTTGATATATTGTTTTCCAGTGAAAAAAACTTATCATTAACTACAGCGACATTTTTTTTTGAAGGAAAAGGTGGAATCTGGCCACCCTGTTTCATTAATCAGAGATTAACGATACAAACCCAGCGAACTGGGCCAGCTTACATCCTACCGATAGAAAATAAAACAAATATGAAGCAACATGACCTGTACAAACAACCAATTCCTCCAATAACCCTGGAGGATGGGCCGATAAACAAGCTTGGTCCAGCAGAATTGTATGTACGCCAGTTTAGCTTCGTGCAACGCCTCCATGGCACCTGCACACCCACCTGAAACTAGTCTGGAAGGATTTTATCCCCGGTCGATCCCTGCCTTCTCCTCGCTGGGGGGACCCCCTATTTGGGCCCAAGTCCCGCAGATCGAAATCTGACACCACGGCATATGCGCAGCGATCTCACCCTCCCATTAGCTCCACCACTCATCCTACAAACGCGCCAACAGTTCCCACAGCCGTTAACAATGAGATAGCCGTGAAGAGGATACCTTCACCCCTCACATGATTGTGCTTTCTCAGGTGATTTCTCACCAAACAATTATCTTGCTCACTCCACCAAACACCACTCTCCAGGAGAGAGCCGTGGAAAGGATACCTTCACATCTCTCAGGCGATTTCTCACCATACAGACTCATCTCGATTCTTACTCCTAACCCGAGGGAAGAGGCGACGCTGTTACGAGACAGTGGAGTAAGCTGGAGGAAGCTCAATAGCCTGATGGTAGATGCTGTCGAGACTGCACTGACGACGTCGTTAGACACCCAACCAAGTGAGCGCACATCATGGAGGGACCCCATCTTCGGGCCCAAGCCCCATAATCGTGCAATACAACACACTCCACACCTCACCATTGCCCAGATCCACGGAGAACACAACCACAGGCACGGGAGGATGCTCTGGCGCGACGAAGACGTCGCTCCACGACCTGAGGAGGCGCGCCGAAATCCGCGACGACGGCCTCATGTGAGCCGGCGTTGCAAAACAGCCCACTCCACACTTCTGACGCAAAACCAACACCACCACCGCGCCCACAACTACTCTAGTCGCCGTCTCGGGGGGGGGGCACCAGTCGATGGTTGGCGCGAATCCCTAGAGAATCTGAACACCAGTCGACTAGCCATCGCCGTGGGGGGGGGGGCACCATTCGCCCAGATCCGACCGCAAGACCGCAGTGGGAGCTCTCCACCAATGGCGATGGGGAGCGATGTCAGGCAGGGGGGGGTTTGGGCGGACCGCTCGCCGTCGCCCAGATCCGACGATCTGGGTCTTCGTTTCCTGGCTTGGGCACGGTGACAGTGCGAGGATCTCTCCGTAGGAGCTCGCAGGCTCCTTCTTCGAAGCATCGTCATCGAATCGGCATGAGGAGGGTGCGGGAGGGGAGCACGAAGGAAGGAGGGCGACGGGGTGGTTCACTGCGACGGGGTGGCGATGACGAGCCCTAGCGGCCGCTCCTTTTTTTCAGATCTAGGGTTTATTTTTGAAGGGTTTGGGGATTAGTTTCTCTCTTATAGACTTTTCTAGAGAGAAAAACTCCTTTTTTGGCCAATAAAACTACAGTGACATTTGCCATACAAGCACATTCAATACACGAAGTCCTGCAAAATATAAAGAAGCCCAGCCCATTACTTTCTCAAGACTTATTTAAGGACCAAATAAAAAACCCATTCATAGATGAGCCTTAAATTAGTAAACCATCCCTTCGTATACTTTCTCTCTCGCAAAATCCGAAACGGAAAATGGAAAATGGGGGTCACCACGATCTTTACCACCACCAACCGCCGCCATGCCAGCCCTTCGCCCCCCAACCCTACGCTCCTCCTCCTCCTCCTTCCTCATTCACCTATCTCCCAAACCCTAATCCTAATCATATCACTATCAGTAACCCTAACCCCAGTCTTGATTACATTCACCAGACTCATGGCATCGGCGATCCGCAACATTCCGCTGTCGCAGACACTGACGTCATCCGGCCGCCGGGAGTCGACCCGTATCACCACCACGATCCGTACGGCTCTCAGATTCCATACAGTGGGGCCCAATCGTACCTTTATCCAGCCAATGATTACTACTTTCAGCAGCTTTACGGTGCCAATCCATTTACCCAGAAATTCGTGAGTTGTCTAATCTCGTTTATTGATTTGTGCTATGTGTTGATGATTTTTTGTGTTAGGGTTTTGAGTAGATTCATTGAAGGTTTGATTTTGGATTCTTAGAGGAAACAATGAATGTGAATGTGTGCTTGTGTTAGTTTTGAGATGGAAAGTGGAAAGGAAGGGGAATGGAGAACATAGAGTAGAATGGTGATACGATTTGAAAAAATGTTCGCGAATAAGTAAGATAATTTATACTTTTTGGGACTATGATGGTTAGTTTAGAACAAGTTTTTATAATTTGAAATTTAGAGTAGAATTCTTCCTGATGTCAGATTCCCCGATTGAACAATAAGACTAGATACTGAAAATGATTGTGCTCTCATGCATTTTCTATGTTACGTTCATCATGGTTTGAGAACTCGGTATCGGTTTCATATCGGTATCAGTTTCATATCGGCCTTCTAATTGTGATATTGGTTTCAGCATCCTGAAATGTCGGGTGTGTCAGTTGGTAATCCAAACTTTTTGGTGTCAATTTCATAGTGTGATTAAAAATCAATATTTTTTTTTGAAAGTTGTTAATATACTTAGATCTTAAAGCAAACATTCAATGTAATATTTTGTTAAAGAATAAGAAGCAACAAATAATGATAATAATACTAATAAACTATATATATATACTAGGTTTGCCCGTTGACACGTGCCTACGGCACGTCTTCGGAACGGTGCACCTGGTTTGATTATATAAAATAGTTTTAGAGGTCCAACAAATTAATTGAAGTAGGAAACATATTATATGGAAAAGCAGCATATCTACCTTTAAGCTCAACCATCGCCTTCTTGATCATTAGCTTGAATTTACCTGGAATGCATATAGTTTGTTAGAAACACTGCATAGAGTTTTTTTTAACTTCAGCATCACTTTTAGATGCGTATAATAGTTATGCAAGAACATGATCGTATAGGTTTTATAGAGCTTACTCTAGTTCCATAACCGCTATGAGCATGTCTAAATACAATGGTAACCCAAGTGCAGGTGTGAAGGTATCTACAATACCAATAATCTAAACATTTGTTTGTCTGAGACTCAGTTTGCAATTGAAATACCTCTTATTATTATTTCAACCAAAATGTAATACATGAAGTTCTTATAATCATTTCTTTTATCTCCACTTTGTCTCTCCATTGCACCTTTATAAAAAATTAGAAATGGATTAATAACATATTTACTTTAGCTGTCTTTCTTGAGCTATCTTTCTTGAGTGGAAAGTTTGCACCCTTCACTGGTAAACTCCAGTCATCTCAATCCTATATATCTAAACATATACTAAAAGTTCTTATATGTTATGTTATCTATGGTTTCTAATAACCAGTAAAGGAAACACTTCACGATGGTATATTCTCTTGTAGTAAAGAAATTAATGTTGCATATTTGTCAAGTTATTTTAGATTGCTGATCAGCTTACCTGTCCTGCTATAGTTTGGAAGCCCAAATTGAGGCCATCAAATAATCCATTTCTCACTTGCGTACACTTTAAATCAAAACCAATAAAAAACTCATCAAATAAATCACCAAATTAAAATTTTTAAACCAAAAAAAGAAAACAATCATACCTCACTGAACTTAGATCCCATGCACACACAAAATTCGAGTAAGCAAAAAACTGAGTACACACCAAATTAAAAATTAGAATGGGAATTCGATTAATGAGATGAAATTTGAGACGCCGCATCGTATGTAGAGGCTCTCGATTCGGTAGAGGAGAGTCACCGATACGGAGTCGCTTGATATTCGCGCTCGATTTGGTGGAGGGGAGTTGCCGATACGGAATCAGCAGCGGATCGAATATTGGCGATGACCTCTTGATTGGGGTTCGACACTGGATTTGGATTTGGATTTGTTTTGAGATTCGCCCTTGAGAGGACGATGGAGGTTTTGCCAACAGAATAGAAGCGAATGTTTAAGAAAATGGTTTTAGGGATTTGGAGTTAGCGGATTAAAAATCCTAGGGGAGAGAGAGAAATTGGAGCTCTCTGGTTTGGGGAATAGAGGGAGCAAACTGATCTGAATATGAGAGAGAGAGAGAGAGAAAAATAATTAAATAAATAAAGTTGTTTTGGGAGGGGGATTTGAATTTGAGTTTTAGGGGGGAACTTTTGGGGGGGGATGTCTTTTGGGAACCTAGATTTGACCCATTGATTTTCTTACTATTGAAGGAGAGCCACTTGATAACTTTTCTTTGTGTTTATTATATATATATATATATATTGATTTATATAGTAAGAAAAGCTATCAAGTATAATAGTAAGAAAATCAAGAAAATCAATGGTCTATATATATATATATATAGACCATTGATTTTCTTGATTTTCTTACTATTATACTCTGATAGCTTTTCTATGTACGAAGTACAATAGTAAGGAAATAAAAGCTATCAAGTACTATAGTAAGAAAATCAATATATATATATATATATATATAGTTTTTTTCTTTCATTTTTATGTACAAAAATATCTATTTTAAAGGAAGGGTGTTTTGCGCACACGTCTCAAAATCTCAAAATTGCAGATTACTCACTCACAAATCGCTATTTGCATATACCATACTCACAAAGTGGAGTCCATTTTAAAAAGTCCCCTAGATTACTTCCATCCAAACAAGGAGAATATTTCATTTTTTGTAACATCCTTCCATTATTTTGATCGTTATACCTCTATCCCTTCCTCTTTATCACATCCAACAATTAGTTTTCCCTTCTATTATGAACCCTACTTCTCAATCCTTTCGTTCTCATCTCCATTAAGGATTAATTTGGATTCTCTTATAAGCACAAATTGATATTAATGCATGAGGAAGAAAGTAGGATTAGTGGAGAGTCTCTTGTAAGCATAAATTGACATTAATATAGATGAAGAAGTGGTTGAGACTTGAGAACTAGGTTTTCAAGAGAGAACTAATTGTTGGAGGTGATAAAGAAGAAGAGAGTGGTATAATGGTCAAAATAATCTAAGGATGTTTTAAAAAAGAATGTTCTCCTTGTTTGGATGGAAAATAACTCGGAGATTATTTTTAGATGAACCCCACTTTAGTGGTATATATGCAAATAGCAATTTGTGGGTGAGTAATCCGCAATTTCGAGATTTGTGAGTGACCAGCGTGCAAAAAAACCCAATAAAAGGAATGTGTTTTTTTAAAATGTAAAGTATACCATGAAGATATGTTAAAAATTATAATGGTTTACTAAAAGAATATCATAATTATTGTGAAGATTATACGTAGAAATATAAATATACTTAAAACCGTTTTCGATCGTGCTCACTTGATCATGTTGTTTCTGTTCTTCACTCTTGTTCGTGTTATACCAATGCAGGGCCGACAACATCAATAAATGTGTTCTATTGTATATGTTCATTTTTCCTCTTCTTTCTTGTAAGTTAAGTATATCAGGTAGCTAAAAATCGAGATGAGCTCGGAGTAGTCTCGAGGTTGGCCGAGACACGATACCTCGACTTGCATTCATGTTATGATTATTCTATTTTACAAACTAGAAATACTCTTATCTTCTTGTGATAACATGAATGCGATATCCACTGCTGTACTTTCTAATCTTATGTGACACCTAGTAACTTACATTTTTGCAAGATATCTCATTGGCATCAGAGTATTGGCCGATAGGAGCTAATATCCAAATATAAAATTTGTTTGGTACTTAATACTTTAACTTAAAACCCTAAACTAATTGGACAAGGCGATATAAGCAGAAATGAAATATAGCATCACCAAATTATGCCAATATGAGAAAGTCATATAATAACTTTGAATGTCTACTGTAACTATCTTGTAATCCTTAACCCACTAACTAGTCGAATGAACACCCCTTGAAGTTGTAATGATTGTCAATTGCCATGGGAATGCACAACTAGTGTATGATGTGCTTTCTTAAGCAGTTAAATTTGGAATTAATCGCAGATTAATTGACGATTAATCAGTAATCCGTTTAGGTCCGATCAGTTCCTAAGGCGATTAATCGGAAAAATCACGGATTAATCAGTAATCGGACCTAGACCGATTAGGTCTGAAAACCGATTTTGAATGCTTCGGCACTAGTTGACTAAAACCATATTTTGGAAAAATTGATTTGGGATTTGATTGAGATTTTGACCTAGGTGCTTTTAGGTATTTCTAGAGTGCACTCCAGAGGTCATTGAGGTATGAGCAAATTATTGGGAAATGCATTCGACACTAGTGGACTATATTTGATTGAGATTTTGAACCTGATATGGGTAAAATTGGAGCCACTAGATCGTGTCATACATCTCAAAGCTTCTCAATGACAAAACGGTAATTTCACATCTACAACAGACCTGCAAGAAGAATATGTGCCGTCTTCCCATGCCCATCAACTCAACTAGATCCTCAATTATGGTTTACTTACAGTCTAAGAAAGAGGAATTTTTAGCTAATTATGGTTGAGTCAAATTCACTATCAAAACATGATTATCAACTAATTCTATCCCCTTACCATGGGAATCTACCATGGGAATCTGCAACAAGAATCTTAAAAGATACATTTTCAGATCTATCTTTTGTAACTAATTTATAGTCTATAAATACTTTCCCTCAACCAGTTAAAGGGAATCAATTTCTTCTCCACTCAAATTCAAATCTCCTTTCTGAGTAACTGACTTGAGCATCGGAGGGTCTTTCGCAGGGGCCAACCCAGGTGTTTAGACTTTGTGTAGGTTTGCCAGACGTTTTCAACCATTCAAATCCAGATCAAAGAGTTATCAGCTATCCAGATTTAGATCTTGATTGATGGTTTGGATCAGAGCGTTTCTCCTCAAAGTAGAACTAATCATCTTATTGCTCCCACACTAAAAAAAAAACCAGCAACGAAACTCGATGTTTTTAGGTATTTCTGGAGTGCACTTTGAAGGTTATTAAGGTTGGAGAATCCTATAAATAATGGTCAAATATCACTTTTGTTATTACTATAAGTAAATTATTGGGAAAAGTTATGTTCAAATGTATTAATAGAGAAAAAGATTTGAAACATGGTATCTAGGATCGGCTATCCCAAGTCATCTTGGTCGGATCTGATCGGAATTACACATACCGATCCTATAACTTTAAAAAATCTCGGGATCGGCTAGATCTGAATTATTTTGGCTCTGCGATAACCCAAAGAGGAGGTGAAAGCATGGTTGATCAAACCGTTAGAGGAAAATGAGGGGAATGAAGGAATAGGAGAGAAAAGAGAGGAAAATGAGGGGAATGAAGGAATAGGAGAGAAAAGAGAAAGGGCGACCTCAGGTTGATGGCGGCATGGGGAAGAGAAGGAAGTGAGCGAGCGAGTCAGGAAGATCGGATGTGGATGAGGGTTTTCTATCAAGTGGTTTAATCTTACCTCTCCAACCAAACTCAGACCCAACTGTTGTTCTAAGTTAGGGGGCTCCATACGAGTATAATTAACACATGCAATGCATAAACGATTTAAAATATAAAGAATTAATCTGAGATTATTTTATTGAATTGTTTTTTCATGACTTGAATGTCATTGAATTGTAGTTTCTAACTTTGCCATGGTTTTTTTTCTATTAAAAAAAATAATTTTCCTTTTATTAATGCGAATGTTTCGAAAAGGGCCAGCCATGAGGTTTTTTTCCCTTTGGAAACTATCATATCAAATTCTTTTTATATAGTTTTTTATTTATCAATTGCTCTGGATAGAAGGAATTTAAGGAACATTCTTGAAACATGTGCTTTTAAAGTAGTTTACAAATTACAAGGGCAGCACTGGGGGTGGGCGAGTGGTGCAAGCGCACATGGCCCCCGATTTTGAAGGGGCCCCCAAAATCAGTATACCATATGAATATTGATTAAGTAAGAGAAAAACTTTCGTATTTACATTTGGTTTTGTAGCTCAGTTGGTTAAGGCTTATCAAGGATGTTAAAGGGACTTGAGTTTTGAATCACGCCAGGTAGTTTTTTGTTTTTATTTTTGTTTTGTTTTTGGCAATTGCACGTATTCCCAAAAGGCCAAGACCCCAACTTTCCTAGTTGCTGAAAGGACTTGGGTTCGAATCACGCTAGGTCGTTTACAGTTGCATCAGCGGAAAGTAGCTTTTCAAAACTAAAACTATTGAAAACTTACTTGCGATCAACCATGTCGCAAGAAAGATTAAACTGTTTTGATTTATTTCATCGTTGTAAATGAATTTCTTGTTTTTGATTCAAAAAATTTTTGGATTGGCTTTGATTTCGATTGAAAATTAGTTTTTAGAAAAAGTTGATTATGAAAGTTTTTAATTGATGAATTTGCTTCCAGGAATGCAAGAAGATCAATTTTTACTTTTTAGAAATTAGTAATGTACTAGGCACTAGCTGTCATTTTTTCCCCTCACTTGGTAAAGTCTAGTAATAGTTTCAATTGTTGAAGATCCAATGGAAACGCTGAGTAATTTTTAGGTAAGTTTTTATTGTTACTTTTAGTTTTAATCACCGTGTGACTACTACTCATTTGGTCTCTGATTCTTTTTTTATTTGTTCTCATGAACAAATTGATCGTAGGAAGTTTTGGGGCAGGACTTTGATGGTCAATCTTCTATCTAAAGCATGTTCATTATAATTGTAATGTTTGAAAATTTCTTTTAAAGCCTTAGTGATTTTGTTTGGTGACTACATATGGATTCAGTTATAATAGGAAATTAGAATTTCCTTTTAAAATATACTTTTGTTTGAACATCTTTGTTATAGTTTGCTTTATGAGAACAATCAAGCCAGAAAACAATAAAGCGATAATAAATTTTCTTATATTAGGGCCGAATCTTAAGTTTCACACATGACCTCTAATTTCTGAGGACCAGCCCTGGTAGTTTAGATATATTGCATAATATGATGTATAAAAAGTCAATGCGCAAAATTTTATTACTTACTAGGATAAACAAAAGGAATGTTTATTTTTTTTAGTATTAGTAGTATAAATATTGTTATGATATAATTAATAATAATAATAATAAAAAGTTGTAAAACAAAATTTGGAAAATTCTAAGCAGACTTAGTTTATACTTGAATTAACTATCATATCATATAAAAAATTGATACTTTCTTAATCTAAAAAATTGTTTTTACTAATTTAAAAAGATCAAAGTAATGCACGATTAGAAAAAGAAAAAAAAAGTGATTTCTTAAAGACCCGAGTCACCGAGACGAGACACCCGATAATTCTGAGATTTCCAATGCCGACCCAAAATTATATGGCCGAGATGAGATCTGATACCATGTTTTAATAACATGATTTTAAATCTTTTAAAGGGAATCCCAACATTTAAGGCAACATTAAAACTTAGGGAAGTACCAACAAATGCCACGTTGTGAACTAAAAATGGCAAGTATTGGTAACTAATTTATGTTAAATGTGTTTACAGTTAAAGCTATCTTCCTGTATCGTTACACATCCTTACACAGTATGACTTAATGTAATTCTTTTGAATAAAAATCATGCCTATTACCTAGCATTTTCATACAATTTCTTCCTGCCACACCTGCCTAGTGCCTGCATACCACCCACCCACCCACCCACCCAGAGACATAAGGAGCTACTTCAGTTGGATCTTTTGAACTTCTTAGACGTCTTGATTAGACTTATAACTCGTTTTGTTATCTGTTTTGGACTGATGGCTTCTATTTTTCATGGATCGTAGCTATATTGAAGCACTGATAGTTCTTCCTGTTCTTTGTGGGCATTAGGACTTGTGATAGTGAATTTTTTTGTTTAGGTAAACTATTGGTTTAGGATGTCCATATATTATGTTTTCTTTATCTTAATAATTAATAGTTCAATTTACCTTTCCTTTTTCCCTTCCGCACCGATGTATAAAGAAGAGAGCAGTCTGGGTTGCTTAGCATCCGTCTGTGACAAACCTAGGATAATTGTGGCTTTGATCTTGCTACCTATTACGAGGGTTACTTCTCGTGTTATTAATAACAGGTTTACTGAATCTTAGTTTTCAAAAATTACAAGCAACTGTTTGAGCTTCAGATTGAAATATTCTTAAGGTAATTCTCTTGTTAATAAGTTATTTGTCGATGGTAAGTTTCTTTGGATCCAGTGAAATAACATTGAAGCTTCTTCTGGCGGAAGGATCCATTTTAATGATCTTGAGATGCTTGGATTTTAGTTGTTTGATTGTTTTGTAGAACCATCTACACAAATTTATTTGGTTGACTTGAGAATTAATGTTTTTTTGTTCTCTGTGGAAGATATTTAGTTTTTTTTTTAACGTTAAACGGTGGGTTAAAGCCTAAAAACAAGGTTTATACAGTTTAGGAAACCCAACAAGCTAGGTCCTAGAACTTATATACCCCAACCAACCAACAAAAAACACAACAAAACCTAATCCTATAGTCGGCCGACCTTGCCACAATAAGTTTCTCGTGCAAGTTTGAGCTCATTCTCTCATTCCTCCACTTGTACTCCGTTTGTCCTTACTGTCACCCGCAACTGCCCCGCCGTCGCCCCCAGCAGTGCCCCATACGTTAACATCAAGCACCATACGCGAGATATCCTAGGTACCCACCAATCTGACATACCCATGTCCAGATTGTGACCTCGTTCTCATCCCATCGCTTGACCACCGTTGACTATCACCGCCACTTCGCAACGAAGGCTGTCGTCGCTCCCCACGGCTCCACAAATGCCTCCAAGCCGCCTGATATGAGAGAGACCTTAAGCACCCCTCACTTTGATCTGAATAAATCGAAGTTGAGTCCAAACTATAAACTTGCACGACTACCGTTGCTCCACACCCACGAGGATTCATTTTTTTGCTAATTGTAGGTTGGTTATAATTTGGATATTTAGAAAAAGAATCTTTTGGATATTAGAGGAAGGTCATTCTACCTAGGGTAGGCAAACGGGTCTGGTGGGCTGGGTTGAGTCGAACCCGCCCGGGTTTGCACCCAACTTGGGCGGGTTCGGGTCAGGTTGGTGAGTTAAACGGGCCGGGCCGGGCCGGGCCGGATCGAAGGCGTGAATTTGCGACCCGCCCAACCCGTGAACCCTTTCGGGTCCAACCCGGGTCGGGTTTGGTCGGGTTGCAGGTTGCGGGTTGGCCTGGCTAGAATTAACTTTTTTTTATTTAATTTTTTTATAAAAATAATAAACATAAAAAATTGTAATAATAATAATAAGATTGTAAGAGTGAAATTGCCAAAAAAAATGATATATTATTCATATGATTTTAACTTATACAAGTTTTACAATTTGTAATAAGAAATAAAGGTTTTCTACAAATTTGTTTTATACAATAACAAATTTCTTATATATAATTTCAATTTACTTCAATTTTCCTAATTTTAAATAACAAGCAAAGATTTAATACAATTTTTGTCTATTTACAATTGTCTTCAATTTGATGGCCTTCAATTTGTTGTTGTTGATGAATTGTTTATTTTGGTTGCTATTCTTGTTGTTGTAGTTATTGTTGTTCTTACGGCGAGTTGCTCCCACTTGTGGACGTCGATAATGCTTTTCCTTGGGTCCTATCTTCAGTTTTCTGCCAGGCTTCTATGTAGACGAGCATCTCTAACGATTGGGGCTTCAGCGATTCCTGTAATCAGTTAGAACCCTGCAACTTGTAGAAAATGCACTTTCAGAAGCAACTGTAGAGACATGAGGAGTTAGTAGATCTTTAGCTATATATTTAAGAATATTATAAGTGTATTCATGGTCTTTCCACCATTGTAAAATATCTAGTGAAGAACTAAAAGACTCGGAATCTTATTGGTTATACCAATTTGATTCATTTGGTTGATTAGTCCTAGGTTTTTTGATTGAATTTGTGCAAGTAAATTAAATATTCTATCATCAAATTTACTCTTACCCTTACCTTTAGAAGTAGCAGAGGAATTAACTAAAGAAGTTGTACTACTAGAAGCAAAATATCTATCATAATAATCATACAAGTTATTTAATGTCGATTCAAATTTAACTACAAAAGAAGCGCAATCAATTTCTTTATCATCATCCCCAAGTAAATTAAAAAACATTTCAATTAAACTCTTCGTACCTTCTAATTTGATACGAGAATCCATCACAGTTGCAACACAATACAATATAGGAGGATTAAAATACTTCGAAAATTTTGTGTATGCAGGTTTTACAATATCATCAACAAAAGCATCATCGATCATTTCTTTAAAAGTCTGCATTATAGTAACTATTGAAATAAAAATGCTATTAGAAGTAGATTCATAAGATTTTGAGAACTTGAAAGTTGCGGTTTTAAAAGGTTCTTAAAATTTCAACAAAGATTCGGCATAATATCAATCGATGGGAGTCATTTCAAAATTGTGCATATTTTTTGCAACACAAAAATTATTTACACATTCTTTATATTCAGTAACAATATGCAGCAAATCCAAAGTAGAGTTCCATCGGTGTTTAATATCCTTTGGAAATTTTCTAAAAGGTACATTTTTAAGCATACACCAAGCTTTCCATTCTTGAAATATGGTGCCACTTATTGCAATAAAATGTACACAATTTCTAATTTTAACTATATATGGTTCGACTATTTTTAATGCATCTTGAACACATAAATTTAAAATATGACATGCACATCTAACATGAAAAATATTGTCAAAGGGAGGGTTTAATGCGGTTTTTAAAATACTAATTGATGCATTGTTGTTAGATGCATTATCAAAACTTATACACATAATTTTATCGTGAATATGAAAAAGATCACAAATTTCTATAATACGGTTTGCAATTTTATTGCCACTATGGGGATAGGGCAACGCGGCAAGTGATATGATTCTTTTTTGAAGAATCCAATCGTTGTCGATCCAATGACAGGTTATTCCCATCATTGAAATATTATTGCAATCCGTCCAACAATCGGAAGTTAAAGTAACTCTACAAGTTAAACTCCATAAAATTGCAATTAAAGCTTCCCTCATTTTATTGTACATTTTAAAACAATCCGATTTGCAAGTATTCCTTGGGATTCTTTTAAAATGAGGGTTTAAGGTGGTTTGATTAAAATTTTCCAAGTTCCTACTCTTGGGATAGGAAAATGGTAACTCTTCCTTGATTACTAATCGGCGATTTCCCGACGAACAAGTTCGGGATCATAAGGGTGGCTATCAACTAGACCGGTCCTAGGGTGGATTTTTTGTTGGCCGGGTAGGTCAACAAGTTCTTTATGCATATTTTGGATGTGTCGCCTAATTGTACCCGTGCCCTCACCCCTTTTCCATTTGTATGGCTTCGAACATGTTTTACACACTTTTAAACCTACACCTGGTACATTTTCGTCCGGAATATAATCATAGAATGTGTCAATCACTACTTTCCCTTCTAGTTTTCTTACTAGTAGTCGGTTGTGTTGTTTTGGTGGCTTGTTGTGGTTCTTCTTCTAATTTTATGTCTTCTACAAACTCATCGTGTGTACCCCATTGTTGGGGAGAAGGATTATGGTAGTCTTCGGCGGGGTCATTTTGTGGGACAATTGGAGGCCTACGGAAAGTGCCGGTGGAATCTTGTCCACTGTGGCTACAGCCGCTACCGCGTGATCTAGACATGTTGATATGTAGTAGTGTATGTAAAAAAATTAAACACAATGTAGGCGCGATAAGTTACAAAAAAATCTAAAAAACAAGAGGGTTGTGAGAGAGAAGATCAAAAAACCAACAAACAAATATGATACAAAAAATTATAACTACAAAAAAAAGAAAAAGAAGAGAGATGAAATTTTGATACCATTCACCGTGGATACTCGTATATAAAAAACCCGTAAAAATAATAATAGAAGTAGAAGTGGAAGTCCGGAATTGAAGACTTGAAGAGAGCTTGGAGGAGAGTTGAAGACTTGATCACTTGGAGGAGAGTTGAAGACCTGAAGACGTAATTGAATTTTGAGTTCGATATGATCGGAATTTGTCGGTTGATCGTGTATATGTCTTGCTACCTTGTTTGTTCAATTGTTCACAAAATTTAAATGAATTGAGTAATAATAGTAGAGAGAGTAAGAGTAAGGTGTGAATTTTTAGTGTGGGTTTTAGGGGTATTTATAGGGGAAAAATTAAAAAAACCAAAAAAAAACAAAAAATAACGACTAAAAGAGTCGTTTAGCTCTCGGTAAGGGGGATCAGCCCGTAGGACCCGCGGGTCGAACGGTCGACCCGTACGGGTCAAACGGTCCGCTGGCGGGTCAAGCACTGTGCATTCGGGTTATCGGGCCGGATTGATCGGGTTAAATTCGCCTATTTTAAGACCTGGGTCGACCCGAAACTGTTAACGGGTTTGCCCCGAACCCGAACCGGCATTTCGCGGGCCGGGTTAAACGGGTGGGTCGCGGGTCGACCCAGCCCGTTTGCTATCCCTAATTCTGCCCCTAAAATATCACCCCACACTCTCCCACGATCTCCATCGTTGGCCACCCTGCCGACTTAGTCCCCTTGTTGCTGCAACCACTTTAGCTGGCCACAACCGACCATCCCCGACTTAGCCAGCCCCTTGCCAACTCCGACGATCTCCTCCACGCCAACCCAAAAGCAAAAGCAGCCGTTGACGACAATGACTGAGGCGTCCAAACCCCGTCGACGAAACCATCCTTGTTTTTGGTTTGTTTTTGCTCATCAACCCCCCGGGGGTTTCAAACCCTCGAACCCGAGCAAGAACCAAGCAATTCCCATTCCATGAACCATCCCATCTCTCTTGTTTCCAACCGTCCTGTCTTCATCTGTATTCACTAGGCTCATCTGAGACTAGCTCCATCTCAACTCCAGTGACAGTCAGCCAACCAAAGGACAATGAAACCGAACCTGAAGAATTAGATCCCATACCTGCCGCCCCCATCGAGGTTACCAACCATGCCCTGTCGACTACGCCGACATGCGATCAAATCCCCCGTCGATGAACTTACAGGCGACCACACCTCCCATCGACGAAACAGAATAGAACCCCCGTCGCACTCGCCGACAAGCGACCAAATCCCCGTCGACGAAACAGAGCCAAACCCTCGTCGCTGCCCTCGCCTTCCTCACACGCTCCTCCCAAGCCGATGACGTAGCTGCGGCTAGAGGAGTTCGTTGATGGAGAGTAGAGGATAGTGGAGGTGGGTGAACGGCAAACGGGGAGGGGGCGGCGAAACCCTAGCCGCCACCCCCTCCAAACTCAAATCTAGATCTAAGTTTTTTTTGGGAGCTTCTCTCTCTCTAGAAAATCTAAAGAGAGAAACTCTTTTTTGAAATGTTTTTCCACCAAGATATTTAGTTGTTGGAGCTTGAAAATTCTGTGTTTTAGTGGTCTTGCTAATCTTGAGATGTTCAAATTTAAATTGGTTAAGTTTGTTGATTCTCCAATTAGTTGTAGCATTTGTATGCAAATATGGCTCACTATGAAGCACGGATACGGGTACGCGTATCCGATACGGTATGCGGATACGTCGATTTCTCAAAAACTAGGATACGGGTACGTTAGGATACTACGCGTATCCGATACGGTATGCGGATACGTCGATTTCTCAAAAACTAGGATACGGGTACGTTAGGATACGTTTAAATAAAATAAATAAAAAAATAATTAATAATATATAAATAAATAAAAATTGAATTCCTTAAGTTATATATAGACAGTATAAAATTGCATTAATAAAAATATACATACCAGAGTGAGATACTTCTTATCTGTCGTTTTCAATATTTGAACAATGTAAGGTTGTAAGCAATTATGTTTTACATTTTTATATACTTAAACAGTTAAACTATTTTTTTCTATCTTATGCAAGTATTTAAACTATTTTTTCTCATCCAATTTTCCTATGTTAAACAAGTTGAACTTGCAAGCAGGACAAAAAGAAAGAAGCCAATACAGGGATAACTTGCAAGGAATTCATGAATACCATTTGTTAAATTTATGACAATTATGTAATGTTATTTTGTTATTTTAATATTTTCTTAAAGTGGCATGTATGTGAGAAATGAGAATCTCTAGTGACACCTCAAAAACATCGTTAATTATTAAATATGATATAAACTAACTAACAAGTAACAATTCATAATCTGTAAATATTATCAAAGCTTTACTTAGTTCCTCCAAGCATATCAAACTCAATATGAAACTAAAGATAATGAACTAAATAGAGATTCAGTAGCTAGAACTGTCCTATTACACTGAACGCTTAACAAAACCAAATGTAAGATTCTCTAGGCAATAAAAAAAAAATCGTACATGATTTCCTTCAAGTATTAGAAACCACACCTTTTCTAGGAGCAATTGAAACTGAAAAGGATGGACCAAGAGAGTATTAGTTGCATTTAGTCACTGTGAAGCATTAGCACTGGAAAGCCTAGAAGCATTACTCAGAATTTTCCCTAGCTGATAACACATTACTCAGAAAACCAAAGAGAAATAATAATCTCCAACCAAAGAGAAATGATAACCCATTGCTCAGAAAACAATATGCACATATTTGAAAGGATATTTCAGACCAAGCACATATCAAATCTTACAACAAATGAAACATAATAAATAAAGAACTGAAACCGACAATAATAAATAAAGAACTGAAAAATTAAAAATTGAAAGTACCTTTATCTGAGGGTGAGGGAGAGAAAGGAGATTTCGATTTTCGATTTTCGATTTTCGATTTTCGATTTTCGATTGAGAGAGAGAGGGCCACTGCTAGGGTTTCGATTTTCGATCGGACGGGGTGAGAGAGAGAGGAGGATCGGGGTGAGAGAGAGAGAAGAGGCTAGGGTTTGGATCGATTGGGGAGAGAGAGAGACAGAGAGAAGAGCGGTAGGGTTTGGACTTTGTATCGATTGGGGTGAGAGAGGGATACAGAGAGAAGAGCGGTAGATTGGGATGAGAGGAGATAGAGAGACTGAGAGGGAGATCGGGTGACTGGGTGAGAAAAAGAGAAAGAAAAATGGGCTTGGGCTTGGGCCGGGCCGAAAAAGAAAAAAAACAAGAAAAACAAAAAACGTATCCGCGGCGTATCCCGCCGTATCGGCCGCGTATCCCAGCGTATCGGGAGAGTATTGGATATTTTTTTTAATTTTTTTTAATTTTTAATTACTCCCGATACGTATCCGATACGTATCGGGAGAGTATCGTACGCGTATCGTGTCCGATATGTTCAGGATACTTGGTACGCGACCCCTGCAGAGTATCCGTGCTTCATAGATGGCTCATACTGTTGTATCTTAGTTCTGTTTTGGTTAAACTTACCTCATTGCGTTCTTTGGTAACTGGTGAGCATTCATTTGCTGTTTATCTGTCTTTGTAGACCAATGCTGTCAAATTTGTCATTGCTTTAGCTATACAAATTCGAACTCTTCTGCTTTTTAACTAAGTCAGGAAAGAACTTCTCAGGAAATAACTGAAATTTCTCCCAAATTGGAGGTTTACTTTTTGCAGTGACTCTCATAAGCACCTTCCACCAGTCTTCCCCTTTGCCAGTTAACTTCAAAGATGCTAATGTAATTTTTTGTTCAAGGAAAACTCATAATTTCAAAATCTCTTTCTATTTGCATTCCTCTGCCTCTGTGTATGAGGCACTCTTTTAAAACTGGGTGGACATAACTTTTGAAATTGTTTCACTCCATGACTTCTAGCATCCTTCTGATTCTCATTCTAATGAGGACAAAGAGTATGTTACTTGTGTTGTAGCACATGCACAAGGTTAATCATACCACCTGATGCTATATAGATCCAACATTAGCATCAGAAAGCCTTCTCTCCGTTCCTGATATCTAATATTTTGCAGAATGATAAAATCATTACTTGTGTACACACGTGTTTAGAGGGATGACAACCTATGATGAAATATGATGAAAAAGCTGACCATATTGTTTAGGGGTGACAATAAAGTTTGGTTATATGATTTGTGTCTAGCCTAAGAATACTGGTGCGAGGTGGTAGTTCAGCCAAAGCCGTAGTGAATGATAATTCTCATTCCCTAGAATATTCTTCTTCTTGATTGAACTTTCCCTACTATTCACTTTCTCAAATAAATACGCTTCGAAACATAACAATTGATGAAAACGTCTGCACAAAGGAGAGCTGGTGAGAAGGAAGATCAAATAATTGAGCTGGAATCTGGACATAGGCTTTTGTTGTGATAGCAGCCTTTTGTCTATCATAGAAATGTTGCATTGGTTTTATTCTCAAACATTCTCAGGAATTTTATTATATATTTTATATTTATTTTGTGTGTGTGGAACATATCTTGTATTCATTCACTTTATGAACTCTATAACCTAGTTGGCTATATGCCTATATCTGTGATTATGCGTTATGGATTATTGGTTTTATAACTTTATTCAAGTAATTTATCTACATTTGTTTGTTGAACTAACCCAATTGCTGCTTAGGGGTGGCAACAGGTCCGGCTCGGCCCCCTGTTTCGCGGTCTCAACCCTGGACCGCCCCCCCCCATACCTTGGGGCTGTCCGGTTCAGATTTTTTGGCAAAAAACCCGGATCGGCCCGGCCCGGTTGAGGACCGGGACCGGCTGAATCGGCCCGCTCGGACCGGGACCGGCTGAACCGGCCCGCTCGGACCGGGTCCGGGCCGACCGTTGCTACAGTAATTTTTTTTGTTTTCAAAAATTAAAAAAATATATTAAAAATTACCAAATTGTCCCCCAACGGATCTATACCATAAAAGTTTTGGGGGCTACTTTAGGAAGCACAAGCTAGTATGCGCCGAAGATTGGATGAAATCGGAAGAGAGGACTCAGGACTTACTTGAAGCACAAGCTGGATCAACAAGTAGCGATGAATGAACAATTAGATTTAGTCGGTTTACATTAAAATGATGTACAATATATTGTAATTAATTGGAAAATTTAGGGGGATGAGATTCTATATTTAGGTTAAGTAGAAGTGCACGACAATAATCTATTGCCTTCTCTTCAATCTAAATAGAGGCCATCTCGATATTTAAATTCAAGTAATTCCCTTGTTTTGTAATTTGATCTAATCTGTATGAAATTTTATTCATGTACTTCATTTTATTTAAAAATTTCAAATTTGTTAAATTAATTTAATACTTGGTTCTTTGCAATTGTTATGGAATTACAATTTAATACTTGATCTTTAATATATAAAAAAAATCCCCTCAAAAACCGGCCCGGCCCGCGAACCGGCTCGGGCCGGCCCGCACCATTGGGGCCGGCAGCCAGGTCCGGGTGAGGGTTTTCCCCACTAGCCCGGCCCGGCCCGGCCCGCGATGTCTTCGAGCCCGGCCCGGGTAGGCCCGGGACTGGGCAAAGCCCGGGCTAGCCCGGTCCGAGTGGCCCGAATGCCATCCCTATTGCTGCTTTAGATATGTGGTTTGTTGATTGAAACTTGTTAGTATTCGTATTCACAATTTATATTCCATATAATAAAAATTAAATGTATTACTTTCTGATCCCTTTTTCTTCTCAGATGAACGTTGGAACTGGTAATGCGGTTGTTGATTTGGAGACGAAGAAAAGGAAAGTTATTGAGGGTGGTGCCCCAGCTGACTCAGTGAAAGTATGCACAGTATGCAATGTTGTCTGCAATAGTGTTAAGGTGTTTGTCTCTCATCTTGCTGGAGAGAAGCATGCACTAAAGGTAATAGTTTTCTGGTTTTATGCGTTTGTACTGAGTGTTGAACTGCCACTAGTATTCCCAAATATCCTTGTAGCACAAAGATGTTATCATAAAGACATACCCATGTCAACAATATGTCACACCATCTTCAAGGAAACTCCTCAGACAGATATTGGACATTTCATACATGTTATTGATTATACTAGATTTGCCCGTGGGCACGTGCCTACGGCACGTCTTCAGAACGATACATCATATGAAAAGCCTTGTAAACAGTAAATGAACAATTATGTAACTCTAAGTTTGAATAGTATGACAATAATTAGTTGTAATAAAAGTCTATGTTTCCGTAAGTGTGTGTGTGTGTGTGTGTGTATATATATATATATATATATATATATATACACACACACACAGAAATCTTCGGTTGCACACTACTTTGGTGAGCACTCCGCGAGCACTCACGAAATAGAGCACCTATGACAAATCTGAACCGCTCATATTGTTCTATATACCTAAGATAGCCTAACAATAAAAAATCAATCAATTTGAAATTCATTTGTCCATGATTTACATCATTACAAAATTGTATGGCTGAAAATTCTAACAGCATGATGGATGGGCAAATGAACTTCAAATTACTTGATTTTTTATTGTTAGACTATCTTAGGCATATAGAACAATATGAGCGGTTCGGATTTTTCATAGGGTTTTTATTTCATGAGTGCTCACCAAAAGTAGTGTGCAACCGAAGGGAACTCTCTCTCTCTCTCTCTATATATATATATATATAGAGAGAGAGAGAGAGAGAGAGAATTAAATAAATAGAGGAGAGAGAGAGAATTAAATAAATAAAGGCATTTTTTGGGGGGGGGGATTTTGAATTTGAGTTTTGGGGGAAAACTTTTGGGGGGAAAAATGTGTTATGCGAGGTCAGATATGGGCCTTTAATTTTGGGGGGATTGAAGGAGAGCCACTTGATAGCTTTCTTTGTGTTTTATTATTTATATATATATAGGGAAAGGATCCGTTGCACACTACTTTGGTGCTCACCGCGTGAAAACTACGCCTTCGGACGTTCATATCGAAAATCCGAACCGTTCACATTGATCTACACATCTAAATTAGTTTAAATATGTAAAATCAAATCATTTGAAATTCATTTACCCATCCATCATGTGACTATAAAAACAATGAATTTCAGCCATACAATTTTGTAACACTTAATGAATTAGCAAATGAATTTCAAATGATTTGATTTTACATATTTAGACTAATTTAGATGTGTAGATCAATGTGAATGGTTTGGATTTTCAATATGAACGGCCGAAGGCGTAGTGTTCACGCGGTGAGCACCAAAGTAGTGTGCAACGGATCCTTTCCCTATATATATATATATATATATATATGAATCTTTCGTGGTGCACTAGCCTCCGTGTGCACTCGCCCTTCGGGCCTTTGTATCGACGATCCGAACCGTTCACATTGATCTACACGTAAAAATTAGTGTAAATATGTAAAATCAAGTCATCTGAAATTCATTTGCTCATCCATCATGTCTTATGTAAAAAACGATATTTTGTAACACTTCAATGGATGGGCAAATGAATTTCAAATGATTTGATTTTACATATTTAAACTAATTTAGATGTGTAGTGATATGTGAACGGTTCGGATCGTCGATACAAAGGCCCGAAGGACGAGTGCACATGGAGGCTTGTGCACAATGGAAGGGGACTCTCTCTATCTATATATATATTGTCCATCCTCCATGTGGTTGGTTATGCTTCTTAATTGGATATCTATATAATAAAACACAAAGAAAGCTATCAAATGACTCTTCTTCAATCCCCCAAAAATCAAAGGTCCAGATTTAACCTCACAAAACATATTTCTCCCCCAAAAGTTTTCCCCCAAAACTCAAATTCAAATCCCCCACCTAAAACAACTCCTATATTTATTTAATTTTTTTTCTCCTTCTCTTTCTCTCCCTCCCTCTTCTATTCAAAAAATTAAGAAAATAAAAATTTTAAAAATTTTTAAAAAATAAAAATTGAAAAACTAAAAAATTAAAAATTTAATAACTTTAAAAATAATTCAAAAAAAATCATATAATATGTTTTTTGCTCTATGTTTGCTACTTCAATTAATTTGCTGGACCTCCAAAACTATTTTATATGATCAAACAAGGTGCACCGTTCCGAAGACGTGCCGTAGGCACGTGTTAACGGACAAACCTAGTATATATATATAGGGAAAATGGGGTATGAGCAACTTGCTCATTTAGTAAATAAGCAATTGATGATGTGGCATACATGTAATTGGAAAATCATTAAAAGAGTTAGTTGTCCAATGTATCATATGCATGCCACATAATCAATTGCTCATTTACTAAATGAGCAAGTTGCTCATATCCCTTTTACCCTATATATATATATATATATATATATATATATATATATATATATATATATATATATAGTCCCCTTCCGTTATGCACTCGGCTCCGTGTGCACTCAGGCTTTTGATCTTCGTATCACCGTTCATTGATCTACACGTCTAAATTAGTCTAAATATGTAAAATCAAGTTATTTGAAATTCATTTGCCCATGCATTGAAGTGTTACAAAATTGTATGGCTAATAATCGTTTTTTTAATAATAATGACATGATGGATGGACAAATGAATTTCAAATAACTTGATTTTACATATTTAAACTAATTTAGGCGTGTAGATCAATGTGAACGGTTCAAATCGTCAATACGAAGGCCGAGTGCACACAGAGGCGAGTGCGACGAGCCGAATGCACACGGAGGGGTGGTGCACAATGGAAGATTTTCCTCCGTGTGCACTCGGCTCGCCGATACGAAGGCCGAGTGCACACAGAGGCGAGTGCAGAACGCAAGGTTTATATATATATATATATCTAAAAGTAAAAGGGCTATGAGCTACTTGCTCATCTAGTATATGAGCAAGGTGACATGCATGTGATTGAGAAATCCTAGAAAGGGTTAATTGCCCAATGTATCACATGCATGTTACCTTATCAATTGCTCATATACTAAATGTGCTAGTAGCTCATCCCCCCCCTTCCCTATATATATATGTTTGGATTTGCAGTTTTGGAATTGTTGCCAATAAATTTAACTTCTTATCCGTGTTAGTCAATGATGGATATCATAAGCTGTAGAGTGCTAGTAGCTCATCCCCCCTTTGATTATGAAGAAGATGGTGGCATAAAATTTATGTTTGTCATAAGAGCTCTGGAGGTTGCCTTGCTAGCTTTAGATGTGTAAATATAATTTAATATATTTTAACATCTCTTAATCTGGACAAATCACATCAGGCTATGAATTTCATATTAAAATCTTCCATTTCTTTTAATTAATACTTGATTATCTTCTTATTATCATAATAAAAAAATGGGTACTTTGCATTTAGTTTTGAATCTTTTGTTGTGTCTGCTTTGTATTTTGTCACTTTCTTCAATATGTATGACTTGTTTTCAGAACTATGACCATATTTTTCCGCATAAAAAGAGACAAGGGTCAAAATTAGTCTATGCTAATTCTTTTACTTTATAAAGTCTGATGTTTTCCATTTTAGTTCATTTTGAATAATTCTTAAAACAAGATGGACATCTTAGGAGGTTTGGCAAGGAAATAATCCTATAAACTTGAGTTAAAACTTGTACTTTGTAGCTGCTCTATGTTTTATTTTGGGAGATTCGCTGTCACTTATAAACACGGGTTAAAAACTTTTGCCTTTGCCCCCCGCACCAGTGGGCTTCTCTGTAGTTGCTTAAACCAAGTGTGTTATCATCTACCTAGGAGGGTAGATTAGCCGGAGAAAAAAAAAATCTACAGAGGAGGGTAGATAATAATTGAAAAGAACATTCAAGGAGCGATCTTAATACACACTTTGCTTTTCATAGCTTCCACATTTTACATGGGGAAAACACTTCACTGCTTGTGCTTGAAATATCAATATTCTTTGTTCTAACATTGTTGAGAATACGCATAGAAGAATCTTAGCTGTTCCTGTAAGTATTTAAGGGCGACCTACTGTTTTTAGTTTGTTTATTATCATATTGTTTCACTCTGCAGGCTCGAGGAATACTTACCGGCGGGTCAAACCCAAATGTTCCACCTACCCATTTGAAAACTGGTAACTTCCTTAAAAAGACAATGCCTCCAGCTCCTAAAAATGTTGCTAAAAGATCCTTACAGGGTCTCGTAAGTTTCGGCCAGTCAGCTTACTGTGATGTCTGTAAGTTAAACTGTAACAGTCAAGAAGCCTTCAATAAACACAAATTCGGGAAGAAACACCTAAAAAACTTGCAGATGCTCCAGGAATCCTTTGCTCCAAAACCCGCAACTGCTCCTGCTATAAATTTGCCCCTAAAAGATCAACTAGCGACCCCATCAACGATGGAGGAACTGCAGATGAAAACACGAAAGGTTTTGAATGGAGGGGCCACAGCTGATGCAGTTAAAATCTGCAGTCTCTGTAATGTTGTTTGCAACAGTGAAACTGTTTTCAACTATCATATTGCAGGAAAAAAGCATCTCGCCATGGTGAATCAGCAAATTCAACATGTTATCAATTAGGGTGAGGGTGAAAGACTGATAGAGTTCTGCGCTCCACTGAGTTTTCTTTA
This sequence comes from Hemerocallis citrina, assembly GCA_017893485.1. Taxonomy (NCBI): domain Eukaryota; kingdom Viridiplantae; phylum Streptophyta; class Magnoliopsida; order Asparagales; family Asphodelaceae; genus Hemerocallis; species Hemerocallis citrina. The sequence continues at coordinate 65,967,804 of CM030362.1, read as the reverse complement.
TACATGAGTGCATCCTATTGCTTGTACATCTTTTTCAATTCCAGTTGCATGCTATGTGGAGTACCAAAAAGGATTTGTTTCCTTGTATGAAAGAATTTCTCTAATCAAATGGTCAGTGTACTAACTGAAAATTGAACTGAATTCTGAACTTGTGATTCAATGATTCCTAGTCATCTGTTGGGATTCTTCATAAACGTTGATGGAATCTTTGACACTTTCCCGAAGTTACTAGAGCTTGTTCCCTTTTAATGCTGGTAAAATGCAGACTGTAAAAATACGTGAACATTATGCACAAAGATGTTATTTCCTTGTTGTTTTTTTTTTTTTTTTTTTGAGGTTATAGGTGGAATAACGCCATCCTGTTTTATTAATAAAAGATTAATCAAACAACTCCGGCGTACCGGGGAAAATACAAAAGTAAGGTGCAGAAAATAAAATATAACCTCCCAACAATACCCTGGAGGGTGGGTCTAACCACATACAAAGTAGAGGTAGCTGCGGACTGTGGATATCCAATTGTATCATGTTTTATGTGAGTATGAAGGGCGCCTACCTCTCAGTCTAGTGACGGTCCAAACTCGACCTCCTCATCATTAAATTCCTTCACCTGGAAGACTCTGGCAATCCTTCCTCGTGCTCCTGTGGCAGCAGCCCAAAAAGAAATAAGATGCATGATATGGGTAAGGTTATCAGAAATACTAATATATGAAGCACGAAAATAGAAATTATTTCTGTCTAGTCATAACACCCAAGTAGTTGCCGCAATGGCTATGTACCAAACATCCTTCATTTCGTGGCCAATCGAGACAACTTTGGGGCGAACCCACAAATCCTCGTATTCGCAGGGGTAGTCACATGTCCCTAAGGTCCGTAATACCGCTACCATAGTTGCTTTACTCCTTTGGCAGTGAATAAAAAGGTGATTCGGATTCTCCGTATGTAAGTTACAGAATCCACAGTTGGTCGCTATCTAGGGTTGTCTTTTGGCAAGGTTCTCTCTGGTGAGGATTACATTATTGAGCACTAACCAAAGGAAGACCCTGACTTTAAGGGGTGTTTTGGCTTTCCATAACACCTGTGCCCAACTGGGTCTATATCCACGATAATTTCCTTGTTACTTGTTTATCTTTAGAAGATGGATATAAAAAGCTTGTCCTACTTGTGAAACAAGTATTTTATTATCGATTGAGATCATATAATTCCCTTTTAGTGAATTTTCGTTAAATTTCCTATAATTCTGCATCAAGATAGTTTTAGGATGCTTTGAGATTAGTGACTACTATATGTTCCTGGTGGTGATTATGGAAGGGGGATTTGGATTTGAGATGGGTTCGCCTGTTCCTGTTTCATCCTGTGACTCTTAGATGCAGTTAGTGTCCTATATATGAACTCGCATCCATTGGGTCTTTTCTTAACCACCACATGAGGAGTGTATGGTTGTATGCTTCGACATATCTATACATACTCACCCTATCACTTTCCATCACTGGATCGTGTGAATCTGTGATTCTCCTTTTATGTAAACTAGGATAGAAGAATTCCTTAGGGACTCTTTCCTAAGAACCAAAAGCAGAGCAATTTTTTGGCGGAAACAGAATTTGAACTTTCAATCTCTTGCTCACTTACGAACATGCTTTGCTAATGAGTTTGTTAGAAGTGGGTATGTTTACACTTTACACTTCTGGAGAAAATTTTGCCGTACTATCCCACTTTTGAAAAATATTTAGCGCTCTGCCCTACTTCCCGAAACAATTAGCGATAAACCCTTATTTAGGACACGTCAGCAAGAAACGTTGTTGGAAATAATGGCATAGATTATTTGCGTGCCGTTATTTTCAATAACGGCATCTGTTTTATATTTTTTTTTCATGCCGTTATTTGGAATAACGGCATCAGTATATTTTTCTTAGAAGTGTACATCTTCTAACTTTAAAAAATTCTAAGTGCGAAAAAACTTATAAATAATACCGTTATTCTGAATAACGGCATTAGAATGATCGATACCGTTATTGGAGATAACGGCATCAGTTATATACAAATAATGTTAATTTTTTTTTAAAAAATTTTTATCATTTAAAAAAAAATTTCTAAAAAAAAATAGCTTTGATTGCTTCTTAAAGATGATTCCAGGGATGCATGAATACATCCATGCCACGTGATCAATATCACATCCATGCCACCTGATCAACATCCATGCCATCAACTTCATAATGGAGAGTTGTGTTAGAACCTGAATATAAAATAATAAAAAATCCCAACAGAATTTGTGAAGGAATCAAAATCAATTGAAGAAAAACAGTAAGTAGAAAATGTGCACAGAGTCGAGATTTGAAATCTCTGTCCTTAAAGCAGAATTTGCCCCGTAGTGTGACGGTTTCCGGCAAATTGCTTCCCAGGATACAACTGTACCTTCTCTGAAGAATGCAGCACCCTTGCTTCAGAGACAACGAACTGTTGTCTGTGTTGTACCCTCAGTTAACACTGACGCAGAGGAGAAGAAGAAGAAAAGAGATGTAAAAAATTTTATGTCTGTATGTAAGCCTCTGTCTGGTTATATAGAGGAAATTGAATTGGAGACTATTCAGCAGCTGCCAACAGCAGAGTAATGGGGACTCTTCAGATTCATAACTGGTGAGCCATTACTCTGCTGTTACAGAGTAATGGGCACCAGTTACTGAAACTGAAAAGCCATTTCAGTACCAAACCAAACCAAACCAAACCAAGCCGAGTCGAGCCGAACCGAACCGAACCGAACTGAACCGAACTGAACCGAGCCAGGCCAGGCCGGGGCCGGAGCCGGGCCGGGCCGGGCGCGCGCGCGCGTGTGTGTTTGTCATTTTGGCTAAGTCCTCTCTCCACTACACGTTAGTGGTAACCCCTGGGCCACGCCCTTTAGTCCAGTTTTCTAGTATATATACTAGACAAAATCATTTCCGATTTCCGATATGGGACTATCTATTTTCTCCCAGTTGCCAAGTTAGTACTTTTCAAGTACCCAACTTTGGATCAACATTTCTCATTCATACGGAATTCGTTTTTGGCAAGTGAGTATACTACGGAATAGTACTCGTCGAGAGGATCGCAATCCACTCATTTTTCGGTGCCGCCGGTGGCCGGAGCTTGCCGGAATCCGGCCCGAAAAACTTCAAAAAATTAATTCCAACAATCCCCCACATGAATGGAAATTACCAGACCATGTAATCTAGACACGACAGAAAAAAAAACAAAAACATGACAGAAAGACTCTGAGAGTACAATCGGAAAATCACTGCATCAGGAATGGTAGTAATTTTTCAACTTTGAACCACCCTTAGTAATTAGCTATCGGATTCACTTGACCAGGTAGTGATCATGATGTCTTGAACTACCCGGGCGTTCATGCGAACCTAGACAATAACTATCACACAGTGTCATCTCCTCACAGAACTAAGTTCTCTTGTTGTGTTTATTTTAGCCTTGAACATCCCCGGTTAATCGTGAGTGAACTTGGAGAATGTAGCCTCTCTTCATTCTCCTAGAAACGGCCCCATTTCACACTCACAAGGTGATTGCCCATAAAGAGTATCCTGCTATACCCCACTTTTATTTCAAAGCTATGGGAATCATTAAAAGCCAAGTTTATCCTAACTATTTGCAGGCAGCACTTGTTTTATCATCCTAAGAATGGGTATGAGATGTTAATTTCTCAGTGCTTTCGTTGATTCAACAAGATTTAGTTGTCCCTTTGAACCTAGATCTTGGGATCTCCAATTTCTAGGTAGGGTTTCCATCAAGTATCCTCTTTCGTCATAGGCTTTAAACCCATTCCTCTTGATGATCTCACAACCTGCTCTCGCGACAGACCTTTAGTAAATGGATCCGCTAGGTTGTCGGCCGATTTTATATATTCTATAGAGATTACTCCATTTGAGAGCAGTTGTCTAATGGTTTTGTGTCGCCTTCTGATATGACGAGACTTACCATTATACATACAACTCAGTGCCCGTGCTATAGCCGATTGGCTGTCACAGTGTACACATAAGGCAGGCACTGGTTTTTCCCACATTGGAATATCCTCTAAGAAGTTTCGAAGCCATTCTGCTTCCTCTGCCGCTTTGTCTAAAGCAATAAACTCAGATTCCATGGTGGATTTGGCCAATAGCGTTTGTTTAGAGGATTTCCATGACACAGCTGCACCACCAAGTGTGAAAACATATCCACTTGTGGATTTTGAGTTCTTCGAGTCCGATATCTAGTTGGCATCACTGTAGCCTTCCAGTACTGCTGGATATCTGGTGTAATGCAGCGCATAACTCTGAGTATGTCGCAAGTAGTTCAATACTCTAGTTATTCCTTTCCAGTAACTTCGTCCTGGATTATTCGTGTATCGGCTCAGTACGTTTATCGAATGTGCTAGGTCCGGTCTTGTACAATTTGTTAGGTACATCAGACTACCAATTACACGTGCATATTCCAGTTGTGATATGCTTTCGCCTGTATTTTTGAACAGGTGAAGACTTGGATCGACGGAACTTTTTGCTGTCCCATTGGAATAATTCTTGAATCTTTCAAGTACTTTCTCAGCATAATGAGCTTGAGACAAAGTAATCCCCTTAGATGTCCTGGAAATTTTGATTCCTAGTATGACATCTGCAACTCCCAAGTCTTTCATGTCAAACTTGCCACTAAGCATGCTCTTAGTTTGTTTGATAATGTCGTTATTGCTTCCAATAATGAGCATGTCGTCTATGTATAGACAGACCAGAATGTATCCATTTGGAGTATCTTTGATGTAGATACATTTATCACATTCATTTATTTTGAAACCATTTGACATCATAACATTGTCAAATTTTGCATGCCACTGCTTTGGAGCTTGTTTCAGGCCGTACAGTGATTTTACAAGCCTGCACACCTTATTTTCCTGTCCAGGAACTACGTAACCCTCAGGTTGTTTCATGTATATTTCTTCTTCTAAGTCCTCATTTAGAAATGCAGTTTTAACATCCATTTGATGTATTTCCAGGTTACGTAGAGCTGCAATAGCTATCAACATTCTTATGGATGTTATTCTTGTAACTGGGGAATATGTATCGAAGAAATCTAGGCTTTCTTTTTGCCTAAATCCTTGTACCACAAGTCTAGCCTTATGTTTCTCTATTGAACCATCTGGTTTCAATTTTTGTTTGAAAATCCATTTGCATCCTAGAGCTTTACATCCAGAAGGCAAGTCGACTAACTCCCATGTATGATTTTGCATAATGGAGTCTATTTCACTTTTGATTGCTTCCTTCCACATAGGAGCATCAGGCATAGATATGGCTTCCTTGAAAGTTCTGGGCTCATTCTCTAACAGAAAGGCCGTCACAAAATCAGGACCAAATGATTTTGATGTTCTAACCCGTTTACTTCGTCTAGGCTCATCAGTATCATGTTCTGGTTCATCAACTGAAGTATTTGCATTCCCTTGTTCACGTGTACGTTTGGGGTACGTAGTATCCTTGCACGGAAACACGTGTTCAAAGAATGAAGCATTTCTTGATTCCATTATTGTATTTACATGGATATCCGGTATATCCGATTTGTATACCAAGAACCGATATGCACTACTGTTGTGTGCATAGCCTATGAATATGCAATCAATCGTCTTAGGTCCGATGGTGACCTGTTTCGGGTTAGGTACTGCCACTTTTGCTAGACACTCCCACACTTTGAGGTATTTATACGAAGGTAAGTTACCTTTCTACAATTCATATGGTGTCTTGCCGGTTTTCTTGTGAGGTATTTTGTTGAGAATGTAGTTGGCAGTTAGCAACGCTTCCCCCCACATGTTTTGGGGTAAGCCAGAATTCAACAAGGCATTCATCATCTCCTTTAGAGTTCGGTTTTTGCGCTCGGCAGTACCGTTTGATTCAGGCGAGTAGGGAGCAGTTGTCTGATGAACTATTCCATGTTCCGAGCAGAACATGTTAAATGGTGCATCATATTCTCCTCCTCTATCACTTCTAACGATTTTAATTGTTTTGCCAAGTTGATTCTCAACCTCAAGTTTATATTCTTTGAATTTATCCAAAGCCTCATTTTTGCTATGTAACAAATATACATAACAGAATTTTGTGCAATCGTCTATGAAAGTCACAAAGTACTTTTTGCCACCTCTGGTCTGCACATATTTTAAGTCACACAGATCCATGTGAATTAGACCTAGAGTTTCTGTATTTCTTTCTACAGATCGTGATGGAGTTTTAGTGAGTTTGGCCTCTGTGCAAACTTCACATTTTTCTGAGTTATCTACCTTAAATTTTGGTAGCAAATTCATGTTAACTAATCTACGCATAGAATTTACATTAACATGGCCTAGTCTTTCATGCCAAACAGAGGAAGACTCAACAACATAGGCAATAGGAGTTATTTCATTAACTTTGGAAACAGCAGGAACAATAGTTTTAGAGATGACTGTTATTACATTAAACTTGAACAGTCCATCCTTTACATATCCTTTACCCAAGTATACCCCATTCTTAGACAGTACAAAATTATCAGAAACAAGTACAACTTTAAACCCATTCTTGCTTAGCAAAGAACCTGATATCAAGTTCTTTCTAATGTCTGGGACATGCAGCACATTTGTGAGTGTTAGCTCTTTGCCTGAAGTCATTTTCAGCACTATCTTTCCCGTTCCTTCAATTTTGGAGGTGGAAGAGTTTCCCATGAACAGCTCTGTTCATCTTTGTTGCACTTCTGGTAGGAGGTGAACATTTCCTTGTCCGAGCAGATATGCTTGGTGGCCCCAGTATCGTACCACCATTCACGAGGATTGCTCCCTACAAGATTGACCTCTGATACTACAGCACAGAGGTCCAGGTCAGAAAGACCAGTGGACAAGTTCTCAGCTATGTGTGCGTGGGGTTTTTCATTCCCTTTTACATGTCCTGTTTTTGAATGATTACTGTCCTTACTGCGGCACTCAGAAATTTTGTGCCCCAGCTTACCACACTTGTGGCATTTCCCAGTAAACCTCTTTGCAAGAGGTTTTTTATTTGAGGCCTGTGGCAGAAACTTCCTCTTCTTACCCTTCTGTTCGTGCTCCACCACATTGACCTTTTCTATGGACTGATTTCCATAGGACCTGTCAGCCTTGCGATTCTCTTCTTCGATCCGTAACCTGATAATTAGATCTTCAAGCGACATCTCCTTTTGTTTGTGTTTGAGGTAGTTCTTGAATTCTTTCCACCCAGGTGGAAGTTTTTCAATGAACGCTGCAACCTGGAATGGTTCGCAAAACGTCATATTCTCTGCAGCAATGTCGTGCATTATAACCTGCAGTTTTTGGACTTGACTCACCACAGTTTTGGAATCAATCATCTTGTAGTCCAGAAATTTGCCGACAACAAATTTCTTGGACCAGGCGTCTTCTGTTTTGTACTTCTTTTCCAGGGACCCCCACAGGAGTTTGGACGTCTTGAAGATACAGTAGACGTTGTACAGGGAGTCTACCAAGCCATTCAGGATGTAGTTCCTGCAGAGGTAGTCGCCCTGAGTCCACACATCAACTACAACAACGGAGTGTGCATCCATTGGCACCAGTATCGGGGCAGATTCATTGAGGAATCTGTCCAGCTTTAATGTGGTCAGGTAGAACTGCATCTTCCTCTGCCACTTTTTGAATCCAGTTCCATTGAACTTCTCCGGTTTTTCTCCCACGGTTATGTGCGTGGGCAGAACGACCGAATGTGCCGCAACTGATTGTGCAGTCACATTTTGGGTCACTGGTGTTTGGGTACTGAGAAGCCCAGTAGCAACTTCAGTTGGTGTGTTATCCATGTTCTGATTTTGTTCTCTTCTCTGAAAATGATTGAAACAGAAACTGTTAGTTCTTTTTTCCGAACAGAACCTGTAAACAAACTTCACAAAATTGTTACTTTAAGATTGTTAGAACCTGTGAGGAAAAAATTCTGCTTTAAGATTGTTAGAACCTGAATATAAAATAATAAAAAATCCCAACAGAATTTGTGAAGGAATCAAAATCAATTGAAGAAAAATAGTAAGTAGAAAATGTGCACAGAGTCGAGATTTGAAATCTCTGTCCTTAAAGCAGAATTTGCCCCGTAGTGTGACGGTTTCCGGCAAATTGCTTCCCAGGATACAACTGTACCTTCTCTGAAGAATGCAGCACCCTTGCTTCAGAGACAACGAACTGTTGTCTGTGTTGTACCCTCAGTTAACACTGACGCAGAGGAGAAGAAGAAGAAAAGAGATGTAAAAAATTCTATGTCTGTATGTAAGCCTCTGTCTGGTTATATAGAGGAAATTGAATTGGAGACTATTCAGCAGCTGCCATTACTCTGTAACAGCAGAGTAATGGGGACTCTTCAGATTCATAACTGGTAAGCCATTACTCTGCTGTTACAGAGTAATGGGCACCAGTTACTGAATCTGAAAAGCCTTTTCAGTTCAGGACCAAACCAAACCAAACCAAGCCGAGTCGAGCCGAATCGAACCGAACCGAACCGAGCCGAGCCAGGCCGGGGCCGGGGCCGGTGCCTGGCCGGGCCGGGCGCGCGCGCGTGTGTGTTTGTCATTTTGGCTAAGTCCTCTCTCCACTACACGTTAGTGGTAACCCCCGGGCCACGCCCTTTAGTCCAGTTTTCTAGTATATATACTAGACAAAATCATTTCCAATTTTCGATATGGGACTATCTATTTTCTCCCAGTTGCCAAGTTAGTACTTTTCAAGTACCCAACTTTGGATCAACATTTCTCATTCATACGGAATTCGTTTTTGGCAAGTGAGTATACTACGGAATAGTACTCGTCGAGAGGATCGCAATCCACTCATTTTTCGGTGCCGCCGGTGGCCGGAGCTTGCCGGAATCCGGCCCGGAAAACTTCAAAAAATTAATTCCAACAAGTTGAATATTGTCCCCATGCACTTTGATCAACATCCATGTCATCAACTTCATGATAAATACATGCATGCATCAGAGGTTGTGGCAGTCATCATTTTGCACTAATGCCGTAATTTGATGGCATCAGTAGAGAATGCCGTTATTTGAAATAACGGCATATGTTATAAAGTTTTCACCATTGCGATTTTTTTTCTAAGTGAAAATTACATGCTGGTGAAAAACAAAACAACCTATGCCGTTATTCCAAATAACGGCATGACATTTTTTTTCCAAACAGATGCCGTTTTTGAAAATAACGGCACGAAAATAATCTATGCCGTTATTTTCAATAACATTTCTTACTGACGTGTCCTAAATAAGGGTATATTACTAATTATTTTGGAAAATAGGACAGAGTCCTAAATATTTTCAAAAAGTGGGGTAGTAGGGCAAAATTTTCCACTTCTGGATAGTATGTGTGCATGAAAACAGATCAAAATTTTATATGTAGGGTTTGATGGTTTGTTTACATTAAAACCCCTGAACAGGGAACATCTCTGAAAAATATGTCATGGGTTTCAGTGCCCTTAAAGAGAAGAAGGGACAAGATGAACGGTAGATTTTTACTAAAACGACCTACTTTTTGAAAGTATTTACCTAACTGACCCACTTTCGAAAGTATTTATCAAAATTATCCATTCGCTATCTATAGCGAGTTTGGTGAAAATACTCTCGCTTTTTGAGATAGCGAGGGTAGGCTTCGGTGTTTGGAGAAAAAAACATGAAGAAAAAATATCAAAGTAAGACTTGCTGTCTCAAACAATGAACATAGTTGTACTGCACTCGTTGTTTGAGATAGCGAGTCTGACACTGAATTTTTTTTGTTAAATTGATCTACAAAAAAAAAAAAAAAACTAAAAGTTAGGTTTGCTATCAACTACGCTTGCTGTTTGAGACAACAAGTCTTACTTCAAATTTTTTTTCCAAGTTGTGGAGAAACACCTAAGCTTACACTCTGTCACGGACAAGTTCTAGAGGCATCCAGATTGTTCAAGAGGAGTCCGGAATGCTACGGAATGCCCCGGAAGGATTAAGAACGTCCTAGAGTTCTCTAGGACAATGTGGCACGTTCTAGTGTGACCTAGAACCTTTGTGGAACAATGTACATAGTTATAGAGTATTCTAGTAAACTCTTGTACATAGTAGAACTTTGTACTCTAGAACCTTCCCTTAGGGAGGAGAAGGATCATCCTAGCACTATAAATAGGGAGGAGCCTCATTTGCTCCAACCATCCAAAGAGATCCAAGAATCCAAGACAATCCAAGGAAATCCAAGCAACTCTTGTAAAGTTCTCTTTGAAGAATAAAGTTCTCTTTCATCTTACTTTGCTCACTTCTCTTCAATCCTCTGCCTACTTAGTATTCAGTTTGCCTGACTTAGCCCTCGATCTAAGGAGTAAGCTAGGTGGCACACGGCCTGACTTGTGGAAAAAGAAGTCGTCCCGTGACACGTGGTATCAGAGCCAAGGTTTCGTTTGGCAGAGATTATGGCTGGACGCGAGGGAAACGTGAGTGATGTCACCACCAATGTGGAGGTGGGTGGTGATAGGGGAAGAGCGGAGACAAATGCCAAGAAGAACAAGAGCAAGAATGCGAGGGAGCAGTCGATGGATGTTTTGGCCAGCTTCGAGTCGAGATTGGCTAAGGTGGAGATCTCCATGGGGGAGTCCATTGAAAGGATGGATGCCATGGACGACACCATGGACGGTGTCAGAGAGGATGTTGGAGGCCTAAGAGAGGAGATCCTTGGTGCCCTCAACACCCTAAAGGCCGAGTTCAAGGCAGAGATAGCGCAGCTTCAAGAGGCGTTCAACACCCAAGGAGAGGAGGTGAAGTTGTGCAAGGCAGCAATAGCAGGTTGGACTATTGCAAGGGAGATGCCACGCACTAAGGCGCCGGAACCCTTGAAGTATGGAGGTAAGCGCGATCCCAAAGAACTCGATGAATTCTGTTGGTCCCTAGAATGCTACTTCAATGCTGTAGGAATTAAGGACGACCAACCCAAAGTGGACACAGCCGTCCTTTACTTGAAAGAAAATGCAGCATTATGGTGGAGAAGGAAGCATGGTGACATAGCCAAGGGGCTATCCACGGTAAATACTTGGGACGAGTTCAAACAACAACTCAAGAGGCAATTTTGTCCCCAAAATGCCAAAGATGCAGCTATGAAAAAGCTACGTGGGCTGAGGCATACCGGGAGTATCAAGGAGTATGTTGCTGAATTCACATCCTTGATGCTAGAGTTACCGGACTTGAATGAGGAAGACAAGCTTTTCTACTTCTTGGACGGACTACAATCTTGGGCCAACTTAGAACTCAAGAGGAGGAACGTCAAGGACGTAGACGAAGCTATAGCCGTGGCGGAGGACCTTGTGGAGTTCAAGAAAGACTTCGGCGGCAATAAGAAAAAGAGTGTAGGAGACAAGCCCCACAAGTTTGTGAAGCCAGATAAGAAGTATGACAAGCCGTTCAAAAGGGACAAGCTCAATGAGGGAGGAAGCAAAAAGAAGGAGCCGGAATGTTACTTGTGTAGCGGACCGCACTATATTCGAGACTGCCCAAAGCGGAAGGCCCTTAATGCTATGGCTTGTCAAGTGGAAGAGGAAACGCAAGTTAGTTCCATGCGTCTCCTTAACTCTCTCAAGGCCAAGGACGAGAAGGTGAAGGTGTCCAAGGAAAACGAGACCAAGGTCGGTGGTCTCATGTTCGTGGAGGCCAAGGTGAATGGAGGATCCACCAAGGCGTTAGTGGACACAGGTGCATCTCATAACTTCATTGCTGAAGAAGAGGCTACTAGGTTGGGAATCAAGTACGCCAAGGAGTTGGGTTGGGTGAAGGCCGTCAACTCATCATCTCAACCCATCCTTGGAGTAGCTCGTGGAGTACCTATCCAGCTTGGTGGATGGGAAGGCACTATTGACTTGACGATTGTCCCTATGGATGACCACCGCCTGGTTTTGGGCATGGAGTTTATGGACAAGGTACGTCCTTTATCATTTGAGAAAGACTCAACCATGCGTATTGCAAATGGATCTACTATCCACATAGTACCTTTGGAGAGAGGGAAGATGGAGTCAAGGAGCTTATCTGCCATGCAACTCAAAAGAGGTCTCAAGAAGGGGGAGACCACTTATCTAGCTGTCTTGAAGGAGGCAGATGTTCCAACAGAAATGGGTGTGTCGACCGGAGTGAAGGAAGTGTTGGCAGAGTTCAAGGATGTGATGCCACCGGAGTTGCCGAAGAAGTTACCTCCGAGACGGGAAGTGGATCACGTGATAGAGCTTGAACCAGGTGCAAGACCCCCAGCCATGGGACCTTACCGGATGGCTCCGCCCGAGTTGGAAGAATTGAGGAAGCAATTAAAGGAGTTGCTCGATGCTGGACTCATTAGGCCCTCCAAAGCTCCCTATGGTGCCTCGGTGTTATTCCAAAAGAAGCATGATGGAAGTCTACGGATGTGTATAGACTACCGGGCACTTAACAAGATCACGGTGAAGAACAAGTATCCTATACCGTTGGTTGCCGATCTCTTCGACCGACTTGGTAAGGCGCGATGGTTTTCAAAGTTGGATTTGAGGTCGGGCTATTGGCAGGTACGCATAGCCGAAGGGGATGAAGCTAAGACGACTTGTGTGACAAGGTATGGGTCGTTTGAGTTCTTGGTGATGCCCTTTGGTCTAACCAATGCACCTGCAACATTCTGCACCCTCATGAACAATATCTTCCATCCGTTCTTGGACAAGTTCGTGGTAGTGTATCTGGATGACATCGTGGTGTATTCAGACACGTTGGAGGAACATGTTGAGCACCTAAGACAAGTCTTCCAAGCACTAAGGGAGAACGAACTCTATGTCAAGCCAGAGAAGTGCTCCTTTGCCCAGCAGGATGTGATGTTCTTAGGGCACAAGGTAGCCGGAGGGAAGATTTATATGGATGGATCCAAGGTACAGGCCATTGCAGAGTGGGAGCCGCCCAGGAACGTGACTGAGCTACGGTCTTTCTTAGGCCTTGTAAATTATTATAGGCGGTTCATTCTCGGATACTCGGCTAAAGCCACACCACTCACCAACCTACTCAAGAAGAAAGTTGTGTGGGAATGGACGGATGACTGCCGGGCAGCCTTTGAGGATTTAAAGAAGGCCATCATGGAGGAACCAGTTCTGAGACTGCCAGATTATTCGAAGCCGTTCGAGGTACACACTGATGCATCTGACTTTGCGATAGGAGGGGTACTCATGCAGGAAGATCACCCAGTGGCCTATGAGAGTCGGAAGTTAAATGAGACGGAACGGAGGTACCCGGTGCATGACAAGGAGATGACGGCTATCATCCATTGTCTTCGGGTATGGAGGCATTACTTGTTGGGGAGTCAGTTTATGATCAAGACTGACAATGTGGCTACGAGCTACTTCCAAAACCAGAAGAAGCTAAGCCCCAAACAAGCACGTTGGCAAGACTTCTTGGCCGAGTTTGACTATGTGATGGAGTATAAGCCGGGTAGGACCAACGTGGTAGCCGATGCATTAAGTCGCAAGGCGGAGCTCGCGACCATCGCCCAAGTCGAGTGTGACCTTGCCAAACGCATCAAGGAGGGATTGAGTCATGACCCCTTAGCAGTTAATGTGGTGAATATGGCTAAGGAGGGCAAGACATGCAAATTCTGGATGGATGATGGACTTCTCCTCACAGTTGGTGATCGTCTCTATGTTCCTAAGTGGGACAACTTGAGGAGGGAAGTCTTGAAAGAGTGCCATGATTCGAGGTGGGCTGGACATCCAGGCACGCACCGTACGCGGGCATTAGTGGAGCGGTCTTATTATTGGCCGAGCATGAAGAACGACGTGGAAGCTTATGTGAAGACTTGTCTTGTATGCCAACAAGACAAGGTGGAGCAAGATAAGCCCGCTGGGTTGTTGGAACCCCTACCCGTACCGGAGCTTCCATGGGAAAGTATATCCATGGACTTTATCTCAGCGTTGCCTTTGTCGGAGGGATGCGGTTCCATAATGGTTGTAGTGGATCGGTTCTCTAAGTATGGAACCTTTATCCCAGCCCCGAGAGATTGCACGGCCGAGGAAGCAGGAAGGTTATTCTTCAAACATGTGGCCAAGTATTGGGGACTTCCTCGGACCATCATAAGTGATCGAGATCCGCGCTTCACGGGCAAGTTTTGGAGAGAACTCTTCAAGTTGATGGGCTCGGATCTCCACTTCTCCACAAGTTTTCATCCTCAAACCGATGGCCAGACAGAGAGGGTGAACCACCTGTTGGAGATATACCTTCGGCACTATGTGAGTGCCAACCAGCGGGATTGGACTAAGTTGCTCGACGTGGCCCAGTTTTCATACAACCTGCAGAAGAGCGAGGCTACGGGAAGGAGTCCCTTTGAACTAGTGACTGGACAACAGCCGATGACACCGCAAGAGCTAGCAAAGGGGTACACTGGTTCAAGCCCGCCAGCTTACAAGTTTGCAAAAGGGTGGAATGAGGAGATAGACATTGCCCGAAGCTACTTGACCAAGGCGGCCAAACGGATGAAGAAATGGGCCGATGTGAAAAGGCAGCCAAGGGAATTCATTGTCGGTGACGAGGTGATGGTGAAGTTACCCCAAAAGATGTTCAAGTCTACGCGCCAAGTCCACAAAGGCTTGACACGAAGATATGAAGGACCGTACCAAGTAGTGGAGAAAGTTGGCACGAGATCCTACAAGGTAGCTTTGCCGTCGCACCTGAAGATCCACCCAGTCTTCCATGTTAGCCTTCTCAAACCTTATAGTAGGGACGAGGAGGACCCAAGGAGGAACGAATCTCATCGAGCTCCACCAGCAAATGTGGTTTCATATGATAAGGAAGTCGATGAGATCCTAGCCGATCGAGTTGTTCGCAAGAGGGGCACGCCTAACTGGACCGAGTACTATGTACGGTGGAAGGATCAACCCGAAAGCGAGTCTAGTTGGGAGCGAGAACAAGATCTATGGCAGTTCCGCAACAAGATTGAAGAATTCAAGTCTAAGGCTTGACGAGGACGTCAAGAGCTTAGGTGGGGGAGGGTGTCACGGACAAGTTCTAGAGGCATCCAGATTGTTCAAGAGGAGTCCGGAATGCTACAGAATGCCCCGGAAGGATTAAGAACGTCCTAGAGTTCTCTAGGACAATGTGGCACGTTCTAGTGTGACCTAGAACCTTTGTGGAACAATGTACATAGTTATAGAGTATTCTAGTAAACTCTTGTACATAGTAGAACTTTGTACTCTAGAACCTTCCCTTAGGGAGGAGAAGGATCATCCTAGCACTATAAATAGGGAGGAGCCTCATTTGCTCCAACCATCCAAAGAGATCCAAGAATCCAAGACAATCCAAGGAAATCCAAGCAACTCTTGTAAAGTTCTCTTTGAAGAATAAAGTTCTCTTTCATCTTACTTTGCTCACTTCTCTTCAATCCTCTGCCTACTTAGTATTCAGTTTGCTTGACTTAGCCCTCGATCTAAGGAGTAAGCTAGGTGGCACACGGCCTGACTTGTGGAAAAAGAAGTCGTCCCGTGACAACTCGCTATCTCAAATAGCAAGGCTGCGAGGGTATTTTTGCTAAACTCACTGTTTGAGATAGCGAGTTTGGTTAAAATATCCTTGGTGTTTGAGACAACGAACTTACTTTGATATTTTTTTTCAAGTTTGTTCTCAAAGTTGTGGAGAAATATCTAAGCCTACACTTGCTATCTCAAACAGCGAGGGTATTTTTACCAAACTCGTTGTTTGAAACAACGAGTTTGGTGTCAAAC
The DNA here is from genome assembly GCA_017893485.1 of Hemerocallis citrina. NCBI lineage: Eukaryota > Viridiplantae > Streptophyta > Magnoliopsida > Asparagales > Asphodelaceae > Hemerocallis > Hemerocallis citrina. The sequence continues at coordinate 65,952,098 of CM030362.1, read as the reverse complement.
AACGAGTTTGGTGAAAATATCCTTATTTTTTGGGACAACGAGTCTTACTTTGATATTTTTCTTAAAGTTTTTTCTCCAAACACCTAAGTCTACACTCGCTATCTAAAAAAGTGAGGGAATATTAATTTTGGTAAGTACTTTCAAAAGTGGGTCAGTTTGGTAAATACTTTAAAAAGTGGGTCATTTTGGTAAAATAAGTTCATGAACTGTATCGAGGAACTGGCTAAGCAAAACCTGCCTTTGTGCACAATGTATGCAAGTACTACACTACTAGCAGTAAAAATTCTTAGGGTTTTACTATCCAAACAAGAAGAGAACTTTTTTCCATACTGACCCACTTCCAAAATGTTTACCGGTTCACTTTTGGACACGTCAGCATAAAATGCTATTGACAACGATGACATATATTATTTCAATGTCACTGTTCTCAATAGCGACACCGGTAAATTTTTTCTTCTTCATATGCCGCTTTCAGAGTAACAGCATTAGTATATTTCGTATTCAATTGTGAACAATCCAACTTGAGAAAAAATTGTAAGTGTAAAAACATCTTATAACTTGTGCCGCTATCCCCAATAACGACAATTGCATGCGAGATGCCGTTATTGGAGAAAGCGGTATCAGTATATTAATTCTTACATATAAATAGTGGTCCCCTCTTCTCCTTTCCTTTTCACTTTATCTCTCTTCCACTCCCGAAACCCAAAATCCTAAAACCCTAGATCAGAAACCACACATCTTCTATCTGTCATGTTTCATATCCCAAAATTCATAAAATCTTAATCCGTAAACCTTAATCCTCATCCCCTCTGATTCCCTCATCTCTCCCTCATCTTGGATCTCAACTTGTATCTTCTACACCTCAAAAGAAATCCGAAATTGCCAAGCAAGTATTGGTGCTTATCTAGCAACTTCCCAACCATCACCACCAACATCTACAACTCCGAATTGTGCAAGGTAATCCAAAACCCTTAATTTTTTTTCTTCAAAATTCTCAATTTGTGTATTGAGATTTAAATGTACGTATGCATTTATATAATTAGTGTTTTGAGATGTTGTGGAGATGATATGAGTAGTTGTATTATTCGAGTAGTGTATGCCCAATACCTGGAAATTTTTATATATGGTCAATTGCTCTATTTTTCAAATTTCTGAAGATTAATGTGTATGTATGATTGGATGTACGTAGTGTATTAAGATGCTGTCCATATTGAATTGAGTAAGATATTGATATGAGTAGTGTATTGATTATATGAAAATTGGTTTAGTATTCAAAATGTGGAAAATTTATGTGTATGTATGAATGGATATACGTAGTATATTGAGTTGTTGTTGATATTGATATGAGTAGTGTATTGAATCGAGTAGTGTATTCCCAATACTCAAATTTTGTTCATGAGAAACAATTTATTAATGTTGACAGAAATGCTGCGACTGAGTGGATAGTCACAGTTGTCAGGCAGTGGTAGAGACCAACCACCATCACAAGTAAGATGCGGTTATTATTCTTAGTCCTGAATCTTAATATCTAATATTATTTCTATATAACAAGAATTTATATTTTTTGTGTAGGATGTCGGCCAACCATCTATTTCGCAAGAAGTAGGCGTGTCGCCTTCCGCTGTAGATGGAGGTCCAGGTCCATTACACCCAACCCTATTATCCTTGTAAGAAGAGCATAGGTCTCAGTCGGTGTGGAAGGGAGAGACAAAGAATATGAGTTTCCGACTAAACACGACATTGCCGGTACACCCCCGTATACGCAATTATTTAGTCAATGTCAGTTTCCACAGAATGTTGATGTTGGTGAATGTAAAATGCAACCGTTCATTACTTACAGCTCTAGTGGAGCGTTGGAGGTCGCAGACACACACGTTCCATCTACTAGTTGGAGAGATGACAATGACACTCCAAGATGCAGCCATTATATCTACACTTTCGATAGATGGGGTTGCCGTAACGGAAAATCTGGAGTTCAACAAAGTTGCAATGGTTAGAGAGTATCTTGGGAAAGAGGTTGATGAGGATGAGGTGTGTTCGTTCGAGAATCAATCCGACGTTCGTGGCGATACTCAGAGTTCAACGAAAGTTTGGGAGACAACCCGACCAACTTCGAACTTCAATATTACACTCGGGTGTACCTCGTGAGTATGATAGAAGGTGTTATCTATCCAAACTCTTCTGGTGATGTCACAGAGCTGGCCGTTATAGTCGGGAAAGTGCTACGTTGGCTTCCCTTTATCATGCATTGTGTAAGTGTGTGATGGGGTCGATACAGATGACATGGCCGATGAGATTATTACAGATTTGGTGTTGGGAACGTATACACCTCAGCCATCCTCGGATAACGGTTATTTCTAAGATTTGAAAGGTAGTTAATGAGAATCCCGTGATAAGGGATCCTCTGGGGGTTTACTGGACAGGTGGGCACACATGGAGAAATAACCCACGTGGAGTGGTGACGTATGAGCTTGATCAACTACGGGAAAAGTACGTTAACTGGAACACGTACACCCCTAAAGGGCTTAAAGGACTACCTCCCTTGTGCACGGCTAACATACAACAGTGGTTGATGAGAGCTCCTGTAACACCCCGCAAAATTTAAATGACAATTTTGCCCTCGGGTGTTACGCACGTGCATTTTGTACTGTTGCTAATTATATCCATAACGCATTTTGATATGTATTTTGAATTCAAATTATTTATGCAAGCCCGTATTCTTAAAATCACATTTGAGACAACTCGAATGCAAAATTTCAATCTTTGAGTTTTACGTGCTTTTTACGTATTATCGATGCACGTGTCGAATTCGGGTATTCCACCGCTACGTGCAAAGTTTTCAATGGACTTCAATTATTTATCTTTATAAACATGTTTGAATTTGTTTTGTAAACGAAAATTCAATTTTTGACAATCTTTATTAAAATAAACTTTCTACGTGCAATACACGTGTTTTCCGTACGTTTGAGTATATTATCCAAATATGTATATTAAATATACTTTTCGTTGCATTCCAATTGATTATAAATATTTTTCGGTTCATAAAGTCAATTTTTGTATTTTTGAGATTTTACGGGCGACGCACGTGTTTCGGTGCACGTGTTTTAAGCGTATTATTCTTTCAAAATAAATTTCATGAAATTGTTTGTGTCTATTTTATGGTGCATGAAAAGTATAATTTTTAAGTTAATTTTACATATTTATTACATATATAAATAAGTTGTTTTAAAGGGATTGAATAAATAAATTGTTTTTGTACACAAAGCATGTGCACGTGCACACGTACGATGTGCACATTTTTGGGGACCGGGCTGATTAGAGAGGAGGGAAATTCTGGAGTTTTGATTTTGGAAATAGGAGGGAAAGCAAGTTACAAGTTTTTAGATATGGGTTAGTGGTGTTCATGTGGGAGGTAGTTATACTAACTACCCTACCACTCTCTTATAAAAATGCACTCTTAACCTCTCTTTCTCTCATCTCTTCTCCTCCCTATCTCCTGTCATTACCGAGAAGAAAACCAACCCAAAACAGCATAGCCTTTGTCCATTCCTCCATCTAATCACCATTCCACTTGCCTATATACATATACTAATGTATATATATATGTACATACATGATATGTGTATATGAAAGAAGATGGGAGTTTGTCCTTGATGTTGCCGAAATGGAGTGGAGATGGAGATGCTCTTGATGATTGTTGCTTGCCGAAATGGATTGAAGGTTTGCCTTGGTGCGCGGAGTTCGAGGAGTTTGCAATTGGAGCTTTCTTTAGGAGCTCCTAATTCTAGGAGTCTTTTTGAGTACAAATCTTCATTTTAGGTGGGTGTTTCTTAAATGCTTTCTAATTTAGGGGTAGAAAATGCATGATAGATGAGATATAATTTATTTGATTGAAATTGAATTTGATATGATGATACTACATGCTAGTTGTTAATTGCTAAATTCTAACTATTGTGATAGATGTGATGGGTTAAATTTATGGCTCAAAATGTGTTATGATGATTGTTAGAATATTTGCATGCAAGATTATGTGCCATTTGGTAAGTTCAAATTGTATGATGCATGATTGAAATAGTAATTGACATAATGCAAATGTTTGGAGAAATGACTTTCGGTGCCATTTAGCAAAGAAGTGTGATTCTAACCTCAAAATATTATTCATACAAGTATAAAGATTTTTGTAAAGTAATTTTGATAAAAGAAAACAGCTTATTTGGAAAATGGATTGAATAGGTGTTTTGATGCATTTTAAGGATTTCATTGAAAAATGAGAAACTTGAGAATTTGATAACAAATACGAAATTGTTTTGAAGGAATACATTTCTGAAAATGATCTATGTTTTTATATGGAAGTACAAATCAATTACAAGGTCGAAAATTATATGTATGCTGCAATTTGAGTGATTGACAGTCGACTGTTCACTTCCACAGTCGACTGGTAAGTGTAAAAAAAAAGTTGGTTTTCATCAGCGGGACAGTCGACTGAATACTTTCACAGTCGACTGCTGTTGTCATAAATTTGATGTTTGAGTTTTCAAGGTATTCGCGGGACAGTCGACTGATACTGTCGCCAGTCGACTGAACCGACTGTGTTATTACTGAAGTTTCAAGTCTCGTTGAGCAGTCGACTGTCTGCTTTCACAGTCGACTGGATCGAGCTGACTGTTGTTTTTGATGTTCAAAGTACTCACGGAACAGTCGACTGATACTACCACCAGTCGACTGAACCGAACTATTTTCTGGTTCTTGAGTTTGGATTTGATCCTTGACAAATGAAAGTTAAATAAGTTGAATATGAGATTTTATGATTATTAATATGTGATTGAGTTTTATTGTGAAATGCACACAAGGTTGTGAAAGATGGAATTGATAAAGAAATCAGATTTAATTGTTCTCATGTTATGAGATTATAAAAGAAATGTTTTGAGAAAGAGTTTGTGAACAAAAGAAATGGAATTATTATTGGAGATTGATGACGAAATATTGTTAATCTCTAGAATGAGATAGTTGTTGGAATCTAGAGGCTGAGCGAGACCCTAGTGACCGGCAGTATTATTTATGATTTGAGAGCTAACCATTGAGGGTTGAGCGTCTCTTAAGAAGTAGCCAGGTAGGCTGACTGTCTCTGTTGTTGATTTAAGTCCGGTAGGGTAAGCTAGCTCTAGGTTGTGATGATTTTCTTTAAAACAAACTTTGTAAGGCTGTGATGGAAGTAAAAGAAAAACATAAGTATGGGAGCCTCGAGTCTACGATGCGGATGTGATCCACAGAATGCATGCTTGATGAGTCAAGACATGGCGTGGGCAATATTCCAGAATGATCGGGATCTTGGCGACGCTTGTGGGATGTTTGGTGACTGCAAGAGGATCGTGTTCAGGGAGGAGGCTGAATTATCGCAGAACGCATGCTTGATGAGTCAAGACATGGCGCGAGGTTCCCCTCCAGGGTCTTGGACACGTGCTTGTAATTATGGAACGTCTATGACACTTGTTGAAATTACAGATAGATACATAGTGGAGATGTAATGAAAGTGAGAGAAAACACGGGTATGAGAACTAGAGTTTACGGTGCGGGTGTGTAAGCCGCAGAATGCATGCTTGATGAGTCAAGACATGGCGCGGGCACAACTCAGAATGATCGGACTTTAGTCACGCTTGTGGGATGTTTTGGTGACTGCAAGAGGATCGTGTTCAGGGAGGAGGCTGAATTACCGCAGAATGCATGCTTGATGAGTCAAGACATGGCGTGGGATTCCCCTCCAAGGTCCAGGACACGTGCTTGTACTCATAGACCATCTAGGATACTCACCGTAGTTACAAGAGTAAATTAAGTCATGGCGAGGGATTGAACCCTACAAGATGAAGAACGATTAAGAGGCTTGCCCTCGGACCTATGTAGTATGGGATGCATAGAATCCGAACAAGTGCGCATTAGTGTCATGTAAAATAAATATCTGCATTAAGGATTAAGTGCACCGCACAACACGACATCAGCAGGATAGTCCCTTTGTAGCTTTGTTTGTGATCAAGTCTGTGTTTGCTAAAGTATTTAAGAATCGTTATACTGTTCCGGCATAGAGAGGATGGCCGTGTATAATATTTCGTCAGTTGTAAGCAACTGACGCGCCCGCAGTTTTATATGCAGGAAATGGAGTTACATGAAGATATAAAGATGATTGATGATGCTGTTGATTACTTAAATATTAAAGTTGTAACAATTGTACATTCATTCTTGTTGTATTTTATTGATTCCGCTGCTTATTGGTGTAAAAGACTCTGATGTAATTATTGTTGAAATAAAAGTTTTAAATTCCTTGTAAAATTGTACGAAAGAAGTGAAAAGATCCTGTAGAACTCTCGAATTCAGTTGTATTTGGAATTCGGGGTGTTACAGCTCCACTTGTGAACTTCAATATTGTGGAGTTCTACTATCCCGATCAAGTCCTCCGACAGTTCGACGCGCAACAAAGAATCTTAAAAAAGTACACGTACGACCGATGACTACACATCATCACCGGTCAGGGTTGATTGCCAAATATTGATTGGGCCGATCATAATCGATCTCATGTGGCCATGTGGAATGAGCAAAAATATGATTTGGTGCTTGAAGGTCTCATACCATACGGTTGGTCGGAGCAAGAAGCGTACATGACATGGTACCGTCATGTTACGCATTTATATATATCTTCGCGAACCACTATACCGACGAGATCCAAATATTGTTCCCGAGGCAAAAGGTCGAACCACAACTGGCACATTCTACTTATCAACCGATGTATCAGCCAAAGGCCTCGTCGTATCGACTCTTGGTTAGAAACTCATTTGTTAAGAATTAAAAATTAACAAATTCTGTACATATTTTACTTATATGCGTATCATATAATTTTGTTTAACATGATTATATTTAAATGTTTTTGTAGATTGACAATCCATGGGATATTGCGCGGAAATGCGCTCATGTGTTGAAAAGTAATACTTCGAAGGCATGTAAGGAATTAGTGCGAGAAATCCTCCACCTGTGTGGGTCGTGCTTGAAGAAGTTGGAGACATACCACAACTTAATGCTCTTCTATCTCCACCACAAGCACAAGCTCAACCTCCGCCACCACCACCACCACCAAGACAAGATTGTAGAAGAGGTAGTTGAGCATGAAGAGGAGGTTGACCCCCATATATCCGTGTCACAATTGACACAAGTAGAACGTACACAGAGAGTCCCACAACGGAAGAGGAGCAAGTTGCAACACTAACATGCCTAATTAATCTACGTATGATTATGCATGATTCGTATAAATGTGAACTTTGAGAACTTTCAAGACAATTATGAACTTTGTAGTTGTGAATTTTGGATAATTGTGAACCTCGTGTGCATGTATAAACTTTGGATAATTGTGAACGGTATTGTTGTTGATTATGCATGATTCCTATCCCCTATTGTTTTGTGAACTTTGTTGTTGTTGATTATGCATGATTACAAAAGTTTGATATATATGGTTGAGGTTGATTGGTGCGAAATTTGTAGATGTCTTATACATATGAGTTTGTTCTCTGGATTTTTTTGTTAAAAAGTTCAAATAACTAATGCCGCTATCATGGGATAACGACATCAGATACCTTTAACGTTATTCCTAATAGCGGATCAGTTCAAATAGCCTTCAAATTCTAGTCAATTTTCATTTTAATAGTTGCCGCTATTGTTATCGATGACAAGTATCATTATACAATTCCTGGAAGTAACGACATCATGCTATGATAATTTATAGAACAAACTTCAACTTTCTGGAACTCTCTGCTTGAACAATCATTATTCCCAATAACAACATCAAAATACCTGATGCAGTTATTGGCGATAGCGGCAACAATTCAAAGAGCTTGATCATATTTTTATACATGCTAGTTAGTTTTTATTACAACTATTTTCGCTAGTCCTAAAATTGGTAACATGTATAATCATGCCGTTATTGACAATAACGGTATCAAGCTATGACCATTTTTGGGGACAAACTTCAACTCTCTGGAACTCTCTATCTTAACATTCGTTATCCCCAATAGCGGCATTGTTATACATGTTGTTGTTATCATGAATAGCGGCAACAATGCAAAAAAGATGTCAATTATTTTTAAAATCATAATTTATATTTACCTCTGTTTTATCACTTTATATCACTGTTAAGATTACAGGTAACTGAAGTCGTTATTCTCAATAGCGGCATTAGTTATTTGAACTTTAAAAAAAACAAACTATAAAGCAACAAACATATATCACACCTATATCAGCATGCATCATATATATCACACTATTCTCAAATTTCAAGATCCAATATCAGTAACACATTCACACACTATTCTCAAATTTCCAGCACCAATATCAGCAACACATCCATACGACAAGTTCAGCTTATAGCGATCATATGAACACATAATCAACAACAACAACATTACATTTTCTAGATTCAATCATCAAAGTATAACAAGTGATCCACAAAACCATAATTACATATATCAAGAACATGAAAATAAAGAATGTATACATTTTCAAGTTTCATGACTTTCAGATGGACCTACATTCTCATTACTCTTACAACTGCGTCCATTGTGTCCCCTTAACCCACATTTAGAACAAATTTTACCTGTGCCCGAACCTTCTTGGACATCTGTATCATTGTGAATATGGGTGCTCCTAGGGCGACCTTCACCCTTCGAAGACTCGCATCAGCTATGAGTTTCAGTCCACTTGGTGACGATCAATACAATTTGTCTTGGATAGGGTAGAAGGTTGGTGCCCATGTTAGTGCTAATGAACTCGTAGAATAAAATGGATCAATATAAGGTTGGTAATCAATTGTACGTGACACACAAGCCGCCAAGACATAAGAACATAGAATGTGGTAGAGCTGGAATTTTCAATAAGTACACGTACGACCACCCAAGTCAACAGCGTGTCAATGTCCACCATTTTATTGTTCTTTAACCATTCTAATACCGGTTTTTACTCTAAACACGCCAAGACGGTTACGAAATATTATAGCCTTGTGCAAATTTATTTTCTTACGCCGTATATCGATAATTTCTTGAACATGTGGTTCCCACAACTTTTCTTCGCTCATAAGCATCTATACCGCTTCATGACGGTCAGTAAAGTATAAATTGAGACGAAAAATATCATTTTCACAATTGCCGTGACGGACAAACTACGGACACATTTTAAAACTGAATTGAATACTTCCGATAGATTCATAGTCATTAAACCATATCGACGATCTTCATATGCGGAAAGTTCCCACTTCTCACTCGGTTTCTCTTTCAACCAATTAGCCCCCTCGACACTAGCTGCTTCAAGCTCTGCAATTTTTGCCTCAAACTTTTTCGGCTGATTTTGATATGCGATTACCTTGAGCTTATCCATAAAAAACTTGCTACCAAATTTGTATTGAAAATTAGTCGCAAAATATCGCATACAATAATGATGATATGCAAGTGGCGCTTTCCATGTTCCATACTCATTGTCTATAGCCGACAAAATACCTACATGACAATTAGAAATAACACATATCTCAGCACGATTTGTGACAAAGCATCAAACACAGCTCGTGAACCATGTCCATGTATCTATACTCACTCCACCCACTATTGCAAACGTAAAGGGAAATAACCTACCATTTGCATCAGGTGAAACAACTATCAACAAACAACTTTTGTATTTTCCATACAAATATATTCCGTCAACACTAATAACAGGTATGCATGCCTTAAACCCCTCGATCGAGGGTCTGATTGCCCAAAAGACTCCCTTGAATGTTTTCTCGGCGGGACCGATCATAACCTTGGCCCAATGGATGGCCGTTCCTGAATTTGAAGCTTAAATTATTATGAGAAGAGAAGACAATCTAGTGTAAGCTTCTTAAAAGGAACCATACAACCGCTCAATAGCTTTATGTTTTGCCTTCCAAGCTTTCCTGTATGAAATATTGTAATTGAATTGAAGCTTGACTATCTCAATTATGACTCTTGGTGTTACTCCCAGGTGTACCTTCATAGTATTCAATATCATCGTTGACACAATTTTATAATCAACTTTACTATGATCTTGATTCAACGTCGGATTCACACATGTATGCGGACTTTAAATTTTCTTCACCACAAAATATGTTTACCCTTTTGGAACGATTGCACATAATTGCCATGTCACGCCACGCTCCCCAGAATACGGGAACACAGGCACGTAACTGAGGCATAACGAATGATATAAGTACGTCACTTCATATCATCTATAAGCTGTACCGGTCTTAACTCAATAATATAGAAAAATGAATCACAACCACGCAGAAAACATAATCACATAAACGAGAATGAAATTCAATAACCAAATCTGGAATATATGAACTTACCAAATAGCTCGAGAGACTCCTGCTCCAATCGTAGAAGAACTACTCACCGATGCCTTCTGAAAATTCTCCTTGTGCACCTGTACTTGATCATCTAAAAAGAAAGAATAATTTGTCCTCAGAGCAAGTACGGACAGCAAGTAGTGAAGAGCAGAGAGTAAGGAATGAGGTACATGAAGGAATATGAATCAAGATCAAATTTACAAAAGCAAAAATGGTATTAATAGACAATGGTCATAATCAAGTATATGCGTGTCAACTAGGTCTATTAGCATGTTGTTTCCTATCTAGTGCACGTACTACTGCGTCCCATACCACAGGTTCGGTGCACGCAAAATAGTTTTCGTTTTAGACTTTGTGGTGGGATCTACAGAGCGTGTACTCGGTGTATCACGATAACAAGATAACAAAATAACAAGTCACGACTCCACAAGTAATTCTCCATCTTCCATGTCAAGTTTCCACGTAACAAGAAGTGCCCTACTGAGTATATTTTCTAAGACTATCCACTACTAAGTCAATCCTTATCAACCCCGGCTTGTTTAGTATTTTATTAAGTCATTCATGTCCATGCAAGTGTGTTTAAGGATGTCAAGGGAAAGATAAGAATGTAGAAACATGATGCATTGCACAATAATAAACATGAAGTAGCAAATCTGAAACAGCCGACACAGTTACATTAAAACAGCGATAACTCATAGACTACAATTTAGAATTCGAAGTTCCAGGATGTTATCAGCAACTAGACACCTAGGGCTATAGTTTATATTCAGTAACTTTCTACTAATTTTGACTGTAGCTAGGTTAAACACCATATTCTTTGCAGTTTAGCTGTTCTGGCAGCAACTAAATGTCAACATCTAATGGGTGGAAACATGGTATAAATACACTATAAAAATCTACAAAAATTAGAGGTGAACCCTAAGCATGTCTGTAAAGTTCCGGGAGACTTTCATGACATTCTAGTATTATTAACATGGTGTTTCACTAATAAATGTGTCGATGTTGCATTAATTCTGTAGTCTGAAAAATGCAGACCAACAGAGACTAAAAATGTGATATCTCACAGCTCGTGACACGGAATCAGGATTCGTCACTTGGGTTAGAAACTAGACTCAGTAAGTTAAAACTCCCTTTTGTATCATTTGTGTTAATTCTCAAGTTAACAAGGTCAAAACCTCTGTGCAAAACAGTACATGCAGCAGGAATTCATAAAAAAACTATCACATATAAGTTCATCAAAGTGGGTAATTAACATGTTATGGCATCATGAAATGTATCAAGACTAATGTACAGCAAGTAGAGTGAATTTTCTAGTGTACAAGTCAAATTTATCATGTCAAGTTCAAGTCACAAGATCTCAATTAATCCACATGTATTTGATCACAATGTATTTTACTCATATGCAAGTTCTAGTCATCTTATTCATGTTATGTGTACATAGGCTTGGGTTTGAGTCAATGGATAATAATATGATTTCAAGAGTACATCGGGTTATTTCGTGTAAACCCTCGATACTCCCAACAGAAGGGACACAAGGCAAAGTTAACGATAATTGAAGTGGAACTACTTGCATAAGAGGTCAAAAATCTTGAACTAGAACAATTAATAGAGTTCAAGCGGACTTGCCTTTTTGTAGATGATTCAATATATGTAACAAGGAATAACGGGATCAGAATTCCGGGGAGCAATCCCAAAAGCACGTGTAAAGAACCAACAGTTTACGCCAAAGCCAAGAGAAATCTCCCACCAGATCCGAACAGAACACGGGACAACAAATGGCGATCTGGTGTGCCAAAACACAGAATAGCGGAGTCGTCCAATGGGAGATCCTTCCCACACTCGACCTAGCCAGAACAGCATACAGCGGAAGGATTCACTGTGCGCCGAACACGAAACAGCAAAATCGTCCACTCACAGCACGTTTTCAACCTTGGCGCGAGACTTCGACGATGCGATGCGGCGGCGACGGCACGACGCGACACCGTGACGGGGCGAAGCGGCGGCGACTGGTCGGGAAGCGACGCAGCAGCGATGGCTTCAACGGCGACGTGAACTCTGTTTCGCGATCGAAAACAGAGGAAGACGGCGATGACTTCGACGATGAGGGCTGGGGACCTTCGGTGGATGACGACGATGGGGTGCACTGGGTGGGAGAAATGGCGGTGGATGGGTTCGAGCGGGAAGCGCTTGACTGGAGGGTGGCTCGAGTGCTTGCTAGTGTTCGGTGGTTTTGGTCGACGAGCGGAATGACGAGGAGGAGAGGTGGAACGACTGGTGGCAGGCGTCGCAATAGGGAGCGACGGGTGGATGGGTAGTAGCGGGAGTGGAGTAATGGCGAGCGGGAGGCTCGACGATGGGTGCTTCGGAGGTGCGGCAATGGAGGCAAGCAAGGTTGAAGGCAGTCGCAGAGAGAGGAAGAAGACTGCGGCGGAGGTTCAATAGCGTCGAGGTGGCTCGACGAGGATGGAGAGTATAGCGGGGGATCGATGGAGGCGAGGCTGTCGGCAATGGAGGAGTAACTTCAATGGGTTTCGGCGACGATGGCAGGGGCTAGCGGTGCGCAAGGTGGAGGACGGTGGGGATGGCATCGGAGACAGGGGACTCGAGTGCGGTAATGGCGGGACCAGAGCTCGGGTTGGGTTTCGATTTAGACTAGAAGAAGGAAGAAGAAGAGGTGGGCGGTCTGTTGGTTTGTTTGGGTTTGGGCGGTTGGTGAAACAGAGAGAGAGGGGGAGATGAAGAGACGAGAGAGAAAAAATAGGGGAAGGTTCTGTTGTGGGAGGTTACAGGAGAAAGAGAGAGTAACGGGGTATAAGGGTTTAGGTTTAATAAAAATAATAAAATAATTATTATTTTAATGGGCGTAGTTACTAGATAGTGGGGATGTCGTTACGGGAATGTGGAAAGAGTGGGGAAAAGTGGAGAATTTGTATACGGGTGAGTGTATGGGTTTGTGGATTTGAGTTTAGGGTTAGAGTCCAATAGGAGATGGGCTTGGGATTGGACCTCAATTAGATATAATAAATTCAATAATAATTGTTGGGCTTCAAACCAAAAAGAGGAGAGACAAAATTTTTAGTTTGGAATATAAATTTGGGTTTCAATAGGAGATTCAAAAGGATTTAAATGCATTGAAAAGAATTTATACGGAAATTGAAATACAAGAATACATAGAGAAGAAAGAAAAGAAATGGGAATCCGTATAATCGAAAACAGGGGTTACACGCCATGTACAACCCACCTCATTTACGAGCTTCGAATTTTTTGCAATTTCCTCGGGTGTATGTTTGATCGGTGCGTAATTACATTTCACATAGTATAAACTTGAGTTCGATTTCACCATCACAAATTCTCGATGGTTCTTCACGAAGTACTTCTTAATTTGATGTTGGATATTATCTTTAGTTGAAAATCTTTGATCGGAGTTCATCCGTGTTCGATGAGCCGATGGAAAACTGTGGATGTTCATGTATGGTCGCATTGGTCATCCATTCACCCGACTGAACCTCATGTACATGTGCACTCATGGATTGCTTCAACGGAACCACATTGTTAACATGTACATTAACGTTGACATCATTAACCTGATCTTCTCCTCCTCATCCTCTTCCTCATCATCAACATCATGATCCTCATCTTCTTCCTCTTCAAATAATTCGTTATTGACAAGAGCGTTATCGAAATCTTGTATAATGTGTTGCGTGTCAAGGTGAAAGGATGTACCGGCTCATATTCTGTGGTAACAGGTTCTGTTAGAGTTGTGCTAATGTCTTCTTGTGGATGATGTATTCTTTCATGTGACTCGACAGCTAGTTTGAAACTCCTAAAGGGACTTGGACTAGGAATAACAAGTGGTCGGGCATTAGGAAGCTTAGTTTGCTCAATTTATAACTCCAATGCAGTCCAATTACAATTCAGATCAAGTGTCCTAGCAATCATGGACTTAGTGCATTATCTTTATCTATGGGCACATCCATGAAATATTGTTCTTCTCATTTTCTGACAGCATAACATGCTTTGATTTTGAGACTCCATTCACCTTTATCCCAATTAATAACTTCAAATATATTATCTACTAGTTGTAAGTATATAAAGTTACGGGGAGCCCAAACAATGACTGGTTCAACATCGCTATAACGATATCCTATCTTCGGATCTCAAATTATTTCACCCCTAAAATATAACCAAATAGGTATATCGTAATCCATACATATACATAGATGGACAAATATTCGAGTCATTAACTATTCACAAACATAACCTTTGCAAACTACATAACATATGGTTATAGAAATACCTTCAAATTAAACCATAAGTTGAAGCACGGAGAATATGCCGTGGATGATGCATGAGATGACCAAAGACAATGTTAGAGATTTATTAGATTGGGGGAGTTGGATTTCGGAGTGGGAGGAGAGGAATGTATGGGAAATGAAGTTTGAGAGTAAACAGAAGTCGGATTGGTGCTCTAGGATTTTAGGCTTTTTGGTTTGGAAGTGGAGGGAGAGAGAGAGAAAGTGAAAGGGGAAGGAGATGAGGAGGGCACTTTATATATGAAAACATTACTATAATGGTGCTACTATTGACACTAGCGGTATTAGCTTAAGCTTACCGTTATTGAGAATAACGACATCAGTAATAAGATCCTCACAATTTTTCTCAAATAAGAGAGCTTCTCAAGTCAGAGAGCTCACAATTGAATGTGAAATATAGTAATGCCGTTATTTCAAAAAGCAGCATGTGAAACTTTTTTTTTACGGATGCCGCTATTGACAATTGTAGCATTAAAATAATTTACAGATGCCGCTATTGATAATTGTAGCATTGAAATAATATATGTCGTTGTTATCAATAATATTTTATACTGATGTGTTCAAAACTAAGTCCAAAAGTGAGCCAGTTTGGTAAATATTTTTTAAAGTGCGGAAAAAAATTCACAATAAGAGAAAACTGAGAAAAACCTTGAAAGAGAAGAAAGAGTTCCTCGTTCTAATAATTAACTACTTAATTAAGTACAGTATAAATAATATCAACTAATTAGTACAGATCCCAGAAGGTCCTAGTGAAAATTAGAGCATGTGGGCACATCAAAATCAACCTGTGCCATGATTCACCAACTATCAGCAATATACATGTACTACTTAATAAATTGACAACGACAACAATAATAATGCCTAAACTAATCTACTAGTTAGCTAGCCAAAAGAACTGTCATCTTCATTCATGCTGATCAATTGCCTCCATTATATATAGAAATCTATATATATTTATAACTCAATATTCATCATCTCTACCTGATCTGCATCATCATCCATAAAAGTTATATTATTAGTTTCTCAACAATTGAAAGCATGGGCAGTTTAAGTGAAGAATATATATATATCATGCATGCATATGCATGTTATTATATCCACTGAAAATTTGTTTTTTACTCCATTCTTTCACTTTTAATTAAGTGTATATATATGTAACATGCATGTATCTGCTTCGCTGCCAATGATATGAGTTTTGTACCTAAAAACAGACTAATAAGATAACTTGTATTAGAGGGTCCTACCAGTCAAACTCCAAAGCATAATCGATTCCTATGATTGGATTGGGTTAGATTTCGCTTGATAGCTATCTCCTTTCTTAAAACTTTTTTCTTTTCTTTTGTACACAAAGAAACAAGAAACTTTTCATGATTGTAACCATATAGATATGATTCTTGCAGTTAGCAAAAACAATAACCACTTCTTCATTAGATGATACCAATCATGACAATGATATCAACTCATATGCTAACCAACCAATGCCCTTCCTCAATTTAGTATATATTATTTACAAACTACTAAAAAATCAATTTTCTTTATTTATAGTAGATATATATGCAAGTATAAAGCGTATTCACTTCTAAATTCATGAAATTTTATGCCTTCTTTTGACCTATATCACTTTTATAAGCCAAAAATCTTACGAATAAACTCTTCAAACTGCTATATGTTACTAGTGTGATAATACAAATAATTTCCTCATATGGAGAGATAAAAACTGTTACACCATACCTTATCATCATCTGTTATTTCTGATTGAGGGATGCACTATGTCACTCAACAAGCCCTCTCCAATAATTCCAGTAGTATGCAAATGTGATGATGCCATCTCCGGCAATTGCTGGTGTGAAGACTGTGAAGTTACTGATGGAGATTGTTGCATAGGTGAGGTGAAACCAAGGGATGGTAGTAAATGATTAATATTAATATTTCGAATATTGTTATTATTAGTAATGTGGTTATAATATTGTAAGTTTGGTGGGAAATATAATTGGGGAGGTGAAGGCGGTGGTGGTTGTGTCATCATGGTGAGGAGTGGTGAATGGATCATGGCTGAGGTGTTGCCGCGTGGGAAGGAGGATACAGAGTGGTGGCAGTGCTGGCCTTCGTAGGTGGTGATGACGATGGTAGGGTCCTCCGATGATCGTTCTACACGCTTCTTTACCGTGCATTTGCTGTTTGTGCACCGATAGTAGCTCCTGAAATTAAAAGAAGTAAATTACATGGAAAGTTTATTCAGATGTGATAGGTATTCCTTCTTATTCATTTCAAATGATGATCATTTATTAGCTAATTTAACTAGAAAGAAAATTTCCAAGCACAAAATTTCTATAATATATTGATTCGCCTCTTTTAGGCTTAAATGCACTTATCTGAGAGAATGTGGGAACTGTAACATGATAATTGTTAATACGACAAAGAAGATAAGCCTATAGTGATTTGAATGGAGAAAATAAGTCTCTGCAGTTAACTCTCCCACAATTTAGGGTAATGGCTATATATGTAGTTGGCTAAGATGCTAATAGATTTCACATGAAAATATCAATGTAAACTCACGATCGACAGTAAATCAATAGCTAATTAGTTGGACATACATATCTTTCAAAATATGCAAGCAATATGTACACACCGCTCGATATGTTTATATTAAACCATTAAAAACATTCACTGTGTAGACATTGAGTTGATGTTCTAAGGTGAAAAAGCTTCCCCTGTTGATTAGACAATGAAATATTAAAATAAAAAAAAATAGGATTAAACCTTGGAAATGGGCTATTTTTGACAGCCTTCTGACCATATTTTCTCCAACGGTAGCCATCTTCAAGGTGGTCGATTTCGCTCTTGGTCATGAATGCAACCCTTGGTTGTCGAGTTCGCTTTTGCCCTTTTTTTGTGCCTTTATTCCTGTAAATGGAGACCGAATATTAATATTGTTAAATTTTTTTATTCTTTTTCAAACTATGTATGTATGTATCTATCTAATATCGAATTCACATCATTCACACAAAAGCTAAAGGAATCATTTTCACAAGTTGTAGGTATGGGCTAAGTGTTGATATACTGGTTTTGGCATTATTCCTCTCTAGAAGTTAGCTTCCTTGCACATGCAAGTTATATATGGCTGGGATTCATGACTCATGAGTTCTATTCCCATCCTAGTATACTTATTACATACTAGTCATGTGGTAGTATTATTTGAAATGATAAGAGTAGAATATTGATTCGGTGATTCCATTCATGTAAATTAGTTATCTCCAAAATCCTTATTTTTTCCTTTTCTTTTTGCTGATATAAAATATCAAAACACCAAAGTAGGTGACTGTTGGCTATACATTCATGTTCACAAAAATGTAAATTTTGTTTTGATCTGGGCCTGCCCTGAGTTTACGGGGGCTTGAGGCGAACTCCCAAAATGAGGTCTCCAAACATTTTTTTTGGGATAAAATTTCACCTAAAATTCTTTAAAACCAATATTTATGAAGAAATAGATGGAGATTTAGGAATTTGAGAAAAAAATCTCCATACAAATCCAAGGTCAACTAAAATATTTTCTTATCTTCAACAGAAACTTTGCAATATATAAAGAAAGCTAATACAACATTCGCATGAAGATGGAAAAGAAGTGGTTGTTTTCTCGATTGATCATACTGTATTGTGGGCTGAGATGACAAATATGTTCTTCCGAGGGAAACTTTAAAAACATTCTCTTGCATATCATATAAATTAAAACAAGCTTGTAGTAAAACACTTCATTAGAAGACAAGGGGAGAAGGTGATAACAAAAGTATTCTTGTTTTTGACATTTCCTACAATACTTTTATTATGCTTATATAAGAAAAATCATGATAGAATTAATCAATGAATAGATGTTATTTGAAAGTTGAAATGCTACAGTGTAGTAATGAAAAAGTGAAATTGACGTCTGATTAATAGAAGAGAAAAGTTATAAGAGATCGTTTCCCATTGCAGCGAGTCTTCCTTTGGCTTTTGGGGAGAATTCGGTGGAGGAGCTGATGTTTATCTGTTTTTGATTTCCTTACTAGTAATGGATGTAATAGACTTTTGATGATTAGGTAGTTTATTTTCTCTGTGATCGATAATGGATTTTCATTTGGTATGGGCCGGATGTAATCATTTGACTATGTTGTTTCGTTCTCATTAATGGAACTGGTGGTGATCTTTAGTCATATTAAATAACAAAAAAAAAAATGTATATAAATATAATCATTTGACTATGTTGTTTCGTTCATTAAAGGAACTGCCGATCTTTAGTCATATTAAACTAGTATTATACACGTGCTGTGCATGTGGAAAAAATTGGGGGAATGAAAATGGCAAAAAAAAAATTCTACAAGCACGTGCATTGCACGTGTTGAAATATGAACAAATTACAGTAAGGCCTTCTCCCATTATAGCAGTAGAGAAATAATAAAAAAAAATCATTTATATAAATATACAATCCTGGATTCCAGCTAAAATATTATTAAAATAAAAGCAGTTTCCCAGAGCATACATAATAATAGCATACTAGAGTTATGAAGATAAGATTCATAGTCTAAAGCTCCCAAATCATATATTTTATTTTTCATAAAAAACGATATGACTTGGGGTCAACTTTCTTTAAACACATAGCAGCCTTCTATGTAGTTTCCCATCTCCAAAGCATCACTGAGAAAATATTAAATTACTCAGAAAATTTCTAATTAATGACAAAGAATACGACTGTAAGTAAAAATATCTCTTAATAAAATCAACTCCATGAATCATCATTGATTATGGAAATTATCAAATAAATTAAAAAACATACTCAACAATAGAATCACTTCATATATAGGAAACAAATACAATCAGACTATCTACTGAATTTCCATAATGCTTTAGTTGTGCTTTGAATATATATTATATTCTTTTTATATATTATAGTGTTTTACAGTTATATATCTGTAGATGGGATATCGATAAAGAGGCATAATCCGATCATACTTAGTAAGTTCTAGAATTTTGTTTTCTCTTTATAGTAAGCAAATAAAATGCATGTGAGCTAATCCATTTAGATTCACCCAAAAATAATATATACAGAAATTTTAAAGAACCCTAAGTAAATCAAATCCAGCTACAATTTACAATTCCTAAGCAAATTAAACGAGAAAGTTTTGCAATGATAAAATATGAGATAACGAAGAAACCTAGTGTAATGTAACAATCTTTAGAAG
This sequence comes from Hemerocallis citrina, assembly GCA_017893485.1. NCBI lineage: Eukaryota > Viridiplantae > Streptophyta > Magnoliopsida > Asparagales > Asphodelaceae > Hemerocallis > Hemerocallis citrina. Next base: position 65,932,185 of record CM030362.1, on the reverse strand, counting down.
CATCAAAGCACATTCCAAAAAATCACAATAAATTCCTTTTATATATATATATATATATATATATATATATATATATATATATATATATATATATATATATATATAAACATTCCGTTATGTGGTAATATTTTAATGCATGATCAAATTAATTTCAAATAACTTAATTTTACATTTTTAGACTAATCAATATAAACGATTTGGATCATCCATGTGATGGCTAGAAGGGCCGTACACATAGAAGGCACACCAAAATAGTGTATGACGAAAATTGCCGTACACATAGAAGGCACACCAAAATAGTGTATGACGAAAATTATATATATATATGTATATATATAGTCACCCACTTAGTTGCTAGTACTTCACAATGCAGTCCACAAAAAATTCATTAAAGTTAAACTATTTTCATTTTTATTTTATTTAATAATAAAAAAACAAGAAACTACGTATTCGTTGAAAAATCAAACACGGTATTCCCGCCGCAACTAACAAGAATCTAAAAATACCCCGACATATCGACGTATTTACTGTTTTAACCATAATTTATTACGAATTTGCCACGCAAAAAACGAGCAACTAACTACAAGTATACTACTACTCACGCTGGTGCCGATGCTGACGCTGACGATGACGTCATCTCCGGCGGTGGAGGAGGCTCCGCGTCCTCGCTGGAGCTTGAAGGCGACGGTTGGATCGAGGACGGAGACGGATCGTCCGCCGTTAAATCTAACGGCGGAGGAGGGTTGTGAATGCTGACGTCGGATCCGACCCGATCGGAGTCGAGAGGGAGATTCCACCCGAAGTCGTTGAGGATGCTGCGGCTGTCGAAGAAGTCGGGTTCGGGTCCCGATCCCAAACAGAAGAAGTCGGATCCGGTAGTCTTCTTTTCCATTTGGATGCGGATCCGATCAGATCCGATCGGATTTGAATCGGATTTTGGAGAGGGGAAGAAGAAGAGGATAAGAGAGAGAAGGTTAGGGTTTCATTTTTTTCGAAGACTGCTTCTTGCTAGTTGTAGTTTAGTATCAGTGCTAACTTTTTGAAGAGCTTAAAGAGCTTGCTTTGCTTGATTTTCCTTATTTTATTCTTTTTTATTATTTATTTGGTAATTGGATTGGGAGATTTGGAGTAGACGCGTAGGGGAATTATATATATATATATATATATATAATAAATTACAAAGAAAGCTATCAAGTGGCTCACAATCAATCCCTCCTAAAATTAAAGGCCTAGATCAAACCTCACAAAACATATTTTTCCTTCAAAATTTCAAACCCTATAGCCAAAATTTTTCCCCAAAACTAAAAAATTTATTACTTTATTACTATCTCTCTTTTCTCTGTTGACTCTTTCATATTTCTCTCTTTCTCTCTCTCCTTATCTCTCTCTCCCATTCTTTATATATTTACTTAGAAATTTAGATTTTCAGATTTTTAATTTTTTTTTTTTGCACATGTTATATTAAAAATAATAAATATCTCTTCAACTCCACACTTAAAGTTCTAAGAAGTTAGATTTTATACCCTTATTTATAATCATTTTTCAACATATACTAATGGAAACATGGACTTTTATTTACAACTAATTATTGTCATACTATTCAAACGTGTGCTACATAATTGTTGCTTTACTGTTTACAGGTTTTTCGTGTTTTGTATCGTTCCGAAGACGTGCCGTAGGCACGTTCCCACATGCAAATCTAGTACATATATATATAGGGAAAGCTTCGGTTGAGCACTACTCTAGTGCTCACCGCGTGAACACTAGGCCTTCGGGCGTTCATATCGAAAATCCAAACCGTTCACATTGATCTACACATCTAAATTAGTCTAATTATGTAAAATCAAATCATTTCAAATTCATTTGTCCATCCATCATGTGACTATAAAAATAATAATTTTCAGCCATATAATTTTGTAACACTTCAATGAATGGGCAAATGAATTTCAAATGATTTGATTTTAAATATTTAGACTAATTTAGATGTGTAGATCAATGTGAACGGTTCGAATTTTCGATATGAACGCCCGAAGGCCTAGTGTTCACGCGGTTGAGCACTAGAGTAGTGCTCAACCGAAACTTTCCATATATATATATATATATATATATATATATATATATATATATATATATATATATATATATGTTACTTTTTAAAACTATTTGCAGAAATAGGACAATTGTCAAAGTATTTACGCTCGTGGACTCAATAACTAAATTCGTCATTCCCAACAGTAAGTTTGTTGTTTCATGCTCGACGTTGAAATACAGCGAGTGTAGGTTTTTTTTTTTGTTTTGAAAAACTCGTTGTTCCCAACGGTGAGTTTAGTTCAAATTTTTTAATGAAAATTCGTCGTTCTCAACGGCGAGGACATTTACACCAGACTCGCTGTGGGGAACAGCGAGTTTAGTTGTTTTTTTTTTTGAAGACTCGCCGTTCCCAACTGCAATGACATTTACACTAGACTCGTTGTTGGGAACGGTAATGCATTTTTTTTTGAATGACTCCGCTCCCAACGGCGATGACATTTACACTAAACTTGCTGTTGGGAACGACAAGTTTAGTAAAAAAATTCTATATGGTATTTTTTTCCGAAAATTTACTAAGTCCAACAGAGTGTTTCACTCTCTGCAAAATTTTCTACATCCTCGCCGTTCCCAACAGCGAGTTTAGTATAAATGCCCTCGCCATTGGGAATGATGAGTCTTTATTGAAAATTTTAAACTAAACTCATTATTCCTGTAATACCCCAAGATCGGGCAGCGAACAGTCGACTGGTGGGTAGAGCAGTCGACTGGTATGCGCAGATTTGAGAGTGAGATTGAGAAATTTAGTCCCACATGGAAAGTTTGATATGATGATTTGAGTATAAATATAATTAGCCAATGATCAAGAGTCACCAATCCGGTTAACCACCTTTTGAGAGGCAGCCTGTGGTGGGCAGTTGTACTACATAGTATCTAATTTATCTTCTAAAAATATTAAAATTGTCTGGGTATTGGGACGGGGCGTTACAAATGGTATCAGAGCCGACTTTCGACACCATTGATCTCCGGGGTCGGGTAAATTCTACGATATTGGGAGTCACAGGTAGTGATTGATAGCCAGGTATCCGATCTGCTGTGTTGGGAGTGATTGATCTACATCGGCTAGAAAGGGCGGTCCTACACTTGATGTGTGCCCTGTACTCAGCGAGGACGCTGATTTCTAAGGTGGGGTGTATGTAATACCCCAAGATCTGACAGCGAACAGTCGACTGGTGGGTAGAGCAGTCGACTGGTATGCGCAGATTTGAGAGTGAGATTGAGAAATTTAGTCCCACATGGGAAGTTTGATATGATGATTTGAGTATAAATATAATTAGCCAATGATCAAGAGTCACCAATCCCGTTAACCACCTTTTGAGAGACAGCCTGTGGTGGGCAGTTGTACTATATAGTATCTAATTTTTCTTCTAAAAATATTAAAATTGTCTGAGTATTGGGGCGGGGCGTTACAATTCCCAACAGTGAGCATAGTGTAAATGTCATCGCCATTGGGAACGACGAGTTTTCATTGAAAATTTTGAACTGAACTCGCCATTGAGAACGTCGATTTCTCAAAAAATTAGCACTAAACTTGGCATATCACAACGGCGAGCATGAAACAACTAAACTTGTTCTTGGGCACGACGAGTTTAGTTGTTGAGTCCACGAATGCAAATACTTTGACAACTGTTCTCTTTTTTTAAATAGTTCGAAAAGTGACATATATATTATATAAAAACAATCCGTGTAGGGGGCTTCTGGAACTGTTTGAAGCTTCCTTCTTCCTTGCCCTCTTTACTTCCTCTCTCCTACGAAAAGGAATTTATTTTTATAATTTTTTAAAGTACTTTTTTTAATTAAATATTTTAAAGAAAGACAGAGGTAAAATGGTAAAATTCATTAGTCAAACTAGCTTCTTCATCGCGTTTTAATGGGATTTTGATTATTCCTTTTCGTCTGTTTAATTATTTCTCTCTTTCTATTTTAATTTTGACTTTTTTAAAGAGTACAACTATATTGTAGAATGTATCTATATTTTGATAAAAGATGATACTGTCATCGCTTTATTAATGAAAGATTAACAAAATAAAGTAAAACATGTTACAAATAACCCAATAAGGAGTCTGATCTAGTACATAAATCAAATCGAAAAATCAAAGCGGCAATACAAAGTAGAGAATCTAGTCATAAATGAAGATACAAATTAGACTAGGCGGTGGAAGCCACCATCCTAGAATCCTGCTCTGACAACTCCTCCTCCATGCGAAGCCTCTTCCTTATCCCTGCCTGACCTGCCCAAGCGTGAATAAAAGCAAAAATTTTGTGCATCAGAACATGAATTCTATGATTAATATTGCGAAAACACACATCGTCATGGTCTAGCTACAGACCCCATATCGTAGCTGCCACAATAATATCCCATTCAGCTAAATCAGGGCCGATCCTGACAATTTGGAGGTCCAGAGAGAACAAAGATTATGAGGCCCTTCTTTTAGTAATTGAAATACATTAATATATAAAAATAATTTACATGTTCAAAACAACCACAGAAACATAGTCATATATAAATACTTCAGATATACTTCATAAAATAATATAGAAATTTGAAATTGACGATTTTGCACAAACTTATATTGTTTTTCATTTATCAGTTGCAAATGGGGCCACCCTTTGTAGATTCCAAAAAAAACTAGTTGCAATTGTTTTGATTCTCTAAGAACAGCTATTGCATTGCAACCATAGTTTCAAAATCATTAGCAACAGATATATAATTATCTTATGCCTGTATACTATGTTTGTATCTTCATTCTTCATTCTTATGCCTCTTGATTCTTCATTCTTATGCCTGATTGCCTCATCTGCCTGATGCTTGTTTGTTTGGTTGACTTAATAATAGTCATCAATTAAGATCCTATATTAAAGCCTCAAGAAAACTAAATAAAGATCTTAACTAATTCCCATATTCAATGGGATTATATATCATCTAAATATAAGTAAAGAATATATATCAGTTACTAAGACTAAACTAATAAAATCTTAACAAAAGGAATCAAAAAAATCAATTTTCAAAGAATTGTATAATAAAAAATTAAAATACTATAAAAAAAAAGCTAGTAAGCACATACTAGATTACACTTCCGACTTCCAGCCAAGACCTAACCATAAGCCAAGATCTTATATATGTTTTATGCATTTTCTATGTGAGTAAATTCTCTCACCGTATACTATGTTTGGACAGTTGAGACTCTTGGAATCTCTATACATTTTTTTATATAACTTAAACTGGTTTTTTTTTGAAAATTTATAAAAAATGGGCCACAAATTTTGGAATTTGGAGCTTGGACAGTTGAGACTCTTGGAGTCTCTATGCATTTTTTTTAATAACTTAAACAGATTTTTTTTGAAAAGTTATAAAAAAATGGGCCCAAAATTTTGTGGGCCCAGGGCGGTCGCCCTCTGGGCCCTGCCCCAGGGCTGGGCCGGCTAAATTGTCCTTTCTTACTATACCAACCACTACAACACACGCTGGATTCACCGGCATTTTTTCGAATTTACACTGGCGTTTAAAAATGCCGGTGAAACATTCACCGGCGTTTATAAAAATACCAGTCCAAATGCCGCCGAAGCGAGCATCGCGGAATACTATGGGTCTACACCGGCATTTTTACGGAACGCCGGCAAATCTTGTGTATACACCGACGGCCGTAAAAACACCAATGTATGGGTATTTCTAAGCGCCCTATTTTTCAGCTGATATACATTCACCGGCGTTATACAAACGCCACCGTAGGAGCTGTAATTTTTTTAAAAATCTACACCGGCGTTTGTAAAAACCCCAGTGTAGGTATATAATTTAAAAAAAAAAAAAAAAAAAAAAAACATGCAACACTCTTACAATCAAAACCAAAATATGGAGTTCAAATTATTGAACTACAAACAGTGAAAGAGAATACTTTCACTCTCATTTTCAAACCAAAAATGCTACTAACTGAAATGAATCTTATACTTTTATAATACTCATGAGATAACTGTCAATTGAAACCAGAATGTAAGTTTAAACAGGATTATTTTATCACTAGTTACTCATCTGTAAATCATAGTATGCAACTTCATTTACATAATCCATCTCATCATCACTTACAAGCCTATTTGGCAAAGAACAATCTCATTTTCAAATCCAAGCAACATGCATGAACATTATGTTAGAAACTGATACTCATGTAGACATCATGATATAATTGTATATAAAGTTTAGATAAAAAAAATTTTCATCACTAGTCGCTCCTCAAAAAATTCACTTAAAACCCAAGCAACAAGCATGAACAATCTCATTTTCAAACCCAAGCAATCCCCTTTCATGATATAATTGTATATAAAGTTTAAATAAAAAATTTCCATCACTAGTCGCTCCTCAAAAAATCGTGGTGTGCAACTTCAGATATATGATCCATCTCATCTCCAAATTTAGACAAAAAAGCATCTCCAAATTCACTTAAAACCCAAGCAACAAGCATGAACAATCTCATTTTCAAACCCAAGCAATCCCCTTTCATGATATAATTGTATATAAAGTTTAATTAAAAAATTTCCATCACTAGTTGCTCCTCAAAAAATCGTAGTGTGCAACTTCAGATATATGATCCATCTCATCTCCAAATTCAGACAAAAAAGCATCTCCAAATTCACTTAAAACCCAAGCAACAAGCATGAACAATCTCATTTTCAAACCCAAGCAATCCCCTTTCATGATATAATTGTATATAAAGTTTAAATAAAAAATTTTCATCACTAGTCGCTCCTCAAAAAATCGTGGTGTGCAACTTCAGATATATGATCCATCTCATCTTCAAATTCAGACAAAAACGCATCTCCAAATTCACTTAAAACCCAAGCAACAAGCATGAACAATCTCATTTTCAAACCCAAGCAAACCCCTTTCATGATATAATTGTATATAAAGTTTAATTAAAAAATTTCCATCACTAGTCGCCCCTCAAAAAATCATAGTGTGCAACTTCAGATATATGATACATCTCATCTCCAAATTCAGACAAAAAAGCAACTAACCCATCTCCAAATGGATCATAATTTCAGTTTACTCTTAACCGAACTAAAACTCAAATGCATAATAACCCATCTCCAAAAGCAACTAACCCATCTCCAAATGCATAAGAAAGCAAACTGAAACGGGTTAGTATTCTCATGCTATGTTCACCAAAAACACTTCGTTGCTCTATAAACTGAGATCTGTAAAATAAACTTGTATATAACCTCACATAAAGCTTCAAAATGGGAGATGATCAAGCTCCAAAAACCTAGCAAAATCCGAGCTAGAAACACCTGGCTCCGAAGTCCACTAACTCCTTGATCCAAGCCAGTTAGTTCAACTTCTTAAAGCTCTCTAGCTTCAACAAGAATCAACAAGAAGGTAGCCTAGCCGAAAATCAACAAGAAGAACCAACAAGAAGCTAGCTTAGCCGATAATCAACAAGAAGAACCAATAAGAACCAATGCTAGTTTATTAATTTATGATCATGCTCGGATTTTGCTAAAGTTTCAGCCGATAATCAAAAAGAACCAACAAGAACCAACAAGAACCAACAAGCCTCTTGAAACTGAGTATATTGCCACATTTTTGGCAAATTCAGTTTCAAATCTCCCCTAAATTACTCCTTACAAAAACACTGAAGTCCCAAACCATTACCATCACAGAATCGCAGAATCGCACAAACATAAACATCCAAAATTTTCCTAAATCGAGATCTCCCCTAAATTGAGTATCAAACCATTACCACCCAAAATTTCCACAAACATAAACATTACAGAATCAATCGCACCATTACCATCACAAAATCGCACCATTACAATCAAACCATTACCATCACAAAATCAAGTAGTAAGAGAGAGAGAGAGCGCGCGAGAGAGAGAGAGAGAGAAAGTACTTGCTTTGAGGGAGAAATGACTGAGCAGGATAGAGGAAGGGAAGGAGGCCCAATGGCGACAGTGACGGAGGAGTTGTCGAGGAAGGGAAGGAGGCCCAAGGGCGACGGTGCGGGGAAACTTAGGGGTTGGCAAAAAAAACAAAACGAAATGTGCTAAGGGTTTCGTAGTAGCATTAGGGATTTATCCCTGTATATTCACCGGCATTTTTATTAATAAACGCCGGTGAATGGGAGAGAATTTGTGGGATATATTTCTGCTTTCTATTCACCGACATGTTTTTATAAAAACGTCGGTGAATGTTATAATTCACCGGTATTTTTTAGAGGCTGCTAGTGTATAACTATACATTTTTGCGATCCTATCCTGGTCTTATCCTACCCCGGTGTGATTGGTAAAACGCCGGAAAATATACAATGGTAAATCCAGCGTGTGTTGTAGTAAACCCTCCACTGATGTCACGCCTCTTTTTCCAAAAAACACGAAATATGAGTACATGACAATAGCCCATCGAATGACTAACATCACCCATAAGCTGTTTATCCGATTAACTCGACAATATAATCAATACAGAATATTTGCGCAGGCAATAATAATAATCTCATGAACAATAATACTTGAAACGAAGCAATAAAAATATCCAAATACAATAATAATAATCCAACGTTTGGAAATAATAATAAAATCTGGGACATAAGATCAATATAATAAAATAACAATAGTTCAATAAAATAATAAGCAACTAGAAAGCATTAAATCTTCGGAATCTCTATTCTCTAATTCTAGCAGGCAATTCTCCATCAACACCTATAAACACTTCATCTAAAAAGAGGAGAAAAATCGTCCTTAGAGCAAGTTATGGACGACAAGTAGAGAAAGCAGGGAACAATGGAATAACGATATAACAATGAATTCAATGAATCAATAGGAATCAATAACATGGAACAATAATCAGGATAATCAATGCAATGACTATAAACAATGATGCAATATTTGGTAACGGTAATCAATGATCAATAATGGCAACACTTAGCCAATATTCGATATCAATAGGAACAATGATGAACAATATGCAGTATCGGTGATGTGTCAATCCTTATGTCTATTAATTATTTCAAAACCTATCTAATGCACGTACTACTGTGTCCCATCTGTTCCATACCACAGATTCGATGCGTACAATCAATTTCGTTTAGACTACAATGGTAGACTCTATAGTTCATGTACTGGGTATGATGACGATAACAATAAAACACGGGTCAAGGTGCAATTTCTTACACAATGACGATATCAATAATAACATGGGCCATTATCCGAGTACAGTCTCTATATCATCAACTACTCTAGTCATTCCTTAAACCTCGGTTTGTTAATTATTAATCAATGCAACAATACAATATGCAATTTGGGACATGAGGTGAACCATAGTATCAATAGGGAAATAATAGGATGATAACATGGAATAGGACAATTAGAATGATGACAATAACTCATTAGGATCATGCAATGCAACATACATACATCAATTCATGCAATATTACGATATATGAATAATTAATTCAATAAAAAGTGAAATCTAAAATTCTGGACAGTAAGCGCAGTCTGCACAAAAAAGCAGTTTCCTGCTAACTTAGAAATTGAAAGTTGAATCTGTCAGAAATCCTAGAAACTAGACTTTCACACGGTTCCAACGCATATTTAAAGTTCAAATTCCGACAACAGTAGCTAGGTCAAACACATAGTTCTTTACAGATTTTATATATGTTTAGGCAGAAATTCAACATCTTATTGTTTTAATATTTACAAAGAGCAAAAACTCAATATTAAATTCAGTAAAAATATTTTCTGGACTCCTAAACATGTTAAGCAACAATATGAAAATTTTCAGATTAACATTTTATCATTTGATCAAACTTTTTTACTGTTTAAACATGGAAGATATAACATCTGAAAATCTGAAAGTAAAAATATAACTGTAGTAAACGAGCATAACTTTTGCTACAAAACTCAGAATTCAAAAATTCAAGATGTTCTGGAAACTAGAAAGATAAGTCCACGATTCATTCAGAAAGTATTTCATTTTAAGATTGTTTACTGGTTCGGAAATAACAGTTAACATTCAGGTCAGCAAGTATGTACAGAATTTTGGGTAGTTTTCTTGAAAAAAATTAATTAGACTATATGAGTATCGATTCTTTAGTCAATAAATTGTGTAATCAACATAATGGTTCCAAATATGATAAATAAAACTAGAACATGCTCATACATCAATTTATCATCAATCGATGAAACAACATACAACCGATCAATTGTCTCTACAATAATTTATTTGTGTGACGATTATATGAACAACTTATTATCAATTCTATATACGCTCATGAAAGATCCAAACTTTAGAGTCAAAAGTGGCACGATGTCAAGAATATTGGGGTTAGCTCGTGTAAATACTCAATAGACCCAACAAAGAGATGAACAATGGATAATACGATAACAAAGAGATCCACTTGCAAGAGTTTCAACAAATCTTGAATTTGATATAATTAACAAATCAAGAGGACGATGACTTGTTTGTTAGACGGTTAATTTGAATACCAAGAATAACGGGATAAGGATCCCGAAGCAATGAACCCACGAACACACAATTAGCAAGTGCAAACCACATGCAAAAGAACAAGGCAGCAACACAAGAGACACAACAGCAACAACTATCGACAAGAGAAAGAAAATGGCTAGGAGGGCACGACAATGGCAGCAATGGCTAGGAGGGCGTCGCTGGTAGCGAGCGACGACGGGCGGCAAGGAGGCGTTGATGGCGAGGAACAGGAGCAGCAAAAGAGGGTGACGGGATCTGGGCCTGGCTGTCGTCGAAAGGGAAAGGGGGAGGGTCTGCAGTGGTTGGAAGTGCTCGGCCTGGTGGTGCGCGTCAGGGAGTGGCGACGACTGGGGAGTTTGTCGAAAGGGTTCGCCGGAGTGCTCGCCGGAGAAGGCGATGGGAAGGAGCAAAATTGGGTTTCGGGAAGATGAACAGTAGCTTGGCTGTTTGGGCGGGAAGAATTAGGGTCCAATCATGCAATTTTTAGTGTTAGCATTAGGGTTGTATTTATAGGGTACAATTAGGGTACTGGGTTAGTGAATTAGGGTCCAATAACAGCGGACTAGGGTTAAGAACAAATGAAATTGGATTTTACGGTTCAATTAAGAAATAGATTAAAATCAATAGGGTTCAAATCAAAATGCCCACAATTAAATAAGAGAACAATAGGATCAACAAGAATAGACCGATCAAAAGAACGAAGAATTTCATGAACAAGTCTTAATTAAAATAATAATCAAAAAAGAAATAAGGTTTTTATTCAATTGCAAGTAAAATATTACAAAAGGGAAAAAATTGAAAAATACAAAAACGGTAATTACAACTGACCCCAAATCTCGCAGCACAACCTAGGATGTTCTACACTCCCGAACCCCAGAGAAACAACCTCCTAAGCTAAAATGGCTTTAGGACAACTAAACATAATATGGTTAGTATCCTCGCCCACGGTGTTACAGCTCTGGCAACTGACATCAATATTCATATTTCATTTCTGCAGATTGGCCCTTGAAAGAATCACATCGTTCTCTACCAGCCATAGAAAAACTTTTACTTTCAAAGCGCATTAGTGCTCCAGATAATGTCGGCTACTTTGCTTCTTATCCCTCCATCGTAGAGCCATTTGTACATCGATTTCACTAAGAAAATGTGACCAGGGTCCAAGTCCCAAATCCTGTCATCTTCCGTTTCAACTGTGTACAACCCCTCAGTCTTAATGAAATTGTTGAGATTTTGCAGTTGATTAATACTCTCATGTGACAAATGCTCTAATACTTCTATCCTAAGTTTTTTGTTACGCCAAACATCCCCCACAAGTGTATCAGTATTTAGCGCGACTGCGGCAACCTCCGGAAACATACTAAGAAGGGTAAAGATACCAGAACTTGGTATCTTTACCGTTTCCTATCCTACATCTTGTGTTAGTGTGAAAAATATCCCCCACTCTCGCCACACCTTTGCAGAGAAAAGATGGTTTACCATGAATACCTCTTTCACCATATATGATTTTTTCCCTCAATCTATATGATGCAAAGGATTTACACCACCAATTGTTGCGCCTCATTTTCATTCTCCACCACCACTTACTCAACAAAGTTTATTCATATCCTTAAGGTCTAGAATCCCAAGTCCTCCACATTCCTTGCTCTTGCACACCCTCCCCCATGTGACTAAATGGAACCATTTGTTAGTCTCATCTTCCATAAGAATCTTCTTTTGCATTTGTCAATTATGTTGATAACTCATCTCGGCAATTCATAAATAGACATAAGGTATGTTGGGATATTATTAAGTACCGAGTTTAACAATATGATTCTTCCCACCAAAGATAGAAAGCACCCCCTTCACCCGGCTAATCGTTTTTCATCTTTCTCAATTAAAGGCTGCCAGTCATCCCTAAGCATTGTTCCTGGTCTGATAGGTGTTCCTAAATAAGTGAATTGGAATTCACTGCTCTTGCAACCTAACATACCCTTGATTGACTCAATTGGCGTGGAAAGATTATCACTGATAGGGATAACGCTGCTCTTGTTTAGATTAACCTCCATCTCTGCCAATGCCTCGAAACACTTCCGGACTATACCGAAAGGCACAATTCATCTTCTCTTGCCGTTCAAACAGTATGGTGTCATCTGCGTATTGGAGAATAGAGACCGCATCAGGGATGCCATTGATCACTATTTCGTGGATAACGCTTACTTCTCTACCCCTCCTGATCATTTCTGCCAAGCCCTCTGCCACAATTGTAAATAGCAAGAAGGAAAGAGGATCCCCTTGCCTAAGACCCCTACGACATTTGATTTCTTTTCCCGGGTTCCCGTTGACGTGCACAATAGATTTTTCGGGTTCCCGTTAACGCTTAATCACACATGTCTTAAATTTTTTAAAATTAGAAGATTCACACTTGTAAGAGAAATATACTGATGCCGTTATTCCAAATAACGGCATGAAAAAAAAAAATATAATAGATGCCGTTATTGAACGTAAATAATCTATGTCGTTATTTTCAATAACGGTTTATGCTGACGTGTCCAAAACTAGATCAGATCGCTAATTATTTTCAAAAGTGGGTCAGAGTGCCAAATATTTTCAAAAAGTGGATCAGTACGGCAATTTTTTTTCACATAGTAGACCATTTTCACAAGTTGTGCTACAATCTTGTACTTGTACAGTTGTAGCCTACGTAGTACTTATATATTATTTTTTTTCTTTCTCTATTTATTTTAACTGCATGAAACTTCTAGGAAATTAAAAAGACAGCATCAAACTTCTAAATCATGGAGTAGTTTGAAAATATTGTATATTCAATTATAATATTTGTAATCTGCCAAATACATATATTATTGGTAATATTGGTGTAAATAATGCTTGATTTGAGGTTTTGAGTACGGTCCATGTTTGCGGCTGTGGCACCAATTATCAACGGTTGTTCCACTCATCCCATTCAATGAAAAAGTAAAATATAATCACTCTTAAAAAGATCAAAATAAAATCATCACATAAACAACCCTAGTTAGCTGTAATAATTAAGAACTGGTATTAAGATATCAATTCCCAAAAAAAAAAGGAAAAAGACGTATTAAAAGATATGAACTCTTGCATTTTTAGATCAAAGTCTTATTTGGTTTCAACTTAAACAAATTTATCAACAGTACTAAATAATTTTCCTTCACATGCAGCATTCAATTGATGATGTATTAAGGAACAGTAGTCTTAGCAAAATAAGATATAAATTTTATGATGATAATTTGGATGGGGTTAAATGCAAAGTGGAGTACACGTCGTTATTAGTACGAGTCAAATAAGAAAAAAAAACACAATAATATTCAAAGTATGGGCAACAACTAACAAGGACGATATCTGTTTTTTTCTGCTGATTTGGTGGGATTTGCGGGGTCAAATGAACTACCGACCCCTCCCTCCTCCTTCCCCTTAAAAAAGACAGCAGAGGAGGGAAGGGGACGGTGGAAATTAGATAGAGAGAAGCGGGTCCCACTCGAATCTTTTAGGAAACACAACTTGGCTCTCAAGCAAACCTCGTCCCATCTCAACCCTCAGTTTATTCACCCAATTATCCTTTTCCTGTCTGAACGCGCGCCAAGAATTGCTGCCCGAGTGCGTACGTACGTGAAAAACTAAAATAAATCCTATAGGCGGGCAACAGTCTCTTCGGTTTCTATAAACTGTAGCCTGTAGCCCTTGGATACAAAAGGCGCGCATCTTAAAGCTTGCGTACTGTGTATGATCAAGGGCTATAAATGGTGTTTCACATTGCTGAATTCATCCCTGTAAGCTTGCAGTATGCATTGGTTACTCAGGCTTTCAAAGCACCTAAAATTAATGGTGTGTTCAACTTTAAAAATGTGTTTGTACGTACTTATTAGAAAAAGTTTGATATTAAACACAGGGGCGGAGCCAAGAATTTGAGTCACTGTGGTCGAGTTTATTATAATAAAAATAAAATCTGAAATATACAAAAATACAAATGACAACGTACCTTCACAATTGTCCTTTACGAGTCTTCATATTTTGAAATCGCTTTACAATAAGTTCATTATCAATCTTCAAAAATAATTCTTTCTCAACGTAAACAAGAAGACTGTCATTCATCCACTCGTCGCCCATTCGGTTGCGCAATGTATCTTTCACAATACTCATTGCAGAAAACACTCTTTCCACAGTAGCAGTGGCGACAGGTAGAATTAATGCCAGTGTTAGAAGCTTATAAACCAATGGAAAAATTCTATGTTTCTTCGTTAGGACCAACTTTTGTGCAAGATCACCTAGGCCTCTCAACTCTGTGAATGCAATGTTTGCGCGCACATCAAAAATATACGTATCAAGTTCATCACCGAGTTCGAGAATATCTAAAGTTGAAAAATCTTGTGGATAAAACTCGGCCAGTTGAAGCAATTTGCTCTTGTCGAAAGCATAAAATGAATTTTGTGGACACAAGCAAGTTATGCAAAGTAGTAACTTTGTACTGGCCTCCGAGAAACGATCTTTCAACTCGTTATATTGCAAGTCAATCATAGCATAGAATAAATCAACACGATAGTGATGCAAATTTTTTATATTCGGTGGATTACGCTGTGGGCGACCACGAATATCATACCGCATAAACATATCATCCATTTTAGGAACATCAATATTATGCTTCTGACAAAAATCATAAACTTCTTTAAGAAATGAATCCCACCCATCATCTCTCAATATCTCGAGTCGTTCCTTGCAATCTTTCACCAAACCCATTGCATTGACAATATCTTGATCTTTCAATTGTAATGATTGAGACAACACATTTGAAATTCCCAAAATAATCTTCATCATGTGTAAATTGAATGCAAAATCAAATGAGTGCATCCACTTCGACAAGTTAGATGCCTCCAACTTTTGATCAGAAGAAGAAGATTTATTCGTATAAATAATTTCAAGTACTTCGCCCACAGTTTTGAACATTAAAAGTATGCTAAGAAAAGACTTATAGTGCGAACCCCATCGTGTATCACCAGGACGTTGCAGGTTAGTTTCTTGATTAAGCCCTCTCCCACTAACAATATCACCATTTTCCAATGCCTCCGCAATAAAATTTGATTGTTTTTCATGAAAGAGATCAGAGCGTTTACAAGATGCTCCAACAACATTTATCACATCAGTAACAACACGGAAAAACTCAGCAACGAGAATATTCTTCTTCGCCACGCCTACAAGAGCTAGTTGAAGTTGATGAGCAAAGCAATGTACGTAGTAAGCACACGAGTTCTCCTTCAAAATGAGTGCTTTCAAACCATTAAATTCCCCTTTCATATTACTAGCTCCATCATAACCTTGTCCTCTCAATCTAGAAATGCTCAAATTGTATCTAGAAAAAATCTCATCAATCGAAGCCTTAAGTGAGAGGGATGTGGTATTAAGAACATGTTCAATCCCAATAAAGCGCTCTTTTACATGCCCACTACTGTCTACATAACGCAAAACAACCGACATTTGCTCTTTGTTTGAAATATCACGTGATTCATCAACTAAAATCGAAAATAGTGAATCACCAATATCTTTTAAGATGACATCAATTGTTTCAACAGCACAAGCACGCACAATATCTTTTTGAATATCCGGTGATGTCAACTTGCAATTTTTAGGAGCATTTCCCAATATCACATCATTTATTGAATCATTCTGACTCGCCAAGAATTGCAACTGAACAAGGAAGTTACCTGGATTGAGAGAATTTTCGGATTCATCATGGCCGCGAAAAGGTAGACCTTGTCGTAGCAAAAGGCGAACGCAATCAATTGAGGCGTTAAGATGAACACGATAATCATATCTTGCTTGTTGAGATTGCTTGTGGAAAACTGTTTCAATATGTTGTTTTTGATTCATCAATGAATCACACTTTAATCGAGCTTGGTTGTGCTCACTGCCATGTAGCCCAATGTGAACTTTAAGCCGTTCTTTGTTTTTCCAGTAAATGAATCCTTCGGTTACAAAAGCATCACCTCCAGACTGTTTTCCTCTTACTGATTTAAAAAGATAACAATATTGGCAATATACAGCATCTGTGGATGTACTATACTCCAGCCATTTAAAGTCGTCAAACCACGAAGGGCAAAAACTTCTATATGCTTCGACTCCAAACTTCCTTTTCGGGAATTTAATATCCCTAGGTTGACAAGGACCTTTTAGCAAATACGCTCTTCGAACTTGATCTATAATTTTATGACTATATCGTAAAATTGGGATTCTTAATCCCAGATCGGAGGGCAATTGTGCGGCATCAAATTCTTCAATTAAAAATGAACTTGACTCACTTGAGATCTTCATCCCGACTCTATTCGAGTCCTCCACTCTATTTGGGCACTCATCGACTTTATTTGAACTCTCTCCGATTACCTGTTCTTCAACACGTTTTCTTTTGTAGAATCTCTCCATAATCCTTCAAATTTTCAATTTTAAAAATAATGAGTTTCACCAAGATAAATTATAAGATCATCCCTACCTAAACAATATACACATACATAAATCAGTAAATCACATTAGTTCAAACAACATAATAAGTATGAAAAAAAGAAAGCATGTCAATAAATTAAAATGAAGTGGAGAAGGGAGCTTACGAACTGGTTTGAGGTTGAGGGAGCTTCGATTTGAAGGGTTCTCTTACGATTTGAAGGGGATTAGGGTTTCTCTCGTTTTGGGGGGATTACGATCGAAGGGGGTTAGGGTTTCAGATTTGGGCGATTTCGAGAGCGGGAGAATTGAGAGGAGCGTCGGGATCGATTAGCAAGAGAGAGAGCGTCGGATTTAGGGTTTCGATTTGGAAGTAGAGATCGTCGGATTCGGAGATAGGGTATGGGGCGATTTGGGGAGTGGGGAGAGAGAGAGAGCAGAGAAGATTTGATTGAGCGGGTTTGATAGAAGGAGGGGAGTGAGGAGAAGATAGAATGACCATTTTACCCTCAACAAAAGAGATCAGAACGGGATCTGAATCATCTGATCTCTGCCACATGATCTGAATCAAACCAGATCCGATGGCTGGATTCTCCCGCTCAAGATAAGGACATCCGCTCACCATCTCATAATAGACTAACTCTATATATATACGTAATTTTTTTTTTTTTTTTTTTTTTTTGAGTGCGGTCCTTGGACCGCACTGGTTGGCTATTGGCTCCGCCACTGATTAAACATAATTTTTTTTGTAACAATACTTTTAAAATTAATATTTTTCAGTTAAAGTATTTTTCTTTCATAGCAATATAAAATAGTGTTATAATATATACAAGGCAAAAGTGCAGATCATAGCCATCATAGATGATCAGTGAATTCATCCTAACATTTTTTTATCCCTAATTTGATAAAATTGCTAACTCATAGCCACCTAGGCTTTGATATTCCTTCCGTTGCTTTCTTCTGTCCTTCTGTTGTCACCCCTTGTGATAATTGACAAGCGGTATATTCTGTTTATATATTAATATATAGTGTTTTACAGTTATATATCTGTAAATGGAATCTGTATACATGCATATAGCTATTTTTAGGGTTTCTGTTAAGGGTATCACGAATCTCTTGGATTAAATAGGAACGAAAGAAAGAAAAAAAGTGTACGTACAAATTAATTAAATTAAACACAGAGAAGGAAAGACCGGGTCAAGGGAGAAATTAATAGCAATCTCACCGAACCTAAAGCCCTGGCATTTAATTAAGGAGATTGATAGAGATGTGAGCGTTGACCACCCTACAACTCTCTAGCTCGTATGATTACTATTACTAATAATCTTTGCGTGTAAATTACTCAACTTTTATTTAATATAGATTGTATTTTAAAAATAATTATTAGTAAATAAATTTAAATTTTGAGAGTATTAACAACAACTGAGTAAATTCCAGTTTAAAATTATGTAATGGAAGTTAAATTATTTAAATTTGTTTGTCTACATATTACATAACTCAAACTCTTAAGTTACAGCACACTAGACATTATTTTCTTTAATACACCAATCAGTTATTCGTATCACACAACCCTTTTCACTTCACTGATGGCATCTCGGTCCCAGTAACATATATGCTTACAACCATGAATTTGGCCCAGATATATATCGTCATCTCGCTTCATGGTTTCCTCGATCATCTCCCTGCACAAGTGGACTCCCACTCGTTAGGCGCGCATGGGCTTGAATTTAGTTGACAGGACCCCTAACTCGTCCTTATAATTATATGCGTGCACTTTCTTATTACTAACTAATCTAATTTATTATGTTGATGTTATCTTGAATAGTATATATAATATAGGGGAATATATATATACAGTTTTGGGGCATATATAGCTTTGTTTCAATTACTTCACATACATACAAGCTAGTGTCGGGTTCAATACTACTCTCGATCTGTAGCTACTCTTTTGTACTTGCATGTGGCTTGTCGTGAGAGATGGGAATGACTAGGGGAGAAAAAGGTGTTTTTTCTCTTTACGCTTTCATTTGTTTGCCGAAATATGGTGGGTTATGGAGCAGACATTAGGTTTGAGTTTGGCCAAGAATGGAATCATAATTCATATATGCTCAGCAATTCATGTCACTTTCGGATTGAATTCGAATCATCTTGATAGAACTGACAGCTAGTAGGTATAATCACACTTTGAGATATTTGCAGTGCTCAATAATGCATATTGATTGTAAAAAAGTTGAGAGCTTGATTGCTTGAACTTTCTTGAGAAAATGCTATTTACTTATTTATTTTTCGAGAGAGCTGACATAATGTGCATTAACAATTCCTTCATCAGAGATGCCCGGTCAGATATGGCCACGGCAAAAAAGTAAAAATAAATTGAAAGACCCACAATCGAAAACACAAGGAAAATGGTGGGATCAATGTCTTTTGATTTGATCCAAAAGAAGGTGCATCATGTATATGTATATTATGTATATACTATAGAGGATGTTGAATATGAAATTAGAGTTCATGGTTTTGTGGCTATCGTTTTGCTCGAAACTTTATATCTTAGATATTCAGGATACCTAGTATATTACTCCGAGCCGGTGTATATAGTCAATATTGACTGGATGAGTTGATGGTCTTATGGGCCAAACATGGTTCGTCCAATAAGTCAACGATTTCAATATTCATGATCGGATCTTATGTACACAACATGTCCTCTATAGAACATAATACTATATACGTATGAGACCTATAACCTCACATTTTTTCCCTATATTCCAAATGATTATATTCTTATGTTATGTTCATAAATGATCTACAAGCAGGTTCAAAGATAATTCAGGCGGACCAACATCAAATTTGGAATATAACGTCATTTTAATTAAAAACTTGTTCAGAAAAATAATTTATTTTTGCCCACTTCATAAGCATCAAATTTGGAATGTATGACTCACAAAAATATATAAACCTGTCTACATAAGGTGCAAAACTATAATCAAGATAATAGTAATGAAGTGATTGACCATACGTGGGTATAACTAAATCAGTTCTGAATTAAAAGACTAAACTGAACTAATTGAGATCTTTAAAACAAACAAAAACTTCAAAACTAAAAGTAATAAGCCATAAAGTGCTTAAACAAAAACAAAGTTTTAAACTAATTCGTTTAAATTCATAATAGAAGTTTCACCCTCAAGCAAACTATCTATTTTGAAAATAATAAATACTATAGCTTAAAACTAGATGAAGCTACTCCTCTATTCCATGATTGAGGCCATCACCCTTGTCGAGTAAATCTTTATCATTCGGGTTGAAGTTAATAACATCGTTTAAATCTACAATATCCATGCTATTATCTGTATTTCAGTGAATGAACGCAATTAAATAATTTTGATCAAAACTCGATATTTGACTTCAAAAAAGAATTCACTCATGTGCAAGATAATAAGTAGCTAATTTCAAAGAACATAGTACAAGTCTGAGTCATTCATACCAGGGATGTCAAAATAAAATAGAGCATGCATCGTAATCAATATTGCTATCTTCTTTCATAATAAGAATAAAATCTTTAAGATAAAAAGTAGAATACAGGTCTTATAGTTGCAACATACTTAGAACCATACTTTTTTTGGGGAAATAATTAACCAATCAATGAACGATTTAAGAATAATTAATAACAATGATCAAATTTGGAATAATTGTAAGGTTACCTTAGAGTGAACATGTTATCAAATTTGGAATAACATTAAAACAAATCAATCATCGCGAAAGATATTTACTATAACAATCCATGCCTAATTTTGGAATAACTAATGGCTAAACCTCTTATATAAAAAATTTAATAATATTATCAAGTTTGCAATGATACATTATTAAATATAATAAACATAACTCCACTATACTATCTAAGCATGCACTTTTATTCACTAAAATGATGCTCAAAAGGGTAATTTTTCTTTCTATAGAAGTTATTTTCTATATATCTAAATGTCACTAAACTCAACCAACATACTAAAACTCAAAACAAATAGGTTGATGGGACATCACTACCAAATAATTTAAGTGAGTGTAGTATTATTCTTTTTAATTATAAGTTTGATGGACCTTCAATCCTAGATCCCCACTTATTTTGAGTGTTAGTTCTTTAGTTAGTCCCTTAATGAGGAAAACAAATACATTATTTTTGGAGCATACATCAAGTAATTCAATATACCTCTTTTTATGAAGAAAATTTAATTTGGCATGTCTACGCCGTATATTCCGTTTTTTTTGAGTTAAAGATTTAATTTTTTTGCTACCGCCATAGTAGACTAATTATCATTATAGATAGGTACCGAACTTATAGAATAGTTGCCACCGCCAAAGTAGACTAATAATCACTATAGATATGTACTGAACTTATAGAATAGTTCTTGCTCTTGCAAATAATTTCTTATATTATATCATTTATCTGTTCAGCCTCATTCCCTGCAAAAGAAATAAAAAATAACATGAAGTCCATTTATGATTTGGAAATTGTAGATTGCCTTTTAAATTGCATGTAATTGCACCGCCACCCCGCATGAAAACATACGATGTGGTTGACAGTGCATCCCCTAAATATGATCCCTAAGAGGCATCATAATTGCCTTCAAGGTCAGGTGAATATCCATAGTAGTGTAGTGCATTGTTTTGTGAACCAACCATGTTGCACATCAGCCTATCAAGGGCATCCCCATACTCACTAGTTGGATTGCTAGTGAAGTGACTCAGCATACTTATCACAAATGTGATGTCTGATCTTGTGCGTGTCATAGCATACATTGGACTCCTAATAAGCTTAAGGTATTCTAGATGAAGAATTAGATTACCTAGATTAGGTTCCATTCATGAAGTACTACTATATGAAGTTGCTAAGATCTTTGTATCTTTGTATCCCCCAGAAGTAATCGAGTATCTATGTAGTGTGACTGTATACATTTCTCGTTAATGTCAACTTTCATTCTTAAAATTGTGTTAGCTACTCCTAGATTTTTCATGTCAAATGCATTTGATAAAGTTAGTTTGACATCTTTCACTATGTGAATGTCACTACCACAAATCAACATATAAGCAAATTAGAGCAACCTTACTAGATTTCTAATGAATGTATAGACATTTATCGGAAAAAACTAGCAATAAATTCTAGCTTTCCAACAGTTATCAAACTTCTCATACCGTAATTTAGGTGCTTGTTTTAGACCATATAGAGATTTTATTAGTTTACACATTTTATGTTCTTGACCTTGCATGACAAAACCGTCATGTTGTTTTATATATATTTTTTCATTAAGTTCGTCAATATTTTTTTTACATCCATTTGATGAATAGCAAAGATCTTCAATAGATGCAAGGGCTAGTATGACCCTAATGGTGACGATGACAAACTGGTGAATATAAATAAAAATAATCAATATCATATACTTGGGTAAAACCCTTAGTCACTAGACATGCCTTAAATTTATTAACACTATTATCAGGATGTAGCTTCTTCTTAAATACTCATTTACAGCCTATGGCCTTCGCTCCTTTTGGTAGGTCTACCATGGTCCAAGTTCCATTTTGCAATAGTGAATCCATCACAACATCTATCGTCTCTCCCCACAAACATAAGTCATTAGATCAGATTGCCTCATCATAGGAGGTTGTATCATTCTCTAAGTAATAGGTGACAAAGTCACTTCCATACTCGTTACGTGCTTTATGTATTGTGGTGTTCTCCTTCTTTTTTCTTGACTTTCTGTTGTTAGACTAGGGTCTATGTTCATGTTGGAATTAAAAAGTTCAGTATCTAATTGAGAGTCTGTTACAGGTTCTGTGGATCCAGATAATGTCATACATTTGTCCTTGAGAAGACAATTTTCAAAATAAACGGCATCCCTAGACTACATCAAAGAATTATTTGATAGATTGATAAGGTTAACAAAGAGATTGGAAAATATGATTGGATTATTGGGATGAATACAACTAAGTACAATGACTCGTATATATAGGAGAGAACCAAACACTAAACTGATACATATCCGATATGGGACTAATATATATAATACAATATCTAATACCCACTCTCAAACTCACGATGGATCGAACAGTGTGAGTTTGCCCACCAAGTAATGAAATCTCTGGACAGTATGAGACTTGGTGAAGAGGTCTGTCGTCTGTTGTGAAGAAGTAACAGAGTGAAATGAAATGGTCCCTGCTTCAAAGCGTTCTCGAACATAGTGACAATCTATCTCTATGTGCTTTGTTCGCTCATAAAAAACTGAGTTGCTTACAATGTGCAATGCACTTTGGTTATCACAATGAAGAGGAGTAGCACCTGTGAGAGTTACACTCATATATGATAACAGCCAACGAATATGAACAATTTCTCTAGTAGTGGTTGTCATTGCTCTGTACTCAGTTTCAGTTGAAGAACATGCAACAACTTTCTGTTTCTTTCTTCTCCACGATATGAGTGAATTACCAAGAAATAGACAAAAACCTGTGGTACACCATCTGGAGGTAGGATCACCTGCCCAATCTGAATCAGAGTACGCACAGATCTCTACGGTGGATGTGGAAGGCATAAATAATGAGCGAGTGATAGTGCCCCGAAGATATCTGAGGATTTGAAGAAGAGCACCGTAGTGAACTGATGTAAGAGCGGAAACAAACTGACTAACAATACTAAATGCATGAGCAATATCGGGTCTAGTCATGCATAAGGATAAGCTATCCAACAATCAGTCTGTATCTACTGGACATAAAGGAGCTCACTATCTGTGAGCGAAGTTCCACATGAAGCTCTAAGGGAGTGTCGGCCGATCGACTTTCAGATAGACAAGCAGCATAGATAATATCTAATGTGTATTTCTGTTAAGAAATAAGTATCCCCTGAGACCCATTGTAACACCTCGAATTTCAAATAAGATCGAATTCGAGATTTCACAGGATCTTTACACTTCACTTCTTACAATTTTATAAGGAAATTAAAACTTTTCAACAATATCAGAGTTCTTTACATTTTGTTTACACAGCGGAAGAATAAAAGAAATACAACATTGAAAGTAAAATACAACTTATACAACTTTATCAATGTAAATCATCAATTGCAACATAACATCTTTACTTCTTCATGAAAAAGATCCATTACCTGTATATTAAGCTGTGGGCACGTCAGTCACTTACAAATGACGAAAATATTATACTCGGCCATTCTCTCTATGCCGTACATATAACGATCTCAATACTTTAACAAATCATGAAAATTGAATGAACAATAAAGTGTCAAGAGTGATTATTCTAAACATGTAAGTGTATGCAATGCCTTAATGCCTAATGCACACATTTTATTCTAAAATGACACTAATGCATACTTGTTCGGATTCTATGCATCCCATACTATATAGGTCCGAGGGCAAGTACCTACGTACTCCACATTAAAGGATTCGATCCCTCGCCATGTCACTATCCAGTAGTAAGAACAAGGTTTAGGCATTCTACGAGTACGAATCATAGTCCCAGAGTACACTATCCGACTGTTATACAGACTCCTCGTCGTGCGAATTCCCTGCAATTGCCCCTCTAGCCGCGGTATACGTATATACACTGGAGTACGACAAACTATCCGCCCGACTATGCATAGACCTGGATTTAAAATAAAACTCTTCTCCATCGGAGCAACTACATTCCCAGAGTACACTGCCCGACTGGGTCTATAGTTCCGAAGTACATTGCCCGACTATATAGAGTACCCCACTTACGTTTGTCTAGGTTTACTACACTTCTCTTAAGTGCCTAGTTCTTAGTTCAAGACATGAATAATTTATCATACCTAGAATTAGTTTTATCTCCTACCGGACTTAGTCACAAAATACGAGACAGCTCTATGGCAATATCTGAAAATTATATCTCAAATCTTTTATTTCAATTGTGCCGGTACCCGAGATCTTACTAACTTTAAAATCACAATTTTTCATGTACAAGAATTTATGGGTACACATACCCTTCAATAAACATTATGTCTTAAACTTAAATATTTTTATCCTTAACTTATTCAAAAGTAGATCAATGTCACTATTCATGATTTATTTATCCATTTATAAATCCTTCCAAACAATAATTCTTTCTCATGAATTCATTCATTAACAATTTGAGCACATAAAGCAAACAAGAATTTCTTACTCAACAAAATGCATAATTTCATCAAGAGGATTAATTCTCATATCAAAATTTTACTTTTCTTCTAAGGATATAAATAATTAACTTTTTAGACAATATCTCATTCTATCTCAGTGTATCTTTTAATCCTCCAAATATACATGGAAAATCTTTAAACTATTTTAAAAATAAATTCCCTATCACATTTTATGAACACTGGAATTTTCCCCAAATTTTAGCTTGCTTTAGAACTCATTTAATCAATTAAAAAAAACACACACAAAAAATAATGTGCAGTCAAGGGGTTTCGAACCCGTGAGCACACAGACAGCGCCCAACACCACCTCTGAAAGCCACTCAGTCCATATGGACTTGGTGTTTAGATCCTTTACCGAAACCACTTGTACCCTCTCTCGGCTCTGAGTGAATTTAGAAACAAAAGTAAAAAAAAAATTGTTTGGGGTTTACAGGATTCGAACCCAGGCCGAACAAGGAGGCCAGTGCAACACCAGACCACCAGGCCGAGTGCGCCCAACGATCCAAGGGCTCTTCCTAGGCTTTTGTTCGAATTCTCTGCTATTCCATTTTTTAAAAATAAATTGATTCTCCATTGATCTAATCTCTTACTAGACTGAAATTAGTTCAATAAAAATTGAGTTTACTCTCTAACAATAACTCATAGATTTCTAATTCATATTTTAGAAAGTAAAACTAACTTTCAAATTATTTCTTCTTACTAATAAACATGCATTACGTTAATTTAATCAAAGAAAGTGCATTGTATCTCTTACAAGCATTCAAACGTGTTCTTATACATCGAATTCTTCTTTACAAAATTTTATTTGCTCATCCTAAGAGGAAAGTTCAACAATTATTCATACAATCAAAAATCTCTACATTTATGTGTACTAGTTTATGGAAAAATTAATCAATTATTTCTTTTCTCATTACCAACTAACATAATGTTGATTAAGTTACTAAACATAGCATCTTTCATTACATCCAATGTATAGATTTGTTTTACTTCATCATAATAAGATTTCCATACTACTCATTTATTTTTATTAGCATGCAAATTTCTATAATTAGAAAGTAAGAGAACACCCACCTCTTATGAAGATTTGAGAATGAGAAAGATGGAACCAACTCCTAGCTCCTAGCAAGTCCTTCTCCTCCTAGCAAGAAACTCCTCCAAGCACAAGAACACTCTACTCTCTTTCTTTTTCTTTCTCTTATTTAGTTTACTTTTGGTGTAAAGAGAGAAGGAGAATGTGGTGTTATCTATAGAACAATGTTAGGGTCTAATTTGCAAACTTCTCAACCTGATAACTCCTCATTTAAACCCTCTACCTCTTCATTTTCTTAACTCCTCCTCAAACTCTCCAAATACTCTAACTCCCAAACTCCGAACTCTTCCTCTCCCCACTATTGCAAAACTCTAACTCCCCTCCTCACCCATTCAAAACCGGCCTACCCCTAGTCACAATCCGGCCAACACTAGGTGTACAGATGTTGTAACGCCCCGCACTCAACTCGTACGCACACAATTAACTAAATTCTAGCCACGCCCACCACAGGCTGCCTTAAAAGGGTGTCCGGACGGTTGGGTAACCCTTCTTCATTGGCTTCCTAATATATCCTACTTTCCTCCCTATTCCATGGCCGATATGGGACTATCTTGTCCCATGGTCAACCTCCGGTCAAACACCACACCCACATTTAATCCTTCCATTCTTTCATTTAATCCTTCATTCATTCCATATCTAATTAATGGTCAACTAGTCAAACCACCTACACTTCCTTCTTCTCCTTCTAAGCCACGTCACCATCTATCCCCACCATCCATTATACTATTCCACATACTATTATACGGAAATACGGGGTCTCACATTCACCCCCTCTTAAGAATTCAGCGTCCTCGCTGAATACGGAACGTGCAATCTAGCACAGGATCGCCTTTCTAGTCGAATGTAGACTTGTCTCCTAATCGCTGCCCTCCCAGGGTCTTACGCATCTCATACACACATATTGCGTCCCACGCACTTTCTATATACAAGTCCTACATTCGATGTCGAAAGTTGGCTCTGATACCATCTGTAACGCCCCGCACTCAACTCGTACGCACACAATTAACTAAATTCTAGCCACGCCCACCACAGGCTGCCTCAAAAGGGTGTCCGGACGGTTGGGTAACCCTTCTTCATTGGCTTCCTAATATATCCTACTTTCCTCCCTATTCCATGGCCGATATGGGACTATCTTGTCCCATGGTCAACCTCCGGTCAAACACCACACCCACATTTAATCCTTCCATTCTTTCATTTAATCCTTCATTCATTCCATATCTAATTAATGGTCAACTAGTCAAACCACCTACACTTCCTTCTTCTCCTTCTAAGCCACGTCACCATCTATCCCCACCATCCATTCTTTCTTTCTTTTTCTTATTCTACTACTACTGAGTATATATATATATACCATATACCATATATATACTATTTCACATACTATTATACGGAAATACGGGGTCTCACAGATGTACACCTACACACACAAAATAAATACAATTTTATAGTTCTAAATTGTGTACTAAAAATTGTAACTTGTCATGTATTAGTCCATGCTTAAACTTAAATTAGGTTATAATTGATGGGCTTGATTTATGGACTCTCTTTTAATCAACTAATTAATTTGTCTATTGAGCTAGATTTCATTTTTATGTCTATGGGTTAAAAGAAGGCTAATCAAAATTTTGTGCATGCTAAAATAGATAATGAGAGTAATAAAATGAGAATAAAAATGATCACGTGCATCATACGTGCAAAATTTGAAAAATACATTTTTAATTTAAAATTAAAAATAGGGATGTTACACCCATGGGCAATCTCTAGGCTCAAAAAGTAGCGAACCTGCCAAGATCTTTCATAAGAAATTGCTGATGAAGGTACTTCTGTGTAGAGGCAATGCCTGTAGAATCGTCCCCAGTGATAATCATATCATCAATATAGAATAATAGAATGACCCTCCCCTGCGGTGAAGAATGCATAAATATAGAATGATCCTGTGAACTCTGACGGAAACCAGTCTGGGTGATAACACTACGAAAACACTCAAACCAGGCTCAAGGGACTTGTTTCAGACCATATATAGCTCGATGCAAACGGCAGACATGACGAGGAGTGGTAAGACCAGGAGGAGGATGTATGTAAACAACTTCAGATAAGGTACCATGAAAAAAAGCATTATTCACATCCATATGGTATAATGACCACTGACGAATGGCGACAACGACAAGGAGAGTACGAACTGTAGTCATCTGTGCAACCGGGGCAAAAGTCTCATCATAATCAATACCATGCTCCTGAGTAAATCCTCTGGCAACAAGACAAGCCTTGTGTCGCTCAATGGAGCCATTAGGTCGATATTTGACCTTGAAAATTTATTTGCAGCTAACGGGTTGAATGACCACAGGTAGTGAAACAACATCCCAAGTGCCAGTATGATCAAAAGCACTGAACTCCTCTGCAATAGCTTCCCGCCACTCAAGATATTGAGTAGCTTCCTAGTAAGTTATGGGCTTACGTGTAGAGTGTATGACAGTGAGATATGCATAAAACTGTGGTGAGTAGGAGGCTAGGGTGGCAAAACTGTCACGCCCCGCTTCCCAAAATACGGGAATACGAGCACGTGACTGAGGCCCAGCGAATGATACGAAAACACCATTCATAAGCTATACAGGTACTCAACAACAAGATGACAAAATAAACTACGCAGGTAAGTAAAATCAGAATATGATAATGAAAGTTCATGACATAATCCATAACATAACCAACCACTGGAAAATACAAATAGTTATGGGTCAAACAAGCTCGGATTACAATAAAGAGTAGCATGAATAAAATATGAACTAAAGCAACATGAAGAATAAACAAAATTTAAAACACTTGATCAGTAACACCTTCTGGTAACTCTCCATTCAGGCCTATAAGTACATTATTACAAAAAAAAAGAAAAAAAAAGAAAAAAAAAGAAAAAAAAAGAAGATGCCCGTTAATACAAGTTACGGACCGCAAGTGGTACAAGCTAAGGGAGCAGGTACAAAACAAAGCAAAAGAAGAACAGAAAAAGAGCAAGAAATCGAGAGTCATGAAATAGGAGAAATGCAATATGTGAACATGATTATGAACAAGGCATTAAGGAACAAGAGGCATGTAAACAAGTAATCAAGTAAACAAATATCAAGTCAACATGAACATGTAACATGTAATTGGATCATGCAAGTGCACGTGTTAATCTTAAGTCTAATGTTTGATTCTATCTAGGTAGCACTTCATACATCCATCTTTTTGCTACATGGTTGCTACATACAATCAGTTACGTTTAGACTTAGTGGTGGGTTCTATAGGTCACATACTCGGAAAAATATGTACATTCAATATTGTATCGAGATACGTGCAATGTGGAACATGTAGAGTGTGAACTTGTAACGTGAACATGTAAATATGTAATTTGCAAACTTGCAACTTGTATCGGGAAACCACGAGCTCCCGTCCGAGTACGCTCTTCTATATTGCCCGCTACTTAAATCTTTTCCCTTATACCTCGGCTTGCTACTTTTATTTCAATTTAACATGATCATAATGCAATGGGGACAATTTCAAGTTATGGACAGGGAACATCAAGGAATTTTATATGAAATATGTTCTAAGTCATGAGGTGCAAAAACATGTAGTCTTAATGTCATATCTGGGTCAAATTTCTATTACAAGTCTGGGTCAACAGTATTTTAGGATTATATAAAACAATATTGCAACTACAAAGTGATCGATGACATGTATAAACTTAATCAAGAATAAAAAGATATTACAACAATATTAAAACTATTATCATGGGTAAAGTAATCATTCACGCCAACATGTATAACCCTAAAAGTACATATGTTTATATCATCATGTTCGTGTAATGCATATGACAATAAAGTATTTGCGATCATATGCGAATACGGGATCGACGAATTAAGTATAGCAACAAATTTCAATTCTACTTATGAATGCGAATTAGAATCAAGGAATATACTTGCAGTATTTATGCAAAGAAGTTTGTACTAGAACAACGAATTTGTACAAGAGATACTTGCCTGATTTGATGATTCCGATGTGAACGAGAGAATGACGGGATTAGAATCCCGGACGAACTCCCAAAGAAACACGTGCGAAGAGCGGCGAAGAAATAACCAGCAATAAGCGACCAAATAATCCAAGCAGCAACAAAGTAATCCAATCCCTTCTCCAATTAAGCAACACACAAATCTCAATCCACTCCACAACACCAAACAGGATCCCCACACAACATCAAATAGCAATAATATCCACACAGCAACAAAATAACCCAATCCTCTTCACAAGCACCAAACACCAAAACAACACCCAATACACCAAACAGTAACCAAGTAATCCCCAACTTCACAAAACACCACATAGCAAGTTCAATAACATCAATACAATAGCCAACACCCAAAATGCACTATGTGCTTCTTCTCCTTCTTCAAATTACAACAGAGAGAAGGAGAGAGAGAGCGCGGGAGGAAAGTGAGCGGCGAGTGACGGTGGGAGGTGAGGGTGACTGACGACAGCGGTGCATGGGTGGCGACGAGCGGAGGTAGCGAGCTCGACGGGGTGCAGTGTCTGTGACGGGGAGCGCTCGAGGGTGGGGTTTGATTTTGGTTGAAGGCACAAGGTCTCGGGGTTGCGGTGCTGGCAGGAGATGGCAAGGTCGAAGACGACCTGCAGCTTCGGTGGCAAAGCACTGGTTGGCGACGAGCGGCAGAGGGGAGTCGACTGGGGCTGTTGTCGCGGCTGTATGGGGGTGAAGAAGAGGTAGGGAGGCTGCCGAGGGGAGAGGATGGTGGTCTAGCGACGGTGCGACGAGGAGGAAAAGACGAAGAGGGGCGACGATGGGATTGCGGGGTGCTCCGGAGATTGGGATGAGCGGAGGTTGATGGCGATGGAAGATGGGTTGAGTTGGGGGGGGGGGTTCTGTTTGGTTCACAATGGGGGTGAGCGGGAGGGAGGAGGAAGAAGACAGGTGATTTTGGGTTCTGTTTTTTTTTCTTTGGATTTGAACAGAGAAGGAGAGAGAGTAGGGGAATGGGGAGAGAGAAGAGAGGGGTTATATTCAATATTCAAATAAAGTATAATAATAATATAATAATAAAGAGGGGAGAGATTGTTGTGCTATCTAGATACCTAATTAAATAGATAAACTAGACACAAATTAAAAACCTCGCAAGTGCACGAATCGTTTATAGAAGCGTAGCAATAGCAAGGGTCGATCCCACAGAGATTGTAGACTTTAACTTACTAATCAATAAAAAGAAATAGGATCATAAAGAGTTGTTTTAAAAGTCTAAAAGAAATGAAAAGATTAAACTAAATTACGAAGTATTGAATCACAAATATCTATGAAGTAGTTGGGTTTAGATCTCCACCAATAGTTAATAGTGCCAAGTTACCTTCTAAACTTCTTCTCATTACTCATGTTTGTTCTCTTTAAGGGCATGGTATCTACTCCTTAAAGTTAATGTTTCCCTAAACCAAGAATTAGGCATGGTATCTACTCTAATTCGTTTCTTTCATCAAGTATTTAGTATGGTATCTACTAAGTTGCACTTAAAGAAAACATAAGAACAGTGGAAATGAACAAACACTCAAGGTTCTAGAAATTGGTATCAGATCTAGATCCCTTAAGTTGATTAAACCAAGAACCCCAAAGGATTCCCTTGTTACAAGTTATGAGCACGAGATACGGGTCGTCTCAATATGCTCATATAACAGATTCAGATAGATAGTAATGCAAACTTGATATTCTCAAGTTCTGTATGTCAGTCGACTGGCTGTCACCTCAGTCGACTGCTCTCAGAACTTGAGAACAAGTTTGATTATCATCAATCTATACCAATTCAATCAGATTCAATTAATAAGTAAATTAGAAGGATTCAGAAGAATATAACACTACATAACTACGACTTCAATCTACCCAACTTATGAAATTAGTTCAACATAATAATACTTTTATTAATCAACAAGTTCGAATACATGGTTAACATAAAAGAATTAGAAAGAGAAAGAATAAACTGATGTGGTTCGGTTAGATGAGTCGTCTGGCTGTCACACAGTCGATCGGCCGTTCCTTTCCTTATGCTTGCTCTCCTCTCTTCTTCTTCGATGCTGATAAAGTGCTCTTGTTGATGACTCTGGAACTCTGTGATTCGGTGATTCAGGATGCGTGGAAGAGTCCCCCGAATAATGCTTCTTGGTTGGTATTTATAGAACACGGCTAGAGAATTAGGGTTTGCACTTTTCTTTTTATAGAAAAGTCATTTTCTTTTATTTATTTCCTCCCTCGTTGCTCTGCGTATTATTTCTTTCTCTTTTCTTCTATTCTTCCTTTTCTGTTCTGATTTGGATTAGATTTGGACGGATCTTCAAATATCTTATCTTTTAACTCTGCCGCCTACCAGTCGACTTGTCTTCGAACCAGTCGACTGTGTCGAGACTTCTGAAGATTTGATCATCCAAGTCGGCTGTTGACAATCAACTCCTCTGGGCAGTCGCCTGTTGTAATGGACCAGTCGACAGATGATCTGCACTTTCCTGTGTATCATCTTTAACATCCTGAATCCGCTTCGTTTCTCTGTTTTAGGCTGTTTCCTATGAAAAAGAGAAAATAAGAGTTAAATACCATATATAGAGCTTTAAAATGTCTAATTGCACTAAGATTATTGCTCCTAAATGTGAATAATATTGTGTTCATCAAATAACCCCAAACTTAGCTTTTGCTTGTCCTCAAGCAAAAAAGTGAATTTATGAACAAGGGGAAAATAATAGTACTCTCAACCAAGAATTTTTTATTATGTGAGCATCAGCATATTAAACTATAAACAATTTCAGATAAAGTAAAATTAAACATACCCACTTTCTCTAGTGCAATTGTTTAGTCATAATCCCCAAACTTCATCATATTTGTCATGCAATTAATGTAGTTATAGTATGCTACTACTTAATCTGTGATTATCCCTTTTCTCCACTACAAACCGAGTAGCAAACTAGAGTTTTTTTTTTATTTTTTTTTTTATTTTTTTTATAGTCTCTTCTCTGAAGTTGTTACTTGCCTTTTGACGCGAATGCAAAATATTTGTGATGAATCCACCCGGTTACTCAGCAAGTCACAAACTTTAAAGTGCTTTGCATACTCATATTTCAAGTTGCCGTTTGACGTAAAGGTAAACATTGGTGATGAATACCCCTAGTTACTAAGCACTCAAAACATTGGAGTAGATTGACTTTATTCAAATATATATATATATATATATATATATATATATATATATATATATATATATATATATAGATTTTATCACTCTATTTACTTAAACTCAATTTTGGACTAGATCTAAAGGGAATAATCACCAGAAAAAGTATCACATTTGTTTATTATGTATAATAGCATGACTCATATAATTATGTAAGGCATTATGAAACTCAACAATCCTAAAGTAAATAAGTATCCTTACTATTACTTATAAGAAATTGTTTATCCTAAAAAATTCAAATATAACTGACTAATACCCCCAAATTTAGATGGAACATTGTCCTCAATGTTCGCGCAACGCTTAAAATATAGGCAAATGTTACCATCTAGTAAGAAGAACTGAAAATAAAAGATGAAAATAAAAGATGAATAAATAAAAGAAAATAGAGGGAAAGTGTAAATACTCCCCTGAAAATTGGGTTGCCTCCCAATAAGCGCTGTGTTTTCTGTCTTCAGCTAGACATGATGAGTTCATGCAATGTATTGAATGGTTTGAAGATTCACATCTTCCTCGTGCGGCTCTAAACTCATCTCAATGTATGGCTTCGCCCTATGCCCATTTACCTTGAATGTTTGATTTTTCTCTGTGTTATGAACCTCCAATGCGCCATGTGGAAAGATTTTTGTAACAATGTATGGCCCACACCATCTTGACATGAGCTTGCCTGGAAAAAGTCTTAATCTTGAGTTGTATATCAGTACCTTCTGTCCTTCATAAAACTCCTTCCTTGCTAGCTGTTTGTCATGGTACAACTTGGTCCTTTCCTTGTACAACTTTGCATTTTCATATGCGTCGTGCCTCAACTCTTCAAGCTCATTTAGTTGCAATCTTCTTTTGTCACCTGCTTGTTTCATATCAAAATTGAACCTTTTAATGGCCCAATAAGCTTTGTGTTCCAACTCCACTGGTAGATGACAGGCTTTTTCAAAAACCAAACGGTATAGTGACATGCCGATGGGTGTTTTGTATGCTGTTCGGTAGGCCCATAATGCATCATTCAAGCGCAGCGACCAATCCTTTCTCCTTGTATTGACTGTCTTTTTCAAAATGCTCTTGATTTCTCTGTTGCTAATCTCCACCTACCCACTAGTTTGAGGGTGATATGGGGTGCCCACTCTATGTGTGATGCCATACTTCTTCATCAAAGAAGCAAACGGAAAGTTATTGAAGTGGCTTCCTCCATCACTAATTATTGCTCGTGGTGTCCCAAACCTAGTGAAAATGTTCTCCTGCAAAAACTTGACAACAACTTTGTGATCATTAGTTTTGGAGGGGACAGCCTCGACCCATTTAGACACATAATCCACACCAACAAGTATATATAAATAACCAAATGAGTTAGGAAAGGGACCCATGAAGTCGATTCCCCAAACATCAAAAAGCTCGATTACTTGTATGTTGTGTAATGGCATTTGATTTCTAGACGAGATGTTGTCTGTCCTTTGGCATTTGTCACAAGTCCTGCAAAAAGAAAAAAGCATCTTTGAATACTTTAGGCCAATAAAATCCAGATTGTAATATCTTGAGTGCTGTTCTTTTTGGTCCAAAATGTCCTCCACATGCGTATTGGTGGCAATGTTGTAGAATACTCATTTGTTCTTCTTCTGCCACACATCTTCTTATAATTTGATCCGGGCAAAATTTGAACAAATAAGGATCATCCCAGTAGTAGTGCTTGCATA
This sequence comes from Hemerocallis citrina, assembly GCA_017893485.1. Taxonomy (NCBI): domain Eukaryota; kingdom Viridiplantae; phylum Streptophyta; class Magnoliopsida; order Asparagales; family Asphodelaceae; genus Hemerocallis; species Hemerocallis citrina. The sequence continues at coordinate 65,896,985 of CM030362.1, read as the reverse complement.
TAGCCACCAGTCTCTTTCTTTCTTGACTTGTCATACCTGGAGGGAAAACATGAGCAGTGAGATAATTTACAATATCTGCAAACCATGGAAGATTTGAGCAGTGAGATACCAGTCGACTGGCCCTGTTACCATTCGACTGTCCCAATGATATGTTTATTTCAAATAGATGTTCATCTGGGAAATTTTCATTAAGTGGGGGCACAATTCTCTCTTCCTCATGCAATAGTCTGGACATGTGATCTGCAACAACGTTGTCGCTTCCTTTTTTATCTCTAATCTCAAGATCGAATTCTTGAAGCAACAGCACCCATCTGATTAACCTAGGCTTAGCATCCTTTTTAGCAAACAAATATCTCAAAGCAGCATGGTCAGTGAAAACAATAACTTTAGAACCAATTAAATATGATCTAAATTTCTCTACAGCAAAAATAACAGCTAACATTTCTTTTTCAGTAGTAGAATAATTTAGCTGTGCATCGTTTAAAGTTCGAGAAGCATAGTAAATAACATGGGGTACCTTATTGATTCTTTGACCTAAAACAGCTCCTAAAGCATAATCACTTGCATCACACATGAGCTCAAAAGGATGGCTCCAATCTGGTGCCATGACAATAGGTGCAAAAATGAGAAGATTTTTCAATGTAATAAAAGCAGTTGTGCACTCTTCTGTCCATGCAAACTCAACATCCTTAGCTAACAAATCACAAAGGGGTTTGGAGATTTTTGAGAAATCTTTTATAAATCTTCTATAGAACCCTGCATGTCCAAGAAAACTCCTAACACCCTTAACTGTAGTGGGAGGGGGTAGTTTTGATATTATATCGATTTTCGCTTTGTCTACCTCTATGCCTCTTTTGGATACCACATGTCCCAACACAATTTCTTGTTGTACCATGAAATGGCACTTTTCCCAATTCAGCACTAAATTGCATTCTTCACATCTCTTAAGCACAAGCTGCAAATGGTTAAGGCATTCATCAAAACAAGATCCAAAAACACTAAAATCATCCATAAATACCTCGATGAACCTTTCCACCATGTCTGAAAATATACTCATCATGCATCTTTGAAATGTTGCTGGTGCATTGCACAATCCAAAGGGCATCCTCCTGTTTGCAAAAGTACCAAAAGGACATGTAAAAGTGGTTTTTTCTTGATCTTCTGGAGCAATAGCAATTTGATTATAGCCACTATAACCATCTAAAAAATAATAATGACTATATCCTGCTAATCTTTCTAACATTTGATCAATAAAAGGAAGAGGTAAGTGATCTTTCCTGGTTTCGTTATTCAATTTTCTGTAATCAATGCAAACTCTCCATCCTGTGGTCACTCTTGTAGGGATAAGCTCATTCTCTTCATTCTTCACCACTGTGACTCCACTTTTCTTAGGCACTACATGTATAGGACTTACCCATTTTCTATCTGAGATGGGGTAGATGATGCCAACATCTAGTAGCTTCAAAATCTCTGCTCTTACCACTTCCTTCATGTTTGGATTAAGCCTTCTCTGTGCCTCCCTGCTAGGTTTTGCATTGTTTTCCAGGAGTATTTTGTGCATGCATTTGGATGGACTTATTCCTTTGATATCTGTAATGGTCCATTCTATTGCATTCTTGTGTTCTCGTAGTACCCTCAGCAACTTCTCTTCTTCCTGTGCACTTAAGTTTGCAGCAATTATCACTGGTAGCGTTTGGTTCTCACCCAAATATGCATACTTCAAATGGTCGGGCAACTGCTTAAGCTCTATGTCTGGAAGTCTCGGTGCAGTCGACTGGTTCCTGGTTGTGGCCTGGTCAGTCGACTCATCATGTTTACCAGTCGACTTGTCCCTTCCACCAGTCGACTTGTCTGCAGAAACAAAAATATCATCAGTCACCAATTTTTCAAATACAGGTGCAAACTTACCTAAGCATGACTTTGGAGTTTCAAGGTAATGTATTGTCTCTGCAATCCCCCAGTAATCGTACTCCTGTTCAACATTAGATAAAGTTAGAGATTGTGTAATCGTGGCTTGTAGTGGTTCAACGCTATGTACCTGAAATGTTTGATCAACAATCTCCTGATCCACATCAATATTATAGCATTCATGATCATCGTGTGGTAATTTTAGTGTATCAAACATTTTGAATTCAACTTTCTCTCCGTTTATCTTCATACTTATAGTACCCTTTTTAACACAAATTTTTATATCAGCTGTACTCATAAAGGGCCTTCCTAAAATGATTGGTAGAGACGATGGCATTGAAGATTCTTCCATATCCAGCACAACAAAATCAGCAGGCAAAATGAAATCGTTTACCTGAACTAGGACATCTTCCAAAATACCTCTAGGTCTTTTGATACTGCGATCCGCCAACTGCAACGTGATGGATGTTGGTTGGAGTTCCCCCAATCCTAGCTTTTCATAGACGGTGTACGGGAGAAGATTGATGCTTGCCCCCAAGTCTAGTAATGCTTTCTCAAAGAAGTGCTCACCAATCCTGCAAGGAATTGTAAAACTACCTGGGTCTTTTAATTTGGGAGGTAATTTCCTTAATAAGACAGCGCTCACTTCTTCTGTTAAAGCCACATCCTCCCTAACCTGAAATGTTCTTTTGTGAGTACAACATTTTTTCAAAAATTTAGCATAAGAAGGAATTTGTTTAATAGCATCAAGTAGGGGGATATTAATTTCTACCTTTCTGAGAGTTTCAAAGATGTCAAATAAATGTTGATCTTTCTTTTACTTGACTAACCTTTGAAGGAATGGTGGCAAAACTGTTCTTTCTTTTTCACTTACCTTGTTGGAACCCAACACTTTTGATGGTTGTGTTTCTGTTTCTTCGGTGTGTGCTCCAACCTTGTTGTCAATTGTCTTACCACTTCTGAGAGTTGTTACTGATTTGAGCTGTTCTTGGCCTCCACGGTTTGGTATGGTTTGTGAAGGAAGTTCCCCTGCCTTTCGTTCGCTTAATTCTTTCGCAATTTGGCCAATCTGCGTTTCCAACTTCTGAATTGCTTGCCCTTGTTGGTTGGTTGTTTGATGTTGTTGTTGGAGCAATTGAAGAATGATGGATTCAAAATCCAACTTCTTCTGTTCTTGAATTGGCCTATCAAACCCACTTCCCATTTGGAAGTTCCGTGCATGTCCTTGTGAAGATTGAGTGCCTTGATTATTCTGATTATTACTCCAGGAGAAGTTTGGATGGTTCCTCCACCCTGGGTTGTATGTGTTCGAGAAGGGATTGTTCTTTTGTGGAAATGCTCCTCGACCTACGTAGTTTGCATGCTCCTGATCTGTGAAAGAAGACATGGGACATGTATCAGTGGTATGATCTACATGAGAACAAATTGCACAAATTTCATTTGTTTGATTTTTAACTCCTCCCATCATCGACATTGCATTAACAAGCATATCAATTTTTTTATTCATGTTTACCATTTCTAGTTGAATGTTATTACTATTAGAAATTTCGTAAACTCCCTGTTTTTTCAAAGGGCCCCTTCTAGTTGAGAATTGTTGTGAATTCTCGCTGAGTTCTTCAAATAGTTCAATGGCCTCTTCACCGCTTTTCCTCATTAAGATCCCGTTGCAAGCTGAATCCACAATTGCCTTGTTAGTATCATTTAAACCTTCATAAAAAGCTTGTACCTGATCATCTTTAGGCATGTTGTGCGTAGGATACTTGAGAAGTTTGTTCTTGAAATCCTTCCATGCTTCGAAGAATAAGTCTCCATCCTTTTGTTGGAAGAGTTGAATCTCCCTTTTCAGCTGTTTGGTCTTTTGGGCTGGAAAGAATTCATTTAAGAATTTTGTCGCCAATTGCTCCCATGAGTTTATTGATCCTGGTTCCAAAGAATTATACCATAGTTTAGCATTAAGTTTTAAGGAAAAAGGAAACAAGATTAACCTGATTTGTTCAGGGGTGAGCCCTTGGACGCTTTGTGTCCTGCAAAGATCGAAAAAGTCTTGTAGATGGAGATGAGGCTCTTCATCTGGTTTGCCACTAAAGTGGGGAACCATACTAAGTAACTGAGGAGATAGATGCATGTTCCCTGTGACATTAGGTTGATACGCAATGCAGGAAGGTTGCTCGATATTCTTAGGCGTGAACTTGTCCTGCATTGGCACTCGATTTGGCATTTCCTCACCCATTGCTGTATGTGAACTGGGTCTCTGAACAGTCGACTGGTTTGTGGCAACAGTCGACTGGTTCGCTGCAGGCAGCTTACCTAGTCTGTGCAAAGTGCGTTCTGTTTCTGCGTCAATAGGTAGTAGCTCTGGACGAAGTGATCTCCTTCCGTGCATCCACCAAAATCCTGTATCCTAAAATACTTATTAATAAAATTAAAAGAAGAAAAATAAAAGCTTTCTACTGATCTGTAAGTTAAAATACTAGACAATCCCCGGCAACGGCACCAAAAACTTGTTGTGCTATCTAGATACCTAATTAAATAGATAAACTAGACACAAATTAAAAACCTCGCAAGTGCACGAATCGTTTATAGAAGCGTAGCAATAGCAAGGGTCGATCCCACAGAGATTGTAGACTTTAACTTACTAATCAATAAAAAGAAATAGGATCATAAAGAGTTGTTTTAAAAGTCTAAAAGAAATGAAAAGATTAAACTAAATTACGAAGTATTGAATCACAAATATCTATGAAGTAGTTGGGTTTAGATCTCCACCAATAGTTAATAGTGCCAAGTCACCTTCTGAACTTCTTCTCATTACTCATGTTTGTTCTCTTTAAGGGCATGGTATCTACTCCTTAAAGTTAATATTTCCCTAAACCAAGAATTAGGCATGGTATCTACTCTAATTCGTTTCTTTCATCAAGTATTTAGTATGGTATCTACTAAGTTGCACTTAAAGAAAACATAAGAACAGTGGAAACGAACAAACACTCAAGGTTCTAGAAATTGGTATCAGATCTAGATCCCTTAAGTTGATTAAACCAAGAACCCCTAAGGATTCCCTTGTTACAAGTTATGAACACGAGATACGGGTCGTCTCAATATGCTCATATAACAGATTCAGATAGATAGTAATGCAAACTTGATATTCTCAAGTTCTGTATGTCAGTCGACTGGCTGTCACCTCAGTCGACTGCTCTCAGAACTTGAGAACAAGTTTGATTATCATCAATCTATACCAATTCAATCAGATTCAATCAATAAGTAAATTAGAAGGATTCAGAAGAATATAGCACTACATAACTACGGCTTCAATCTACCCAACTTATGAAATTAGTTCAACATAATAATACTTTTATTAATCAACAAGTTCGAATACATGGTTAACATAAAAGAATTAGAAAGAGAAAGAATAAACTGATGTGGTTCGGTTAGATGAGTCGTCTGGCTGTCACACAGTCGATCGGCCGTTCCTTTCCTTATGCTTGCTCTCCTCTCTTCTTCTTCGATGCTGATAAAGTGCTCTTGTTGATGACTCTGGAACTCTGTGATTCGGTGATTCAGGATGCGTGGAAGAGTCCCCCGAATAATGCTTTTTGGTTGGTATTTATAGAACACGACTAGAGAATTAGGGTTTGCACTTTTCTTTTTATAGAAAAGTCCTTTTCTTTTATTTATTTCCTCCCTCGTTGCTCTGCGTATTATTTCTTTCTCTTTTCTTCTATTCTTCTTTTTCTGTTCTGATTTGGATTAGATTTGGACGGATCTTCAAATATCTTATCTTTTAACTCTGCCGCCTACCAGTCGACTTGTCTTCGAACCAGTCGACTGTGTCGAGACTTCTGAAGATTTGATCATCCAAGTCGGCTGTTGACAATCAACTCCTCTGGGTAGTCGCCTGTTGTAATGGACCAGTCGACTGATGATCTGCACTTTCTTGTGTATCATCTTTAACATCCTGAATCCACTTCGTTTCTCTGTTTTAGGCTGTTTCCTATGGAAAAGAGAAAATAAGAGTTAAATACCACATATAGAGCTTTAAAATGTCTAATTGCACTAAGATTATTGCTCCTAAATGTGAATAATATTGTGTTCATCAGAGATTATAGGGAGGAGAGGGTTACGGGAATCAAATGGCTGATTGAGTGGAGGGGATTTAAAAGGCAATAAAAATTGTTATAACAGCCATATAAATGAGGAGGGATTATAGGGCTGAAAACTTGGGATTCAATTTTCAAACTTTTGGTGATTTGAATGTGGAGTAGATTTGATCTGGTCAACACAGCTTAAAAAGAAATTGGGTTAATGGGTTTGGGTTTGAGATCTAATAAGAGATGGGCTTGGGTTGGGCTCAGAACAATCTAATAATTTAATTATAGAATTGGGCTCATACTAAATAATTAGACAATTGGGCTTAAATTAAACAATTGGGCTTGGCTTCAAATCATTTAAATATTAAAACAGTGAATAATTAAATTATTGGGCTTATAACAAAAATTGGGCTCAGAATAATAAAATAAAATAAGAAGTTGGGCTTATAAGAACAATTGGGTTTTATAAAATAGTTGTATAAAATAATCAATTAAGAAAATAGTTACAAGATACTAAGAATTTAAAATGCGGAGAAATACTTGGAAAAAAATACATACTAACGGAAACAGAGGTTACAAAAACTAAACTGGTCAGAAGGACCAGTAGCAACAGGAGTGTAACGAGCCGGTGGGATGCCCGAGGTAGAACGTGCAGACTGACGGACTGGTTGAGGATGAATAGGGTGGGGAGGTGAGATAGTTTGTTCGTGTGCATGCACTTGTGGGGATGTAGGTGGTGAGGGGGCATGATGCTGTGGAGATGTAGGTGTGGTTTTTGTAGGAAAAAGAGTAGGTGGAACGACAGTATGAGGTGGGAAATGAGCTAAGGGAGTGGGATCAAATGGAATGCGTGAGGTCTGGCCGGAGGAGAAGGCCCAACAATAGAGGATTTGAGAAAACTAGCATCATCAGGAGAGGTCAAATAGTATGGAGAGTCTTCCACAAAGGTGACATGTCAGAAAATACGAATACGACCTACCACAGGGTCAAAACAACAATATCCTTTATGTTCAGGACTGAGACATAGGTGAACACACTTAGTAGATTGGACAGTGAGTTTCGTGCGCTCAGTGGGAGGGAGAATGTAACTCCCCGATTTTCATACACAGGAAAATCGTAGCACACCCAGAAATCTTTTCCTTCAATTGAGTACATAAACATAATATAATATAAGAAAATGCGGAAATCTTAATAACCTCTTGGATTGACAAGATGATGGGCACAGGATGTCACAACTCTATGCTTAAACTCTAGGTATTCTTACCTGCATAACACAATTTGTGGGTTCATCAGCGTGTGAGGCTGACGTTAAGAATCACAACAACTTTAACTAACTCCAAAAATAACATAACAACATATATAGCATAATAGAAATAAAACTGAAATCAATAAATGTAAATATGAATAGTCAAATATACGATGTCATATGAGTGTGTGTATAAACAATTTATTAAAACATTAAATATATATTTATCATGAAAACATGCACAATCCAAATATGCTCTTTTTAATGCACGCTTGTTTGGAACGATATGCCGCTCATACAACATATTTTCCAAATGCAAGCTATTAGCATTCCTTCTCATTACAGGGTTCAATCCCTCATTATGCAAATACATACTCATGTATTCTACAATGTTTCTAACATTTATCAAGTGACTAGTAAGGTTGCAGTTGTTCGGTCCAATCCCGTTACCGCAGTCGGTAGTGGTCATGCCGAAACCCTGTGGTATTTCTCTACTCCTGAGCATCCATAATGATGCACAGCCTCGGTGGTCCTTCGCCACTCCCAGCCTTACATATTCCACCCTGCCCGAACCCCAGCGGTCTTTCTCCGCTTCCGGACCTCACTAAAAGTTATCACGAGTATAAGATGCCCCGACAGGCGTTACCTGCTCTGCCTCATTCGTATTCGATAACATAGAACATCAACGGATACTTATGGGTCCATCCCCAAAGTTCCAATAGGATTCTTAATACTAGATCCCAAAAATTAACCGTTGAGACAACGCTGCACGTGTCCCCTTGACAGGTGAATACAACTTCTAATAATTATATAAATTCCAATACTTGTTAGAAAATTAATTTCTTAGTCTCATATGAAACCTCAATGAGTCTACTACAACATTGTAGTTAAGAACATCTAGTTTCAACCCAATTAAATCTGTCCAAAACTATTTATAAGACAGTAGGTTCAAAATCTAGAAATCACAGCTCTTGCTACCTTTAAAAATCACAAAAAATCCCATGTTTCTTGGAAATTGGATTTCTTAGAAAATAAGTATAATATTCAGCCCATATTTATGAAATAAATTCTATTTCATTTCTAAATTAGTAATGTATTCAGATTTTATTAAAATAGCAAACGACATCCAAGAAAATTATGAAATTTTGAGGAGATGTTGTGCACACATACATGATATACATAACGATTTTCTAAAATCAGATCAAATTCCGGACAGAATTATAATAATGTTTCTAAGATAATTATATCATAATCCCAACAATTAATACAACAATTAACACCTATAATCAAACAATATTCATACACAATCTAAGCACGATTACTCAATTTATTATCTAGCATGCATATACCCTATAATATAAACAGAGTTGGTTAAAGTTATTGCCCATTTTTTATCATTTCTGGATTTGATCGATTCTACGATCAATTTGAAGACGACAGCATTACGAACAACGAAAATGGCTCTACGGGCCGCAACTGTTCTTCGAATTCGGGAAGCGAACGAAGTGAAAATTGTATGTGTGTGTGTGTGTGTGTGTGTGTGTGTGTATATATATATATATATATATATATATATATATATATATATATATAGACACACACACACACACACACACACACAATACAATACAATATATATATATACAATAAAATATATATACATATATATAAAGACAGAGACAGAGAGACAGAGAGACAGAAAAAGAGTTTAGAGAGGGAGACTGACTTTTAGAGAGAAAGAGACTGACGGGGAGAGAGAAAGAGAAAATGAGAGAGAGAGAGAGAGTTACAGTGATGAGCGGCGGCGTTCGTCGGGGGCGATGCCAAGGAGGAGCTTTGGAGTTTCGAAGGTGGTCGGGAGCTGTGGTGCTGGCCGACGAGGTGGAGAGGAGGGGACGGTGAGGCGGTAATGGCAAGGAGGAGGAGCAGCAGGGTGGTGGTTGTGGAGGTTTTCAAAGGAGGTCGGCGAAATGCTTTTGAGGCGGAGGGTGAGCTGCGGTGGAGCTCGGCGGTGGCAGTAATGGCGATCGATGGCGGTGTGGAGGTGGAGGAGCTTCAGAGGCAGGGTGGTCAAGGCGAGGAGGGGAGCTTCGGCGATGGTGATGGAGATGGAGATAGTGTCACGCCCCGCTTCCCAAAAATACAGAATACGGGCACGTAACACAAGCCCAGCGAATGAATATAATCATCCCTAAGCTGTTTCAAAAATCTTACAACATATCACAGGCAGTATATCAGAGTCAACATATATCAGAGTCAATATATCACAGTCGGAAGCAAAGAGTGGGACCAACATGCATTATTGAGATAATTTCACCAACAGGAATTAATTGAAATCAAATATCTTGTTCTCAAATAAAACAGAGTCTGGAAACAAATATTCTGGGTCACATCGCCCAAATACAAATAATACTCAAGTCTCAAGTACAGAAATAAATCAAGTTCACGAATACAGAATAAAGTTCTAACAGGAAACAGAAATAATAATCAGCAACTAATACTGCGAGCCACCAGTACCTTCTTGAATCTGTCCACCAAAATCTGCAATCATCGAATGCAGGAAAAAGAAAAAGAGAAAACACAGTACCCGTCAATGGCAAGTCCGGGTCACAAATAGAATATGATACAAGCACATGGACACTATCTAACCACAGGATATACTAACAGGTATAGGTAACATATGTCAAGTGTCAACAGGTAACATGTATAATTATCAGGTATTCAGGTAATCAGGTAAATCTGTATCAAGTATCAGGAAAATAGGTAACAGGAATATCAGGTACAGGTAACAGGTAATCATGTATCAGGTAAACATGATAATCAGGATAATCAGGATAATCAGGTTATGTTAAGCCTAATCTTTTTATTAACTATCTAGGTAGCACGACATGCATCCCAGTTTTTACTACATGGTTGCTACAACCAACAATTTCGCTTAGTAAGATTTTCATAATGGAGTCCATAGGGCAGCGTACTTGGGTACAGGAAACAGGCAGAACCCAGTGGCTCTCTTCAACTCTATACCTTCTTACATAAGAAGCAATGTAGACAGGGTCAGAAACAGGTAAACAGGCAGGTTGGACACTAGTCCTCTTCCAAGTACACATTTCCATTTTTTCCACTAATAGAATCTTCCCTTAAACCCCGGCTTAGTTACTTTTATTATTAAGATCATCAACATGCATGAGAGTGTACTACATGATGTCAAACTAACAGGTTATAATCATGTTTAGACTTAGGGAATTAGATCAGCAAGTATAGGTACCAAACATTCACAAATATGAGCAAAATGGTATATGTTTATAAACAGGACAGCAAGACCAGTCTGTACATAAACAGCGATCCAAAGATCTACAGACATGCAAATCATGATCCGTCGAAGGGTCTGGAAACTAGACTTCCACACGCTTCTAACGGGTATAATAAATCCATATGCTATTTCACAACATCTCGACTCAAAACACAATTCAACACAGTTTTCATGTACAGCCAGAAAACAGGGGAATAACTTAAACCACATGAAACAGCATACAAAGTCAATAATTAAATCCACGAAAAATCTGGGGTAATTCCCTATATGTATAGTCTCAAAATATAAATTTTCATATTTTTCCAGAAAGTATAGATATGTTTTCAAAAATAGAAAATAACACATAACACAGTTTTGATGGATCTGAAATTCTTCAACACCGCTGTATAAAATCATTCATATCTTGCAAACAGCGCATCAAAATCCACTTCCGCCAAAACGGGGTGAAAGTATACACAGTTACCCAACTTTCATATCTCACATGAAATATTCATACAGTAATTAGAAATAAGGTGAACGCGGCATTCAACATACAATCACACGCAGTTTACAACAAAAGCGATCTATAGAAAAGGATGTAAGACATATCTCAAAACTCATCTTTAAATTACTACATAAATCAGGGAACTACCTAACATCATGGTGAAACACTGGAAAAAATCTTGTGGCATGAAATTATGTCTAACTTGGATCTTGAACATAAATTGGTGATAAAATCTACCCCGAAATGAATCTGGGAACTACTGATATACAGTTACTAAAATAATCATAACTAATTCATACAAACTCCAAACAGGGTGAAACCAGTGGGATTAGAAATTAGATTCAGTCCTCTACAAATTACTCAGAAATAGCCATGTTGAGATTCGGACTCTAATCAATCCAGTTCAATCCAAATTTTCAGATTTCTCAACTAAACTTCAAAACGTCATAACTTCTACAAAAATAACCTAAACTCTTCCAAATTCAAAACGCTGTCTACCCATTGTCCAAATGTCATAATGGAGGGTACCTAACATGTCCAAACCTAAATATTCTCATATGGCGTTCAAACAAACATCGGATATACAATATGGCACATACGCGATCAAAACAGCGTTTGGGTGATTCCTAAGGCATAATCCTATCAAACTTCATGTCCTAAGTCATCTATGGCCTGTTTTGAACAATAGAGACGAAACCCACAATTAAAAACATGATCTTTGGTCGTCTCTAGTCTCAAACTATCCTATGTGTGAACTTTCGACTTGTATCAACCTAAGGAATTTTAAGTACAAGTTACTTGCCTTTTTAGTATCGACAAATGCGATGAATCCAAGCCTTCACAGAAAACCCACGAGCAAGACGCCTTCTAACGCGATTTCGAGCGAAACCCACGAACAAAACGCTCCAACGGTTGATCTCTTTGACACACGAACCAAAGTGAAAGATGCCCACAACTCAAAACAGCGGGAAGAGGTGTAAAGGTGCTGTTTTGGTGGAGGGTGGTGCTGGTTTGGTGCTTGCCGGCCACAAGAAGAAGCAGAGACGAGGTAGAATCGAGGCGAAGTAGTATAGAAAGATGGAGAGGGGAGGTATGGGTGGTCGGCCAAGGCAAGAGAGGGGAAGAGGATGTCGGCCTAGGGTTGAAGAAGGCAGGCCGGGGGTATTTGGGAAGGAGGCCGGGTGCAAGTAGGAGAGGGAGAGAGAATAATATTAGGGTTAGGGATTATTTAGTATTAGAGGTATATATAGGAGATCAAATGTGGGTTAATGGGTAGTGAATATCAGTAGGAAACAATAGGTATACAATTGGGTAATGGATATTGGGTAGTTTCAAATGGAGATACAAAATACAATGAATCCTATAGCTCCTAAAAATCTCCTTAAGGGCAAAAAAATCTCAAATTGGTCAAAACTCTCCTAAAAATCCACCATGACCCTAAAATAATATTTATACATGAACGAGATCAAGAAATTGAGAAAAAGAGCTCAAAATGTCGAAAAACGGCCAAACGGCGCACAAACAGCAAAAGGAGGTCAAAACTACCAGAAAAATATTATAGAATATAAATAATTAAATTTATTGTTCCGAAAAATACAATAGAAAATATTAATTCACAAATATGAAAAATACCCTCAAAAATACCAAAAGTGAAAAACAGGGGTTACAATCCTACCCCCCTACAAGAAAATTTCGTCCTCGAAATTAAAAAGAAAGGTACATAGGATACCCCAAGAAAACAAAACAATCCAAAACAACAAGCAACTACTCAAACAAGTGAGGAAACTTCTGCTGAATTTTTTCCTCCAACTCCCATGTCGACTCACCAGGCGAGTGAGGATTCCAAGCAACACGAACCAGCCTAATGACTTTGTTCTTAAGCACTTTCTCCCGCCGATCAACAATAGCAACTGGCGGAATCTCACAAGTCAAATCCGGCCTAACGGTCAACTCTGAATAGTCGATCACGTGGCTCTCATCTCAGATATATCTCCTGAGTTGTGAGACATGGAAAATATCGTGCACTCCCGATAAAGCTGGCGGCAATGCGAGACGATAGGCCACCTTGCCTACTCGCTCCAAAATCTCAAATGGTCCAATAAACCTCGGGCTAAGCTTGTCTCCGCCACCAAACCGAATGACACTGCGCCACGACGATACCTTGAGAAAAACATGGTCACCAACTGCGAACTCCAACGCCTTGCGATGAACATCAGCCCACTGCCTCTGCCTGTCCTGAGCTGCCTGCAAGTGCTTCCTGATTTGAACCACTGCCTCAACTGTCTTGGTGATCAACTCTGGACCCAACAACTGCCTCTCGCCAACATCATCCCAGCAAACTGGCGATCTACACTTCTGCCCATAGAGTGCCTCGAACGGAGCAGCTTTAATACTAGCTTGAAAGTTGTTATTGTACGAGAACTCTACCAGATGCAAATGATCCTCCCAAGTCCCACCAAACTGAAGCATGCAGGACCTCAACATGTCCTCAAGAATCTGAATAGTCCGCTCTGACTGTTCATCAGTCTGGGGATGAAAAGCTGTACTGTACTTTAATTTGCTCCCCAAACTGCTCTGAAGACTCTCCCAAAACTGAGACCTGAATCTCGTATCCCTGTCGGATACAATACTAACTGGAACCCAATGAAGTCTGACAATCTCTTGCATATACCTCTCAGCCAGGCTCTCAGTAGACTGACCGACACAAAAAAGAATGAAGTGAGCACTCTTCGTCAAACGGTCAACAATCACCCAAATAACATTATGACCCTTCGGACTCCTCGGCAAAGCAGTCACAAAATCCATGGTGATATGTTCCCACTTCCACTCTGGAATAGGAAGCGGTTGAAGAAGTCCTGCGGTTCTCTGATGTTCTACTTTAACTTGCTGACAGATCAAACACTGCAAAACAAACTGCGCGACAGCCCTTTTCATACCATGCCACCAGAAATGAAGCCTCAAATCCCGATACATCTTAGTACCGCCGGGATGGATAGAATATGAAGACTGGTGAGCTTCTTCAAGTAACCTCTGACGAACTTCTCCTTTAGGGACACATAACCAGGAACCAAAACGAAGAGAACCATCTGCATGAATAACCATGTCCGTCCTGGACCCAGACTCAATCTCAGCTCGAAATTTCTGCAACTGCGCATCGCTAGCCTGCGCCTCTTTAATCTACTCCACAAGAGACGACTGTAGCTGGAGCGCCAAACAACTCCGACCAGAACTCGGCAACACAACCTTAAGCTCCAACCTTCTCATATGCTCAATGAGATCTTTCTGCTGAGTAAGAAACGAAACCGCTGGTCTCCTGCTCAAAGCATCAGGCACCAAGTTTACTTTACCAGGATGGTATTGCAAACTGATGTTGTATTCGGCCATAAGTTCCAACCAACACCTTTGCCTCATGTTCAACTCCTTCTGGGTGAAGACGTACTTGAGACTTTTGTGGTCTGTAAAGATCTCCACTCGGTCTCCAAGCAAATAATGCCTCCACAACTTCAAAGCAAAAATCACTGCCGCTAACTCCAAGTCATAAGTAGGATAGTTCTTCTCATGCAGCCTCAACTGCCTTGATGCATACGCAACAACACGGCCCTTCTACATAAGAACTGCTCCAAGATCCTTACCAAAAGCATCACAGTGAACTACAAATCCGCCTGAACCATCTGGAATAGTCAACACAGGCGCTGACGTCAGTCTGTCCTTCAACTCAACAAAAGCCACATTGCACTCATCAGACCAACAAAACTTCTGATCCTTCCCCGTCAATTTAGTCAAAGGTCCTGCTATCTTCGAAAAATCCTGAATGAACTTCCGATAATAGCCAGCCAAACCCAGAAAACTCTTGACTTCTGAAACTGACTTGGGAATAGGCCAATCCTTCACAGCTTCAATCTTGGTAGGATCCACCGAAATACCATCGCCAGAAACAATGTGCCCCAAGAAAGAAATCCTGTCGAGCCAAAACTCGCACTTGCTCAGTTTACCATAGAGTTGATGCTTTCTCATAGTCTGCAGAACCACTCTAAGATGCTCAGCATGATCTTCCCGATTCATAGAATACACCAAAATATCATCGATAAAGACCACCACGAACTTATCCAAATACTGCGAGAACACCCGGTTCATAAGACTCATGAATACAGTCGGTGCATTCGTGACTTCGAACGGCATCACAAGATACTCATAGTGCCCGTATCTAGTCCTGAAAGCAGTCTTCGGTATATCTGCAGCCTTCACCTTAACTTGGTGATATCCAGAACGAAGATCCAACTTCGAGAAAACAGAAGCCCCACTCAACTGATCAAACAAATCATCAATCCTGGGCAAAGGATACTGATTCTTCACCGTAACTCTGTTCAGCTCTCGGCAATCCATGCACATCCGACGACTTCCATCCTTCTTATCAACAAAAAGGACTGGAGCACCCCAAGGCGAAACACTGGGTCTGATGAAACCCAAATTAAGCAACTGCTGAATCTACACCTTAAGCTCTACCAGCTCAACCGGTGCCATCCTGTAGGGAGCCTTCGATATCGGTTCTGTTCCAGGCTGAACATCAATACCAAACTCCACTTCCCTATCAAAGGGTAAGCCAGGAAATTCATCTGGAAAAACATCCAAGAAATCCCGAACGACAAAAGGCGCAGCCTCACAGCCTGATTGCAATTCCATTGCATGTAACTCAAATTCTGCCCGATTTGGAATTCTGAAGACAACTTTCTTGGCACGGCAATCAATAAAGGCATGGGCTTCTCCCAACCAATCCATACTAAGAATGACATCGAATCCTGAACTTCCAATTATAATCAGGTTGGCTTTGAAATCTGCATCTCCAATAGTAACGGAACATTGCCTGCACTCCCGGGAACAACTGACTACTCCACCACCTGTCACGATGTTCCAAGCCTCTGACATGTTACTGCATTCTAACTGATGACGAGCGACAAATCAAGAGGAGACAAAAGAATGGACTGCCCCAGAATCAAAGAGAACATATGCAGGAAAAGAGCAAACAAGGATGATACCTAGCAGAAATCAAATCAAGGAAAAGCATAGAAGACCAAGGATGAGGGGAGGACAACAATGCAGGGAACAAGCAAAAGAAGCAAAGCAAAGCTAAGGGAACAAATAAAAGGAACAAAACATCTGTATTCGTAGTATAGAAAGATGGAGAGGGGAGGTATGGGTGGTCGGCCAAGGCAAGAGAGGGGAAGAGGATGTCGACCTAGGGTTGAAGAAGGCAGGCCGGGGGTATTTGGGAAGGAGGCCGGGTGCAAGTAGGAGAGGGAGAGAGAATAATATTAGGGTTGGGGATTATTTAGTATTAGGGGTATATATAGGAGATCAAATGTGGGTTAATGGGTAGTGGATATCAGTAGAAAACAATAGGTATACAATTGGGTAATGGATATTGGGTAGATTTCAAATGGGGATACAAAATACAATGAATCCTATAGCTCCTAAAAATCTCCTTAAGGGCCAAAAAATCTCAAATTGGTCAAAACTCTCCTAAAAATCCACCATGACCCTAAAATAATATTTATACATGAACGAGATCAAGAAATTGAGAAAAAAGAGCTCAAAATGTCGAAAAAAAGGCCAAACGGTGCACAAACAGCGAAAGGAGGTCAAAACTGCCAGAAAACTATTATAGAATAAAAATAATTTTCAAGCTAGGTTGTTGAGGTCCTGCATGCTTCAGTTTGGTGGGTCTTGGGAGGATCATTTGCATCTGATAGAGTTCTCGTACAATAACAGCTTTCAAGCTAGTATTAAAGCTGCTCCGTTCGAGGCACTCTATGGGCGGAAGTGTAGATCGCCAGTTTGCTGGGATGATGTTGGCGAGAGGCAGTTGTTGGGTCCAGAGTTGATCACCAAGACAGTTGAGGCAGTGGTTCAGATCAGGAAGCACTTGCAGGCAGCTCAGGACAGGCAGAGGCGGTGGGCTGATGTTCATCGCAGGGCGTTGGAGTTCGCAGTTGGTGACCATGTTTTTCTCAAGGTATCGCCATGGCGCGGTGTCATTCGGTTCGGTGGTGGAGGCAAGCTTAGCCCGAGGTTTATTGGACCGTTTGAGATTTTAGAGCGAGTAGGCAAGGTGGCCTATCGTCTCGCATTGCCGCCAGCTTTATCGGGAGTGCACGATGTTTTCCATGTCTCACAACTCAGGAGATATATCCGAGATAAGAGCCACGTGATCGACTATTCAGAGTTGACCGTTAGGACGGATTTGACTTGTGAGATTCTGCCAGTTGCTATTGTTGATCGGCGGGAGAAAGTGCTTAAGAACAAGGTCATTAAGCTGGTTCGTGTTGCTTGGAATCCTCACTCGCCTTGTGAGTCGACATGGGAGTTGGAGGAGGAAATTCACCAGAAGTTTCCTCACTTGTTTGAGTAGTTGCTTGTTGTTTTGGATTGTTTTGTTTTCTTGGGGTATCCTATGTACCTTTCTATTTAATTTCGTGGACGAAATTTTCTTGTAGGGGGGTAGGATTGTAACCCTTGTTTTTCACTTTTGGTATTTTTGAGGGTATTTTTCATTTTTGTGAATTAATATTTTCTAGTGTATTTTTCGGAACAATAAATTTAATTATTTTTATTTTATAATAGTTTTCTGGCAATTTTGACCTCCTTTTGTTGATTGTGCGCCGTTTGGCCGTTTTTCGACATTTTGAGCTCTTTTTCTCAATTTCTTGATCTCGTTCATGTATAAATATTATTTTAGGGTCATGGTGGATTTTTAGGAGAGTTTTGACCAATTTGAGATTTTTGGCCCTTAAGGAGATTTTTAGGAGCTATAGGATTCAATGTATTTTGTATCCTCATTTGAAATCTACCTAATATCCATTACCCAATTGTATACCTATTATTTTCTACTGATATCCACTACCCATTAACCCACATTTGATCTCTTATATATACCCCTAATACTAAATAATCCCTAACCTTAATATTATTCTCTCTCCCTCTTCTATTTGCACCCGGCCGCCTTCCCAAATACCCCCGGTCTGCCTTCTTTAACCCTAGGCCAACATCCTCTTCCCCTCTCTTGCCTTGGCCGACCACCCATACCTCCCCTCTCCATCTTACTATACTACTTCGCCTCGATTCTACCTCGTCTCTCCTTCTTCTTGTGGCCGGCAAGCACCAAGCCAGCACCACCCTCCACCAAAACAGCACCTTTACACCTCTCCCGGCTGTTTTGAGTTGTGGGCATCTTCCACTTTGGTTCGTGTGTCAAAGAGATCAACCGTTGGAGCGTTTTTTTTCGTGGGTTTCGCTCGAAATCGCGTTAGAAGGCGTCTTGCTCGTGGGTTTTCTTTGAAGGCTTGGATTCATTGCGTTCGTCGTCACCAAAAAGACAAGTAACTTGTACTTAAATTTTTTAGGTTGATACAAGTCGAAAGTTCACACATAGGATAGTTTGAGACTAGAGACGACCAAAGATCATGTTTTTAATTATGGGTTTCGTCTCTATTGTTCAAAACAGGCCATAGATGACTTAGGATATGAAGTTTGATAGGATTATGCC
Organism: Hemerocallis citrina; assembly: GCA_017893485.1. NCBI lineage: Eukaryota > Viridiplantae > Streptophyta > Magnoliopsida > Asparagales > Asphodelaceae > Hemerocallis > Hemerocallis citrina. The sequence goes on along the minus strand of CM030362.1, from coordinate 65,878,415 downwards.
TTAGGAATCACCCAAACGCGATTTGATCGCGTATGTGCCAGATTGTATATCCGATGTTTGTTTGAACGCCATATGAGAATATTTAGGTTTGGACATGTTAAATACCCTCCATTATGACATTTGGACAATGGGTAGACAGCGTTTTGAATTTGGATGAGTTTGGATCATTTTTGTAGAAGTTATGACGTTTTGAAGTTTAGTTGAGAAATCTGAAAATTTGGATTGAACTGGTTTGATTGCTGTTTTTATCTGGATTAGAGTCCGAATCTCAACATGCCTATTTCTGAGTAATTTGTAGAGGACTGAATCTAATTTCTAATCCCACTGTTTCACCCTGTTTGGAGTTTGTATGAATTAGTTATGATTATTTTAGTAACTGTATATCGTTAGTTCCCAGATTCAGTTCGGGGTAGATTTTTTCACCAATTTATTTTCAAGATCCAAGTTAGACATAATTTCATGCCACAAGATTTTGTCCAGTGTTTCACCATGATGTTAGGTAGTTCCCTGATTTATGTAGTAATTTAAAGATGAGTTTTGAGATATGCCTTACGTCCTTTTCTATAGATCGCTTTTGCTGTAAACTGCGTATGATTGTATGTTGAATGCCGTGTTCACCTTATTTCTAATTACTGTATGAATATTTCATGTGAGATATGAAAGTTGGGTAATTGTGTATACTTTCACCCCGTTTTGGCGGAAGTGGATTTTGATGCGCTGTTTGCAAGATATGCATGATTTTGTAAAGCGGTGTTGAAGAATTTCAGATCCATCAAAACTGTGTTATGTGTTATTTTCTATTTTTGAAAACATATCTATACTTTCTGGAAAAATATGAAAATTTATATTTTGAGACTATACATATAGGGGATTACTCCAGATTTTTCGTGGATTTAATTAATGACTTTGTATGCTGTTTTCATGTGGTTTAAGTTATTCCCCTGTTTTCTGGCTGTACATGAAAACTGTGTTGAATTGTGTTTTGAGTCGAGATGTTGTGAAATAGCAGATGGATTTATTATACCTGTTAGAAGCGTGTGAAAGTCTAGTTTCCAGAACCTTCGACGGATCATGATTTTCATGTTTGTAGATCTTTGGATCGCTGTTTATGTACAGACTGGTCTTGCTGTCCTGTTTATAAACATATACCATTTTGCTCGTATTTGTGGATGTTTGGTACCTATACTTGCTGATCTAATTCCTTGAGTCTAAACCTGATTATAATCTGTTAGTTTGACATCATGTAGTACACTCTCATGCCTGTTGATGATCTTAATAATAAAGTAATTAAGCCGGGGTTTAAGGGAAGATTCTATTAGTGGAAAAAATGGAAATGTGTACTTGGAAGAGGACTAGTGTCCTACCTGCCTGTTTACCTGTTTCTGATCCTGTCTACATTGCTTCTTATGTAAGAAGGTGTAGAGTAGAAGAGAGCCACTGGGTTCTGCCTGTTTCCTGTACCCAAGTACGCTGCCCAATGGACTCTATTATGAAAATCTTACTAAGCGAAATTGTTTGTTGTAACAACCATGTGATATAATTTGGGGCGCATGTCGTGCTACCTAGATAGTTAATAAAAAGATTAGACTTAACATAACCTGATTATCCTGATTATCCTGATTATCATGTTTACCTGATATATGATTACCTGTTACCTGTATCTGATATTCCTGTTACCTGTTTTCCTGATACTTGATACAGATTTACCTGATTACCTGAATACCTGATAATTATACATGTTATCTGTTGACACTTGACATATGTTACCTATACCTGTTAGTAGATCCTGTGGTTAGATAGTGTCCATGTGCTTGTATCCTATTCTATTTATGACCCGAACTTGCCATTGACGGGTACTGTGTTTTCTCTTTTCCTTTTTCCTGCATTCGATGATTGCAGATTTTGGTGGACAGATTTAAGAAGGTACTGGTGGCTCGCAGTATTAGTTGCTGATTATTATTTCTGTTTCCTGTTAGAACTTTATTCTGTATTCGTGAACTTGATTTATTTCTGTACTTGAGACTTGAGTATTATTTGTATTTTGGGCGATGTGACCCAGAATATTTGTTTCCAGACTTTGTTTTATTTGAGAACAAGATATTTGATTTCAATTAATTCCTGTTGGTGAAATTATCTCAATGATGCATGTTGGTCCCACTCTTTACTTCCGACTGTGATATATTGACTCTGATATATGTTGACTCTGATATACTGCCTGTGATATGTTGTAAGATTTTTGAAACAGCTTAAAGATAATTATATTCATTCGCTGGGCTTGTGTTACGTGCCCGTATTCTGTATTTTTGGAAAGCGGGGCGTGACAGGGTTTTTAGTGGTATCAGAGCAAAGTGATTTCGGAGCTGTGGTGGTTGTTCGACTGCGACGACGGGAGACGATGGTTGGAGCTTGGTGATGGCGATGGTGGAGTGCGGTGGTGATGGCAGTGGCGGGGAGTGGGTGATGAGCTTCGGGTTCGATTGAGTAGTGGTGGTGATGAAGATGGGGTGGAGGGGTGGCGATCGGGAGCTTGGTGTCAGTAATGGCGATGGAGAGATGTGGTGGGGATGAAGGTGGTAACGAAGGCAGTGGCGAGGAGGTGTGGAAGAGGGTGGAGAGTTGGCTTGGCGGTTGACGACGAGGAGGGGTGAGGAGCTTGGGGAGAGCGGCAAAGGCGAGGAGAGATGGAGCTCGGTGGGCGTTGGGTTTCGTCTTCGGTGAAGAAACAAAGAGGAAGAAGGAGAAAGATGTGTGTGTGTGTGTGTGTGTGTGTGTGTATGGCAAATGCTCCATTGAAAATGGGTTTGTTTTCACGGGTTGGAAAATACGAATCTGAGCCATTGGATCGCTCATGATCGTGATCAGCGGCTCAGATCGAGCCCGCCCATCACCCTATATGACTTAAGTGGCGGAGGGTTATTCTGGGAATTTCGTCCCAAATAACTCTTTGCCTGATTTGTTTTGAAAAAAATGATATAACCTAGGCCGTTGTTGGGAACAATGGCCTAGGTTATAAAAAATTGAATCATAGGCCATTGTTTGGAACAATGGCCTTGTTTTCAATATTTATAACCTAGGCCGTTGTTCCCAACAATGGCCGTTGTTCCCAACAACGGCCTAGGCTATAAAAATTCTGTAAATTTTTATAGAAATTTTATAGCCTAGGTCGTTGTTGGGAACAACGGCCTAGGTTATAAAAATTGAGAACAAGGTCGTTGTTCCAAACAACGGCCTATAATTCCATTTTTTTATAACCTAGGCCGTTATCAATTTTTTTAGAATCTGTTCAGCGAAGAGTTATTTGGGACGAAATTCCCAAAATAACTGTATGCTCAACAATTGAAACGGGTTATGGGGAGCCAAATCTGAGCCGTTGATCACGATCATGAGCGATCCAACGGCTCAGATCGCCGCTTTCCAACCCGTGAAAACTAGACCCGTTTTCTGTAACACCCCAACTATATTTTTTATTATTAAAATGCATTTTTTAATTTCTTGCACGTATGGTGCACGTGCAAATTTCTATTCTCATTTTGCTACTCTCATTTTCTATTTTTAGCATGCATTGGTTTTATTTAGCATTTCTTTTGATCCATGGACTTAAAGTTAAATTCTAGCCCAATAGACTAATTAAAAAGAAAGCCCACTAGAATAATTAAATTAGTCAAATGAAAGCCCATAATTCAAGCCCACTAATTATAACCTAAATTAGGTTGAACCCAAACTAATACAAGACAAGTCACATTTTTTTTTACACATTTAGAATTATAACAAGTGTATTAAATATATATGTGTACTTGTACATTTGTACATGTTGTGACCGGTTTGATCATGGAGGGGAGAGGGGGCCGGTTTGCATGAAGAGAGAAAGAGGGAGAATGAATGAGAGGAGTTAGTGCTTTGGAAAAGTGGGGAGGTGGAGAGTTGTAGGTTTTAGGAGTTTAGAATTGGAAGGGTTGTAAGAATTAAATAGAGTAATTTATTAGGAGTGAAATTTTGCAAGATACACCTTCCCAAAATCCTATAAATAGCACCCTACCCCTTTTCATTTCACACACAAAAAATTAGAATTAAAACAAGAGAAAGAAAAGAGAAAGAAAAGAGTGTAAGAAAAAGAAAGAGAGTAAGAAAGTTATTGTGCTTGGAGGATCTCTTGCTTGGAGCATTTTCTAGGAGGAGAAGAGGACTAGGAGTTGCTAGGAGCAAGAAGGAGCCATTCATTTGTAGTTTTCAACCTTCAAACAAAAGGTGGGTTCTCATGCTTTCTAATTTAGAACTATGCATGCTAGTGACAAAATATGAGCATTTTGTTTTGATATGTAGTTAAGATTTCATGTTAGTGTTACATGCTATGAATGAAAACAATATTGTTATGATTAAACAAATAATAGGAGATTTTGACTAAAGAACTAATACCATAGATCATGTTAGAATGCTTATAAAATGTTATGCATGTTAAAAGTGTATTCTTTTGTATGGGAAATTTGTTGAAAAATGTTGTTTTAGTTATGTTCTAAGGTCATGTTGATTAATGAATAAGAAAGAAAGATTAATATTGTGTTAGTGGTTGATTTTATATTGTAGTACAAACATGCTAATTTTGATAAATAAAGTAAATTGTGATGGGATAAATATATTGTGTTTATGAATGGTAGAAATATTGTTATGACTAAGAGAACAATTTTCCATCACGATAGTTAAAAATAATAAAATGAATTACTGTCATAAACCATACTAGTACGCATGATTGTAAATGTCGAAATGTATAATTTGTAGGAAGATTGTTGAGACTTTTCTTGTTGTCAAAATAAATATGTAGTAATAAATAATGAGTAGTATGGAATTTCTTATATGATTTATGCTATGGTATGAGTTGAGAATGATAAGTAGTTCATGTATGATTAATAAATTAAATCATGTTAGGGATTAATGAGAAAAAGGAATTGATTGATTATTTATCATACATTAGCATGCTATTTAATGAATAGTATAAGTTTAATATGATAATTAGAAAATAAATTCATGCTTTTGTGTATGTTAAATTGTAGAAATATTATTGTTGATTAAGAAACAAAACATTGTCATGTTGCTTAGAAATGAGAACAAAAAGTAAGGAGAAACTTTCATTAGCTTGTTAATGTGCAAATGTAGAAACTAGTAATTATGAGATTATTGGAAGAGATTTCATTATGGTTAAAAGGAAAATTTTCTTTTAGTAAAGTGGATGGTTTCTTACTTTCTAGTTGTAGAAATACCATGCTAGAAATTATAAATTAGTTTTGTGAAAATTCATATAGAATTTTGGAAAGAATTATTGTATTGGTAATAATTATCCATAACAAATGTTTTCAATAAATTTATTAGCATAAGGGCTAATATTATAATTATATTAAACATGGTACATCATTTACGATATGCAATAATTTAGTTTAAATTCCGGGATGTTCATGTTTATTTAGTACTTTGCAATATGGTTCATAATTATTTTAACATATGGGTACATATACATTATTTCAAACCAATTGATATCTTCAGGAATGTTATATTATAAGCATGTATATGATTATAATAACTAGTATCATACGCGTGCACACGTGCACGGGGGGATAATGGAAGGGATAATGAAAAGGGTAAAAAGAAAATAATTTCCGAAACTGATCCACCGTGGAAAATATTTACCCGACTGGTCCACTTTTGAAAATATTTACCAAAATTAGTCCATAACTGGTCCACTTTCGAAAATATTTGGCCTATGTACCCAAGCAAACTGTAGCAAACTAGTTGTTCGGCTACTTGTGCATTGTATAATGTAGTCTTCATATTTACTACAAGGTTTATATGTTTTAAGAAGAAATGTAAAGTATTACTTTTGGGAAGTGATTTTCTTGAAGAGAATTTTACTCTTATTTGTTCGAAGAATATTCTAAGTAAAGTGAGACATTGTAATGGCTTGATTTTGTTATGAAATCTCATGTGATAGAATTGTGTTCTTAAAAGAAATTATTCCTTTGCTTATAAAGAATGTGAACGGATGACTAGATAATGAATAATGATGAGACTATGATTACTTGTGAAGAAATTATATAAGTTTAAGACATGATTACTAAAGGGTATGTGTACCCATATTTCTTGTACATGAAAGATTATGATTAAGAATTAGTAAGACTTCGGTTACCGGTAATTTTGAAAGAAAGAATTGATATGATTTTGAGATAATGCCGTCGGGCGATCTCGTATTTTGTGAATAAATCCGGTATGAGGTAAAACTGATTCTAGGGTGATAACATATTCATGTTTTGAACTAAAATTAATTAGGTACTTAAGTGAAGATGTAATAGACTTGTGCAAACGTAAATGGGTGCTTCTATATAGTCGGCGGTGGATCTCCGTGGCTATAGACCCAGTTGGTGGATTGTGGTTGCTCCGTAGGAGATGGACTGTATTTTATCCGGGACTTAGGGTAGTCGACGGATGTTTACCATACTCCAAAGAATATGTATATACCGGGGCTAGAGGGGCATTTACGGGATTATTCTCACGATATAATAGCCAGGGAGGCTGGGATCTGTTATTATAGCCAGGGAGGCTAGCCAGGGAGGCTGAGATCCGTATCTGTGAAATAACTCTAAAACTTGTTTTATTACTGGGTAGTCTCATGGCGAGGGATCGAACCCTGTAATATGGAGTACGTAGGCACTTGCCCTCAGACCTATGTAGTATGGGATGCATAGAATCTGAACAAGTGTGCATTAGTGTCATCCTAGTGTAGAGTTGTGTGCATTAGGCATTAAGACATGACATACACTTATGCTTAGAATAATCACTTTTGACACTTTACTTGTTCATTCAATCTTTTGTGTAATTTGTTAAAGTATGAGATTGTTATACTATTCCCGACATAGAGAGGATAGCCGTGTATAACATTTCGTCAGTTGTAAGTAACTGACGAGCCCACAGATTAACATGCAGGTAAAGGACCATACATGAAGCTATGAAGTGGATATGCTGATGCTGCTTTTATTTTAAAGATGTTGTAAATAATTTATTGTAAATTTTATTATTCCGCTGTGTAAAGTTAAGATGTAATTGAACTCTGATGTACTATTGAAAAAGTTTTAAATTTTCCTTGTAAAATTGTACGAAGTGAAGTAAAGATCCTGTAAATCTCGAATTTATCCTTACTTGAAATTCGGGGTGTTACAGATGGTATCAGAGCCATGCTTCACAAGTAGTACAAGTTTATAAGGAACGATAAAAAGTGACGATAAATTTGGGGATAAACCAAAAGAGTCCTTCTGTCAACCGGGTGTAAACAACCCTAAGCGACACGGTATTTAAGCGTCTTCGGACCACCGCTAGCTGGGAACCGACTCTTACGGCTAACCCAAGTGAATCCGAACTTGATAAACTAAAGAATTGTTTAGAAAAAGTAATAAGATCATTAACTATAGTCTAGAACCCATGACACTTTAGTGAGTAGTTACAATTCTATTCCTGTGGACACTAGAGTGCGAGTTCAACCTATGGAATGAGACTCATATTGCTTCGTAAAATAACTTTTTCCCCCTTGTTATAAGATGGCCAACCAGAACGAACTTCCTTGGTTTGTCCACCCTGAGGACTTAGAAGAAGAACCAATGGAGGAAGAGGACCCAGAGGAAGAAGAAGACCCGGAGGAGGAAGAAGAAGAGGAACCCTTCGAGATAGAGGATGAAGAGTTTCCCGAGTCCAGGGAAATTACTCCGCCACCACCTGACTCTCCCGAAGACTCCCCAGACGAGGAATTTATACCGGATCACCCAGATGACCTCGTTGCATCCCTTCGTCGAGAACTGGATGCAGAAAAGAGGAAGGTTAACTACTTGGAATCACGCCTGGCACAGGATAAAGTACGCATCTGGAAACTAAACCACCTGATATACGAGCTCAAGAAGACCCAACGACGCGACAGGGATAAAGAAAAGCATCCGTACGAGATTGAAGACATAAGAAAGGAAGTCCAAGATCTGCGGGAAGAGCTCAGAGAAGCCAAGAAAAACCGTAGAATCTAGGATATCTTTTTAAGCAATTGTAATGGAAATGTTAAAATAAAGGTTTTATCTCTGAATAAAGAATACAATCTTGCTGTTGTGTTATTTGTGATGATTAATGAAGAATTTTATGACTCAGAAATGGCACGAAGAATTGGAAATGGCGAAGGCTTCAGCGGGGAAAATGGATTGGATTTGGAAACGGAGATGGCTCGGATGTACCAGACCTTCAATGCCCTCGCCGCTAATATCCCTCAAAACAGAGGACCAGGACCAGCTATCCAGATACCTGAGGCCATCAAACTGGTGGAAGCATTCAAAAGAATGAAGCCGCCGGTATTTGACTGGGTTCGACAGATCGAAACAATTTTCGAAGTGCTTGAAACCCCTGAGGCTAGCAAAGTGAAATTGGCTACCATTCAGCTTGAAAAAGATGCGAGTGTATGGTGGCAATCTTTGAAAAGAAACTTGGGAAATGTGCAACTTACATGGGAAGAATTCCTGGAAGAGTTCAGGAGCCATTACTTTCCACTGGATGTACAAGAAAAGAAGGCCATAGAGTTCTTGAGCTTACAACAGGGTAATATGACGGTACGGGAATATGAAACCAAGTTTAATCAACTTTCCCGATATGCACCGGAGATGGTTCAGGAGGAGACTAAGAAGGCCCGCAAGTTCGAGCAAGGTCTGAGGCCCAGCCTAAGATCAAGGGTGATACCTCTAGGCATTCGGAGGTTTGAAAAGCTAGTCAGAAGAGCCGCTGCAACAGAGACAGACATGAACCAATTCTAGGCAGTGCAAGCCAGGAAGAACAATTGGAGCTTGGGCAAAAGGCCCGCAGGACCCAGTAACTACAGAAATCAGCCCCCCGCGCAACGATTCAAGCCAACTGGGGCCAATGCCATAGCAGTGACAGGGAGGGTGCCCACATGCTTCAGGTGTGGGGAGTCAGGCCACATAGCTACTGGATGCACCAAGCCATTCAGGACATGCTTCATATGTGGTAAGGAGGGTCACTTCAAGACAGATTGTCCTCAGCTTCAGCGGGGGGGACCAAGTCAAAGGCAATTCAGGCCAGAACAAAGGCAGTTCAAGCCGGAGCAGAAACAGTTCAAACAAGGATGGGTGTTTGCCTTGACAGAAGCCGATGCAGATGAAGTGGAACATGTAATCACGGGTACGGAGGACGAAGCTTGATTGACTTATATTTTCCGTTTATGTAATAAAATGTTATGTAATGAGAATACTCATATGTAACAG